>CM076570.1:1106755840-1107149384 GCA_034641835.2 Pinus albicaulis | reverse complement strand
AAAACCCCTTTTAGATAAAAGAAGTGAAGGGAAAGGAGGTGGGCCCGAATGGTAATCACAATCAGAAGATCATGGAGGTGTGACACACAATGGAAAACTTGTGATGCGGTTAGTGCATAAGGGCAATCGAAATCGGGAATTGGAGGAAAGGGGAAGCTGTATTAGGATGAGGCATAAAACTCCGATGTGATTGGAAAGGTTCGATGGGGTAATACAATAGAAGAGCGGATAAATCCCTTTAAAACAAATGAAAATGGTTTTCTGCATATTACAAAGGGAAAAGACCAAATTTCATTTGAAAGGGGGAAGGGATCAAAGTGGGACCGAGGGTGTAGCGTAATCGCAATCGGAAATTGGGCATGGAAGAGGGGCAAGTGTTACACCATAGGATTTTTCCGATGTGATTGGGGATAAGCGATGGGGGAATCCTTTATAAAATGAAATAAAATGTGACTTAGCGCATTTACAAAGGAAAATATCATTTTACTTGGAGCGGGGCAGAAACTTTATGGTGGGACCCAAAGGTTAATCGGAATCGGAAGCGAGAGGGGGAGTGGAGGCAAAGTGTTATGTGAAAATGCCGATTGAGATGGAGCGATGGGCTGTGGGCCATTCGATCGGATGGGCAGATCGATGACGGAGGTGTAATTGGGGGAGCAGAGTTCATCGCAATCAGAGAAATCGAGAGTAGTCAATCAGAGGGGATCGTTTGAAAGTGCCAATTGCGATGATGCGATGGCATGTGGGCCGTCAGATCCTTGATTGGATCAACAGTCAGGATGTAATCGGGAAGGATTCAATCGGGGGTATGCAATCGCATCGGAGTTTTTTTGCAGTCACGAGTGCCCATCGGAATGCACATGTTAAATGTTGCGATTGCGATTGGATCGGGAAAGGGAAAGGGTTTGGATTGGCGGGGATTTATAATAAAGAACCTTTAAAACTTTATTATAAATTTTAAGGGACATGAGGGGAAGTGTTTTATTAAATCACATTGGGATTTCATGTGTTTAAAAGATTTTAACGACGCGATTATGCCATTGGATAGGGGAAAACGGGGTTTTATAAAAGAAAACATTAAACTTTAATAAAACAAAGTTTAAGGGAAAGGTAGGAAAAGGGGTTTGTTTAGGGTATAAGGGAGCTTTATTCACTTAGGCATAAATTTCAGTCGAGGAGTCAGTTTTGAGAGTATAATATACCATTGGAAAGCTCTTTCTGGGCTCTTTCTGATGGACATACTTAGAACATGATTTCACACTAAAAATGCTATGGAAAACCTATTTGAAGGGTAGGGTGGTGACTTTGTGGAGATAGCAGCTTCTTAAGTGTGAGTTATTACATATGATGACATGAAATTACATAAAAGATGATAATAAAGGCGAAGTATCATGTTTTCACCTCAAAACATGGTTTTGAGGCAAAAATTACATCAAGCTGAATAAAAAATTTCTTTGATCTTCCCAGGTGTTGTGACTTTGAGTTTATTAGACCCCCTCGTGACTTTGCTGATATTTATTGACACCTGACTCATTAATTTGACCATGGTGAGATCCTAGAACCTAATGAGACCAAACCTATGACCTACTAATATGGATTTGAGAGTGAAATTGAATCATGAATAAGACCATAGAGATGAGAATCAACCAGTTTCACATGAGGGAAAACCAATGAAATACTACTACCATCAATGAATCCATGACCTAATGGAATGGTGAAAATTTATGGTATGGGACTCCTAATATGCAAATGCAAAAGAGCAATTTTGATCACTGATGGAAGTATGACTAGACTGACACTAATAGAACCTTTGATGTAGAGAGATTAGAGGAGATAAGGCCCACACCACCATGGGAGGAGACAAGTACCAGCGCTGTCACAGCCTTGGTATCAAATGTTCCCTTATGGTGTAATATTCTAAATTTGGAATTTTCTACAACAATAAGAATACCTTAATGTATTCTAAAGTTGGAGAGAAGCAAGTAATCAAATCATGTAGTGTTTTTAAACACATAACCATCATAGAAAAATTATATCAACAAACTATGCTTTTATACAAGTCACCAAGTGGGGAAAAGCAGCTAATTTGGCCTCAAAAACGTTGTTTTTTGAAGATGGAGTTATAAAAGTGGAAAATAATGGTTGTGTCCCTTAGAATAGAAAATATAGGACATACATGCAAAATATTTTCAGAAACAAATTCCTCTAGCCTAGTTAAGTAGGCCTCCCATGCTCAAGACAACTAAAAATTGACAAAACCCCAAGACTGCAAAATGCCGAAGCTACTGCATAAGAGACTGTGTAGTATAAATAGAGGTTGAATCAGAAAATAGAGAAAGATAACTGATAATATTATTATAATAATCAATTAGGCATAAAAATAGAGATCTAATCTCTATTATACAGATCTAAGAAGACGCGGCAAGGGTTTCTTGACAGAAAAGATATACAACAGGAAGCTGCTACAAATCTGTGGCTAAATCACACTGTATGGATGAATCTCTACAAAAATATGGCTGAAAAAGCAAATAAATGGCTGTAGATTCTTTCCCTAGCTTCCCCAAAGAAAGGTTGATCCTCCTGTTGGGAAACTAACTCCTCAAAATGGGGTTTTCACCCCTTCCACTGCACACCTTAAAGAAATAACACAGTTTTCTCAATGGAATGCATTTTTGCTGAAGGTAAGTGCTTGGTCCAACACCATGTAGTGGAAAATTCATATCAGAAACCTCCTCTTAGATTTCTCAAGCAAGATCTCCAAGAAAGAGTAGGGAATTCCCACCCGGGCAAACCCTTGCACTAAGCAGTGCAGCAACTTAGCTAAACAGCCAAGTATGAAGGAAGTCTAAGCAGACCACATAAAAATATAATCTCAAATATGTTCATATGCTTTCCATCTCCTTCATTATATAATTGATAAGCTTCCTCACCAAGGGTCCCACCCACTATGAGGTTGCTTCCATGCAAAGGCTCCTCCACAAAAACTACGTTGTCCATCAAGATGGTGCAATGTATCTAGAATTTTTTTTTGACTTGGTCAACCTTGACTGATTCTTCATGCCCTATCCATTTTCACACTCAAGGTGCCTTCATTTTATCTAGCTGGATTGATCTCTATTCACATTGATCTGGCTTCATTTAGAATCCACTTCCTTGAGAATAAATCATGTTGACTTGGAAAAAATTGACCTTGTTCACATAGTTTAGACCTTGTTCACACATGTGGATGCTTGAATTAGTTATTTCATGATCCCCTTTCACATTAGGAAGGATTTTTATTCATACTTGGTCAAATTAAGATCCTCCTTGCTCAATTATTCATGCATCTAGATTTCAAAAGAAAAATTAATATTCCTATTAACTAAAGCTAAATTAGGAATATTACAGTCTCCCCCTACCAAATGTTTCTTGTCCTCAAGCAACTACAAGGGTGCTGCAAAATCTCCCCTCTTCCTTTGATGGCCCTCTCATCCCATAGTCTCCTCCATTACTTCAAGACTTCTGCAAAAATGCCATCTCCCAATGGCTCCTCCCAAGTGTGCAAGTTGGCCTTTGGTGAATAAACCCAATGGCTCTCATCATGAAAGAATGGAAGGTTGTTATGTAAACCTTCTTGCTGATCCATGGCCTTCTCAAGATAGAAGTGATGATAATCATGGGGAATTTCATCATCAATGGAGGCCTTCCTCCTCCATGCTATCATCCAAATAAAATGAATCACTTTCCATCTTGGTAATTCATAGAAAATATCCTCCCAATTGCTCATGAGAGGCATGCCCCAACTGCTCCAACCAAACATATGGTACACATCATAAAGAAACAAGTGGTGTGGCCATATAGTTTCTCATGCTCCCCTTGGAACATGTAGTGCAGAAAAAGTAGGGACTTTCTTCCCCCAAAGACACACCCAACAAATGTGCCTCTCCTCCAAGCATATTCCCAACAAAATTAGGAACATGTTCAACATGTGGGATCATAAGTAAGATCATCCTAGCTACCATATAAAATAAGGAGAATGAGAATGGTCCCTCATGTGCAACCAACGCAGTTTTCCTCCTAACTGCCATAGAATTTGATATGACAAGCATTCTCCCCAACACTTGTTTGCTACCCCATCCTTCTTGCATGCTTGGAGAAGGTGTATAATGGTTGGTGTTGATGAATCACACCATAAGGAGTACATCATCTCTCTAAGATCTCCCAAAGAATGGCCAACATCACCATTGTTCATGGCCAAAGTAGCTCATGAAGCCCATCAGAAAAAGTGCCCCCTCTTGGAGCCAAGACCTACACATGAGTGTTAAGAAAATACAAGTATATAAGAAATACATCATGAGATTCAGCAATACAATGTTTTTCATACACTTGTTTAAAATCAGTAAGGTAGCTCATGGATGAGCTCCCTCTCACAGTCAATGAATAGGGAGGTGATAATGATAACTCTTCCCAAGAGCTATGTCCCTCCTCAACTAGCAAATGATTCATGCACTTACTCATATGAGAATGCATCTCCTCCTTGAAATTTTACCACATAAATTTATCTAAGATAGTATGATATGTTTTAATGAAACTAGTGGGATTTGAAAGCAAGACCTCATAGGTTGTGTTAAGTAGTTTTTTCTTGAGCTAGGAACCTTTAGTTAAGTAGATCTGATCATGAAAATAAAAGATTCTATTAACTACCTTATACTTTCCATTCATTTCTTGCCCCTCAGGAACCTTACATGTGAATAGGTCCTTAGAATATTCCATCATGAGTTGGGACTGCCAATAAGGGTCTAGGCTTCCGAACATTGACAACGCTGTAGAAGTATGAAATGATGCATTTCTCATATGATGGCTCTCCTCCTTGAAATTATTGATTTCAAAGTCACATGTTGGAGTATTTCCAAATTTATTTTTCTGCCTCTCTTGTAGCTGATCTTGCTCAAGACAATATTGAATTTTACGAGAGTCACCCTCCCTTTGAAAGGTTCTCTTTCTCAAAAACTTCCACAATTTTGCTCCTGCATGAAAAAATGATTTTTTTTTGTTTGTTATGTTCAGAAATCTTCATTACATATTGGAGTATCCTTTTCTGCTCCAAAGCTATGGAGTAGCCTTTTGATACTATACTCACATCAACACAAATTTCTGAATCTATTCCCTCCAACACAAATAGATGAGTGGAAGAAAGCAAGGTCAATTTCAGAAATTTGCCTAGCCTTCCATAAAAAAATTTCAGTGCTGTAGTGGCTCCTTCCAAGGTTGCCTCTTTAAACAAATAGGTTGCTTCTACATATAGTTGAGAGAACACTTTAGTTTCCCTCCAATCAGGAGGTCTTCCTGCTGAAATGCCTCTTTGCAAAGAGGCATCAAGGCATACAGTAGGATGTGAATGTAGGTGGACAGATTTTCCCCTACCTTTATTGCATAATTCCTCTTGCCTTATTTGTTCTTTCAAACCTTGAAATAGAAAAGGGTATATGCTCTCCATCTTGTGATTCCATTCCTCCTCCTTTCCTTCTCCTATCTTCAAGATCCCATCACTTGGAAATGAAAGTGCATGCTGCTCATGTGTTATGCCAAGAGCCCTATGTGTGAGACCTTTTGGAACTCTTTGCAAGAGTGAAAGAGTTTCTTTCCTTGGAGAAAGTACACCACCCTCTTCTTCATGAGGTGTTTGAGGTGCCCTTGATATGACTTCGTTATCTTCTTTTGCCTCTCCTTTCTCTTCTTCACTAGTTGAAGTTGCCTTACCTTCAACAAGAGACCTTAGATCTTGGTCCTCTTTTGAAGGAATATTCATGTCTTCCCTTTGAGAAGGAAGCCCTTCATCCAAAGGAGATATTGCCCTTGGAAAAGTATCTTGCCCTTGGAAAAGTATCAAACAAGCTCATCTCCTCTCGATTGGTTTTCAGAAATGGAGTTGGATATATAAACCCTCCCAACTCATGCAAAAGTTTTGTTTGATGTGGTTTGATAGTTGCAATAGAATATGTTTCACATGAAATATCATCAAACCTATCTATTAATCTTTCAACGAAATTTTCATAAGTAGATGTATTTGGATTCTTTAAGGAAAATGATTCAAACAACCACCAAGCATATGCCTTACCCTCAAAATGCAGCGCTGCTACTTTGATGGCTTCAAATTCTGAGACTTGATGTTGCTGCATAAAGGTGTCTAGCTCCTTCACCCAAGCCCTAGCTAAATATAGAGGTGATACATCAAAAGTGGATAGAAAGAATCTACCCTCACCCTGCTTCTTAATCCTTGTGCTCTTTTCCTTCATTTGGAAAAACCCTTGGAAATTCAAGTGATCTTTGAACTCCTTGGATTGATCTTCATATTCCTGCAAATAATCACCAAGAGTATCTCTCTTTGGCACATCTCCTTTCTTCCTCTTCATGAATAAATTTCTGATAGAACGTGGTAGATCTGATGATATGGCTGAGTTCTCATATGCAAAAGATGAGGACTTAGAATCTTCCTCTTGTAGAGATTTTGTTGAGGGATCTTAATGTGTTTCCCTCCTCATTTCTTTGATGCCCTTACTTTTGCCCGGCAGATTTGTCAAGAGAAGTTATGAGAAGCTCCTTTCTCCAGAAAACAAGGGTTTGATCTGATTTACTTTGCAAATCTACTCCTCCCCATGAGAAGACTCCATAATTCTTGAGCTCACAGGCTGAGCCAAGATTGTTGCTCTGATACCACTGTAATATTCCAAATCTAGAATTTTCTACAACAATAAGAATACCTTAAGGTATTATAAAGTTGGAGAGAAGAAAGTGTTGTGGAGGTAAATCCCCTCTGCAGACAGAGGTGATCCCTACTAGCCCAGACCGGGTCTAGCAACAATCGTTCACGCTATAGTGCAGGTTCCTAATTGCAGATAAACCAACTAGCGTTGAAGGCTTACCTGGAATCTAACGCTGTCGCTCGTAGAGAAGGTAGCGCTCCCGTTCCTTAGCTCTGGCAGATCACAATCCCCACGATCTCTGTGATCGGACACTTGCACATGCAAGAAACAAAAAAAATGCAAGCGTAAAATCCAGTGCATACAACTATATGTCAGTCAGAGAAGACATAAATCATGATCATTATCAAGAACAAGAATGGAACCATAACCAACAGTCGCTTATCATTAATCAATCAAAAGAAGAATACAACCATAGCTCTGACGCTGAATTCTCCTTTGGAGGGTCGTCAGCAGAACGCGTCTCGATAAAGCCTGTCAGGGATGGGACAAACCTCTCTCTTCAGATGTCTCGACAAGGATCTCCTTGCTTGGATTTGGCCTAAAGGGAATGGATCAAAGCTCTTGCAGCATTAGGCTCTTGGGAACTTGGAGACTAGCTTGCAAATGAGATGAGCAAGCTTTTATAGATGGAGGAAGGGGAGTTGGGATCCCTATAATCATGGGATTGGCCCTATCCTCAAGGAAGCTTCCATGAGAGGTGGCAAAACCACTTGCTCTACATGGAGATCTGGAGCCAAACCTCCCAACTCAAATTAGATACTAGTTCCTAGATCAGTTAGGACGAAATTTCTTCCATTTATTTCTAAAAAACACTCCTTAAAATGGATGGCACGAGTGCGACTTTGGGAAAGAGTGCCAATTGGCGCGCCCTCTTTGAAGGATTTCCCCCATTGGCACGGGTAATGAACTGGCTACCCGTGCCAATGCAAAAAGGGGTGTTTTTAGGGTTTTTCACAAGGAGTTGTCTTCAGGGCAATGAGAGTACATGTTTAGAGGAATGCCATGAAAGTGTTTTCAAGTTATGTCACTGCTCACAGGTCACGGAATAAGCCCTCCAATTGTGCAGGATGGGGAATTGCAGGGACGGTGACAAATTTCTGTGTAACAGATGCCCCCTAAAGCATTAGGCCAGAGAGAGAGAGAGGGGTGAAATGATTTACGAGAACGTGTCCAACTAAAAACACCGCCGTCGGAAAACCTGCGTAGAGAAATACAACTGATGTCTCAAATACATGATATATACGTGGTATGGGTGCAACCATCCACAACAAAGTATGTAATAACCCAGATCCGAGGCATGGACGCAGCCATCCAGTAAGGATCGGTAAATAGACTCATGTATGGTCCCAACCATCCAATCAGTGAGTCATGTAACTAATCATGATAATCCACAAAATTGCAGCCTGGATTGTAACAAATAGGAATCCAGGGTCTTGCGCTCCATCTCGACGTGAACAGAGTACAAGTTCAAGCATGCAAATAAGTGAGCTGAAGTCGAACATGCAAGAACACCGTCTGATTACCAGCCAATGATGAAAGTTATTAATAGACGCGAGAGGTACCACCATTAATGGCAATTGTCCTCAAGGTACTACAGGTACAATATACGGCATGTGAACAATGAGCAGACGTCGAACACCCACAGAATCACTCTATCGGAGGCCAATGATGAAAACACGTCGAATTCGAAGAACCCGCCATTGAGGCATGCAGGCTCCAAGGTACCAGAAGGGAGTCTCTAGATCAGCTTCCTGGATAATGAGTTGAAGTTGACAGGAAGTGACCTTGATCGAAGGCGGGCCATAGTGTTTCCCACCTCATCGATGCGAGACAGAGGAACATAATGTTTTTGTGAATCATGATCAGATGAGAATCAGAGGAAGGTTGAAAAATTGCAGAGGTCAACTTCTCTTGAACATATGGCGGCACGACAGTGAGTTTGGCAGTATTTGACATCAACGGATCAGAGGTCATGGTGATGAGGCAAAGAGAAGATGAGAGGTCAAAAGGATTACCCAAACCCACGGAGGCAAGTGGAAAAAAAGATGAGATGTCCCCAACCCGACACGAATGCAGACAAGTGCCATGTTCAAGAGCGACATATTGCCGACATGACAATGATTCTGGTTCCATTTTTCCCGCCATTTCTGGTGAGTACCCCAATTATTTTTTATAACAATCTTGAAGGGGATAGCATATGCTTGTAATATAAGCTCGTCCTTCGGATGAATCCATCCTAGTACATTTAACGAGCCCTAGGAAGGAGCGACTCGAATAATGTCATTGCGAATGAATCCGATGTCATCAAGGTTTAACGAGTCTGACAAAGGAAGAACTCGACGTCTTTTCATGTTTAGAGAGTTTGAAAAGACAAATTTGAAAAGATAAAAATCCAAAGTGTCCCTTTGTACAGTTGTTAGATCCAAAAAAGGTGAAAACTTGTCTGGGAGAAACTCCTAAGACAGTATAGGCTAGGTATTCCTTTTCAATAATCATCCTGTTCTTTAAAAAAGGTGGAAACGTATACCTGGTAGATTGCTTTCGTGGGCCACTCTTAACGAGATCAAACGATAGTACTTTATAATCTTTTCACAAGCGTGAGAGTCAGAAAAGAGCTGAAAGATGACTCCAAAATGACTTTTTCGTGTATTTACCGAGTCTGAAAAAGTATAAAATACAACTCATGTCACCGTTCAAGCCGCATAAAGACCTGTTGCTGCACAAAAAGGCAAGTGTAAAACCCATTTTCGACGAAATATATTAAAATATTAATAAAAAATGACTTTTAAAACCTATTTAGATTTCAAAAAGTTATTAATAAGTCTCAAATGGTAAAAACAAAATTACTTTTACTATTTACCACATTGGAGAGCAACAGTGGTCCATTTGGTGTGCAAACTTCTGACGGCGACTGTGACCGATCTGGGCTACCATTCAGATCCTCGTTTGTCCCAGGTAAGAGGCGCTTCCCTGAACTCTATTTTTATTCTCGTTTGTCCCAGGTAAGAGGCGCTTCCATTTCAGATTGGGCTTCTATGGAAGATTTTCAAAATTTTAGGGCTCCACCCATTGGCGTGGGTATCGGGCACGGACCCGCGCAAATGGCCTTTTGCATACAAAGGGGTCGCGCCAACGGTGCAACGTGGTTTTTCCGTTTTAAATTTCCAAACAAAGAACAATCCAATGGATTTTTCCATGTAACAGAGGTCTAATCAAGGGTTTTTGATCATGTTGATGCAGGCAACCAAACACAATGGTCATCGAATGAAAGGAAAGGGAGCAGGGGGAAGAGTATGAACTAGCCATGGAGAATGAGGCCTGTATGAATGCACTTAAGAACTTTGGACTCAAGAAGTTCTTCTTGACAGCCTGCTTATGAGCTCAGCTTGAGCTCCTATAGTACTTGGTGAGTATTTGGGATAAAAATGAAGGAGTATTCAAATAAAAAGTTCACATAATGAAGGAGTACCCAAATGAAAAAGTTCACATAATGTATTTAATCACACATTTTATTTTTTATACAATATTAAAAGCACACATGAAAACACACATGCAAACTATGCTTGGAAAAGACGGGCATGCCCCAAGCATGGTGTCTCAATTCGAGGTACATGCCCCCCAAGCTTCAGTCCATAGGAAATGGATTGAAGGTTGAAAAAGAGATTTGAACTAAATATATCAAAGCGCGAATTGAATAGGCTCATGTTTCATTATTTTAATGAGGTTGACACGCTTAAAAGAACTTTCCTCGTAGCCGCTTGTTTCATTGTTTTAGGAGCTTGACACAAGAGGAGGAACTGTGCTCCGGCGAGCTCAATGGAGGAGGCTCAGGAGAGAGATGATCAGATACATGACGTTCTAGACAATCTGACATTGCCCCCAAGCTAGGCATGAAGGAGGAACGATGATGTCCATCGCTCCAAGGCAGCTCCTCAAGAGACATTGTTTCAACAATGGCTTCATCAGAAGGGAAAATCTCTTTAAGAGGATCAGGTGAGTCGGCCTCACCGAGCTAGGGGGATTGAGAATAGATGTCTAAAGCCATGCTCAAAGGAGCATGCTGAGGAGGGGGAGGATCAGATGCGGCGACGATTTCACAGTAGTTAATCTCTACCGGAGTTAAGGGCATCGATTCTCCAAACTCAGCCACCTGCTCAGGCGTAGGGATGAGCCATGGGTCGTCAGACCTAGAGATCATATTAACTTGAGTGGTGTGCGGTGGTGGTGCGGGAAAAATACCCATGAGGATGGGGTCCTTGAAGAGACCGGGTCCTACACTGTTAGGGGGATTTGGGATCTGATCCACGTACAAAACGTTGTTCTCGGAGGTGGAGGTGAAGAAATACAACTGATCCACAGTAACGATTTTTCCCTCGTGAGGGAACTTAATAAGTCGAAAGAGGGTGGACGGCATGCATAACATGGCGTGAGTCCAACTGTGGCCGAGAAGTATATTGTAGTTAAGCTTGGCGTTAACTACTTCTACATCTATGTTGACTGTCTTCCCCTATAAGGTAATCGCTAAAATCTCGAGAACACCCAGGGGTTTCAATTCCCGACCATCAAATGCCTCTAGGGCATTAGGAGATGATGAAAGGGCCGGAGAGCCAATGGCCTTCCAGCAAGTGGATGACATGACACAGGTAGAAGCACCTTCATCTACAACGGCCCTATGGATGTTAAGACCGTTGATCCCGACTTGAATACCAAGAGCGATCTGATGTGAAAGTCAGGGGGTAAAGTTCTCTAAGTGGAAGGTGAGAAGATTAGAATCAGTGGGATCGATCCCACCGATTGCAGACAACAAAGCTTTCCATTGTGACGGGAAACTCTGAAGAACTTCCAATGCAGACATGGCAGAAGGCGCCTGTGCCAAATCCTCAACAATACTATAGTGATGAGCGGCACGGGCATTTGGATTGTAGGAAGATCTTCTTAGAACACCTTTAGAAGGTGGCCTCACAATAGGTTTGGAAGTAGGCTTCTCAATCTCCAACAAACAGAAGACAGATGGGGGAGGTGGACCATCCACAACTGCCTTCCCAGGTTCCTGACGCGATTCGTTGTAGTCCTTCGAACATGTAGCAATAGAGATAGGTGCATCACCATTCATCATAAAGACCTGAGACCCAAATGGTGCAGATGGTGAAGGTTGTTCAACCATCTGGGTCTCTTGAGATAGGAACAGTTCTTTAAGAACTGCCAGAGTCCCTTTGGAGCCTTTTAGAAGTTTACTAACTTCATATCGTCGTGGACAATCTTTTGTATAATGATCTCCTTCACAAATAAGGCAGGGGTACTTCGGTTTGCGTTGGGAACCGTCCTGGGTACGAGGTTTGGAATCTGGCTTTGGGGCGTCGGATTTGGATTTACCTTTGCCCTTATTTTTCCCTTTGGAGGCTTTCTCCATAGGATTGGCCTGAACGACATTAAATTCCGCAATTTTTCCAGAATCGGGAGGAGCGGGAGGAGCAGAATTATTGGATGAGTTGGACTTCTGCTTCCCATTCGAAGATTTCTTCGAATTTTGAGACACGGAACCAATAACACCATCCACCACCAGGGTAGGTGGAGCTTTAGAGGTTCCAGATCGTGGAGCTTCAGGAAAAATATCATAAAGCGTGCCGGACTGAGAGTATACTAGATCCAGATATTGGGCACGCGCTATGGCTTGTTCTTCCATCACACACGCTCCCATAGCAATATCTTAAGCGATTTTGTTAACGAAGGAGGTGGTGAACCAATGAGTTAGTATTTGATCAGGTATATGAAACTTGACCAGTCTACGACGACGTCACCACTCATGAATGTGATCAGAAATGTGGGTGGCTTTGTCCTGCTTCAAAGAAGTCAGGAGGTGCGTCCTGGCTTCGTAGCGAACTGGTAATTGAAAGTGAGTTAGAAAAGCCATGGCTAACGTATTGAAATCTTGAAAGATGCCACGGGATAATTTGATATACCACTTAGCAGCAGCGCCAGTCAAAGTGCGCTGGAAGAGGTGCAGACGGATTGAATTGTCCACCCAAGAGTTGGACGAACACCAAAGATGGTAAGTCATCACATGAGCTTGCGGGTCCTCTCCAGCTTTTCCCTCAAACTTGGGGCAATCACCGGGCACCTTGGTAGGAACCGGAGGCCAATAAGGATTATGCAGAATTGGATCATTTGTTAATTTGGAAACATCCGATAATTCCAAGGTAGCGAGAAACGACAATGGCGGATTGAACGGCATACCTGGCCCTGGATAAGGACCAGTACCTATACTCCACGCTAGTTGAGAATAACCTTGCCCCCAGGGGTTCTGTCCTGTAGGATTCTGACTGTAGGGGGTATAGGTCGTATATCCAGCCTGATTCGATTGCTGGTAACCAGCGTATGGGGCTTGATAACCAGAGTATGGACCCTGATTGTAAGTCGGCCCTGTGTAAGCACCATTGGATTTGGCTGCTGAGTATAGGTGTAGCCGGGTTGCTAAGAGTAATAGTTAGAACCTTGGGGCTGGCTATAATTCGGTCGATATTGACCATGAGAATAGTAACCACCTTGAGGTCGAGTGGGATGCTGATAGGTGGGACCCTACTGAGCCTGATCATTAGGGCGCGGTGGTTGATTTGGCTGCGGCATTGAATAAGTTAGCTGTTGGGCAGGGTTGACAGGATGTGCAGGCTGGCCTGGCTGAACAGGCTGACCTAGCTGAGCAGGCTGCCCTGGATAAACAGGTTGACCCAGATAAATAGGTTGTGCCAGTTGTGCAGGTTGTCCTAGCTGTTTAGCAGCACCAGGTTGTGCTGGATGAGCTGGTTGGCTTGGTGGAGGGACACCAGATTGTGTCGGATGGGCCGGTTGGCCTGGTAGCGGAATGGAGCCAGGTGGTTGCTGATAACCGGTTGGACCTGCAGTAGGACCATAAGATGGTCCTGGCTGATGTGCAACGTTGGGACCAAGAGGATACTACGGTTGCAAAGGTTGAGAAGGTTGGACTTGCCCCCTAGGACCGTATACTGGCTCGGGTTGGTACCCCGGTTGACCTGTGAGTCCTTGAGGTTGCCCAGTTGGGACTCCAGGGAGAGGCTGCACGAGTTGACCGGAAGGGTTTTAATACTATCCTTGCAGACCGTATAATGGCCCTTGCTGGCCCAGAGGGTAGCCTTGTATGGGCTATCCCTGCGGGTCATAAGGATGGCCAGGCTGGCCCAAAGGTTGGCCTTGAAAAGGTTGTTCAGCCTGGTTATAAGGTAAACCCTGAGCATGAAGTTGAGCCTCAGGAGCAGGTAAACGTAAAGGGTTCCCATGCTCATCGTACTGATATGGAAAAACGTACATGGGTGTACCATCCTGTGCATAATGCGAAAAGTACGACAGGCTGGGATCTTGAGAGGACTTTCCGACCTCGGGGTTCGACCGTTGCAGAGACAATCGATACTCCTCCGGAGAGATGTTCTCTGGCATAGCAGATGCTATGTAGATATATTTAGGAAGGGATTTGGTCCTTATGGACTGGGTAGTAACGACGGGTGTAGATGCGACCACACAAATAGTGGGCATGGAGGGTATAGAAGTAACCTGAGGGGATGATGTAACGGGCATCCGTGGAGACATCCCCAACAAAGGAACAACTGGCCTCGTAGAAGGAGCTGATACCCCCATAAAGGCAGCGGCGACAATGATCTGACCCAAGGATATATACTCGGCGGGTAATGATGGACCAGGTGATGACATAATAGATGGTTCAGGTTTGTCTCCTGGAAATAACCTTCGAGGAAACAACTGGTAATATTCAACGGACATGGGGATTTCCTCGCTAGATTCACTCATGCTTGAGCCTGCCGCTAGATCTCGTAATAGACGGCGAGGACTAGGAGGAATAACAGTAGCTATAAAAGGCGAACCTGATGTAAGAGGAGGGAAATCTTCTCCTACTCCCAATCCAAACCAAGGGTCAGAAAAGGGCCAATTGAACTCAACTGGTCCTCCAAAGGGCTGCCCAGATAGAACCGGGCCTCCATCGGGAAACTCAGAAACGATGGGCTGCTGAGGTTCAGTAGAGGACTGAGAAGCCTCTGATGAATCGTCCGTATATGGACTACCAGTAGACGAAACAAGAGGTTCTGCCACTGTGACAACAATGACAACAGATCAAGCACAACACACACGGGTTGAAAAAGAGTCAAGACACACAATGAAATGGCCAACAAGCAAAATCTAATAGGGCGTGTGATCGCGGGTGATTTATTTTACTACATTGAAACTTAGATACTTCACCGTTTCATGTTTTAAGAGTCAAGAAACGGATAAAAGGTGACTCTATCTCTTTTAGTTTTGGATCAAGCGTGAAAGGACAAGCACTTGGTGATCCTTTCAAATTTAAAGAGTCAGAAAAGATCAAATGACTACTCAGGAATACTAGGCAAAGGGTGTACCAAATAATTGTGAACTGCAATATACACCTTGGTTTCAAAAAAATGAAAGAGAAATCAACCAAGAACTTAACGTACGTGCAGGAAATCTCCCCGAATGTTGTGTTCGGTGTATCACGGATATAGGGCGGCAGACTCGGCTTCCTATGGATAAAGGATAGAAACCTAGTGGGGTCTTCCTTTATATACTCGACGGTACGGGGAGCACAAGTCTGTACTAGCGCTATCTAAAGCCAAGAGGTGAACGACAGCTACTAGGTTTAAAGACGCCGGAACACGTCTCTAGCCTAGACCACCAAATGTTGCGTTAATGTTTCAATGCTGCCTCAGTGTAAATTGAGTAAATTTTAATGTTTATCTTCAATTACGTTTCATTTTTCAGGCACTAGCAAGTGTGATGTCAAAAAATATCCTAAATTCACACTATATGCCACAGTATATCATTTCATTCGATGAAAGCTAACTACGAGAGAGTTGAGAGCTTTTCACACAAACAAAATGATCAGAAAACAATCAACAAAGCCTCTAATGCAGCTAATGTAACCAAAAATTTTTCTCTCAAAGTCACTAATCACTAATAACACCGAAAAGATTTTAATTCGCACTAACTGATCAAAATAAAAAGAGATTTTTTTAATATTTTCAATGTTTAATAGCAATAAGCACTAAACAAAATGAAAATTAATGAAGAGAAATTTGAGATGCAATAGTAAGGGAGAAAAAATGAGCAAATAACTGAATGAAAAACACGCAATCAGACCTCAAATTGACAAAAAAGTCCCTCAAAATCAAAATAATCCCAAAGACTCAAATGGACCATGTAATCTAGGCCCAAACGAGGCAAAGTGAAATCCGAATGAAGAAGAGAACAAACAATCAAATAACGCAATAAAGTGATAATCAATCGCTAAACGAATGTAAAGAAGCAATCACAAGGTCGACTGAACCAATAGAAACCCAAAACTCCCAAGGGAGGCTTCACACACAAGAGGACCTAGATGCCCTAGGGCCAGAAAGTGAAATCGATGGAAACGGGCAAACAACCAAAGGACGAAGGTCACAGCCAGTCAAACAAGGCTCCAGAACACTCAAACAAGTGAAAAAACAAGGCCAAAGTCACAGATCAGTCTCAGAAGCCTCAAAACACAGAAAACCATAATACCTCACAGGATTGGCGCGACTATGAGGCTGAAATTAGCACTAGAATGGAATTGGCGGGTGATACACAAGCAACCTGCGCCAATGGGCGCGACTGTCAAGATGAAAAGCGCACCAGTTGAGTTAACTATGAGAAAAAATAAAAAAGAGCAGTCCAGACACAGACCAGTGATGACAAGGCCAAACAAAAGCCAAACAAACAGAAAAATAAACCCAAAGAGCTGACCAAGAAAGCAAGGTCAAGAATCAATCGAAAAGACAAGACGACACTCCAAGCGTTCAGTTCATAAAATAAACCGGAGATTGACTGAAGCAACGTTGATCTACTTCACTAATGCAGAGCAAAAGCGTTTCGAAGGCTATCTGGCTAACTTCAAGCTCCGTTCATAGCTTACAAAGCAAAACAACAACAAGCCAACAATCCCCAGCAGAGTCGCCAATTTGTTGTGGAGGTAAATCCCCTCTGCGGACAGAGGCGATCCCTACTAGCCCAGACCGGGTCTAGCAACAATCGTTCATGCTATAGTGCAGGTTCCTAATTGCAGATAAACCAACTAGCGATGAAGGCTTACCTGGAATCCAACGCTGTCGCTCGTAGAGAAGGTAGTGCTCCCGTTCCTTAGCTCTGGCAGATCACAATCCTCACGATCTCCATGATCGGACACCTGCACACGCAAGAAACAAAACAAACGCAAGCGTAAAATCCAGTGCATACAACTATATGTCAGTCATAGAAGACATAACTCATGATCATTATCAAGAACAAGAGTGGAACCATAACCAATAGTCACTTATCATTAATCAATCAAAGAAGAATACAACCATAGCTTTGACGCTGAATTCTCCTTTGGAGGGTCGTCAGCAGAACGCGTCTCGATGAAGCCTGTTAGGGATGGGGCAAACCTCTCTCTTCGGATGTCTCGACAAGGATCTCCTTGCTTGGATTTGGCCTTAAGGGAATGGATCAAAGCTCTTGCAGCATTAGGCTCTTGGGAACTTGGAGACTAGCTTGCAAATGAGATGAGCAAGCTTTTATAGATGGAGGAAGGGGAGTTGGGATCCCTATAATCATGGGATTGGCCCTATCCTCAAGGAAGCTTCCATGAGAGGTGGCAAAACCACTTCCTCTACATGGAGAACCGAAGCCAAACCTCCCAACTCAAATTAGATACCAGTTCCTGGATCAGTTAGGACGAAACTTCCGCCATTTATTTTTAAAAAACACTCCTTAAAATGGCTGGCGCGAGTGTGACTCTGGGATAGAGCGCCAATTGGCGCGCCCTCTTTGAAGGATTTCCCCCATTGGCGTGGGTAATGCACTGGCTACCCGCGCCAATGCAAAAAGGGGTGTTTTTAGGGTTTTTCACAAGGAGTTGTCTTCAGGGCAATGAGAGTACATGTTTAGAGGAATTCCATGAAAGTGTTTTCAAGTTATGTCACTGCTCACAGGTCACGGAATAAGCCCTCCAATTGTGCGAGATGGGTAATTGCAGGGACAGTGAAAATTTTTTGTGTAATAGAAAGTAATCAACTCATGTAGTGTTTTTAAACACATAGCCATCATAGAACAATTATAGCAACAAACTATGCTTTTATACAAGTCACCAAGTGGGGAAAAGAAACTAATTTGGCCTCAAAAATGTTATTTTCTAAAGATGGAGTTATAAAAGTGGAAAATAACGGTTGTTTCCCTTATAATAGACAATATAGGACATGCATGCAAAATATTTTCAGAAACAAATGCCTCTAGCCTAGTTAAACAAGCCTCCCATGCTCAAGACAACTAAAAATTGACAAAACCCCAAGACTACAAAATGCCGGAGCTGCTGCATAAGAGACCATGCAGTATAAATAGAGCTTAAATTAGAAAATAGAGAAATATAACTCATAATATTATTATAATACTCAATGAGGCATAAAAACATAGATCTAATCTCTTTTATACAGATCTAAGAAGACCCAACAAGGGTTTCTTGACAAAAAAGATATACAAGAGGAAGCTGCTGCAAATCTGTGGCTGAATCACGCTGTATGGATGAATATTTGCATAAATATGGCTGAAAAATCAAATAAATGGCTGTATATGCTTTCCCTAGCTTCCCCAAAGAAAGGTTTATCCTCCTCTTAGGAAATTAGCTCCTCAAAATGGGGTTTTCACCCCTTCCATTGTACACCTTAAGAAATAATGCATTTTTCTGAAGGGATTGGGTTTTTTCTGAAGGTAGGTGCTTGGCCCAACACTAGGTAGTGGAAAATTTAGATCAGAAACCTCCTCTTAGATTTCTCAAGCAAGATCTCCAAGGAAGAGTAGGGAATCCCTACCCGGGCAAACCCTTGCACTAAGCAGTGCAGCAACTTAGCTAAACATCCAAGTATGCAGGAAGTCTAAGTAGAACACATAAAAATATAATCTCCAATATGTTCTTATGCTTTCCATCTCCTTCATTATATAATTGATGAGCTTCCTCACCAAGGGTCCCACCCACTGTGAGGTTGCTTCCATGCAAAGGCTCCTCCAAAAAAAATGCGCTATCCATCAAGATGGTGCAATGTATCTAGACAACTTTATTGGCTTGGTCAACCTTGACTGATTCTTCATGCCCTGTCCCTTTTCACACTCAAGGTGTCTTCATTTTATCTAGCTGGATTGATCTCTATTCACATTGAGTTGGCTTTATTTAGAATCCACTTCCTTGAGAATAAATCATGTTGACTTGGTCAAACTTGACCTTGTCCACATAGTTTAAACCTTTTTCACACATTTGGATGCTTGAATTGGTTATTTCATGATCCCCTTTCACATTAGGAAGGATTTTTATTCATACTTGAGCAAATTAGGAGCCTCCTTGCCCAATTATTCATGCATCTAGATTTCAAAAGAAAAATTAATATTCCTATTAGCTGAAGCTAAATTATGAATATTACACTCTGCCTATAGTATATTTTCATTATACTACTCTCAGTGTCTCAGAAGGAAGGGTTGATGGCTCACCAGGCAAGGAATACATAGAAATAAAGATAATACAACTTGTTGGTAACCCTCTGTAGGTAAGAAGAGTTGGAGAGATGAACACCTAAAAAAATTACCAGGAGGCGAATGCCTGATTAAGTGAAGGATGCAGACAACTATTTATGCATCTTGAGTTGGTCTAGCTGTATGGGAAAACAAAGATAGATGGTCCAGGATGCTAATAAACTATCGGTCCAGCGTTCACCCCTCGAATGGAGCTCTATAGCCGATGAAATGAACTCTATCTCTCACGTGGTGCTCATAACGGGAAGTTCAAAAGCTAACTTCCATTGCTTTAATAGTGGGTTAGTTAGTGAGTTCCCGTACTAGGTATGGGATAACTCCTTAATCAAATGGATGGCTATCCCATCTCACCCATCATGTGTTCTTCCCATTCGGAACGGAAACAGTACCCATCCCACGCACTAAAGAGATTCATGAAGCAAGTCTCTAGGGAAGGTCTATTCCTCGCAGTAGGTTCCTATTCCTTGCAATAGGTTTCATTTTTTAATCAACATTGTAGGGAAACTCGCCTTGGTATGAAGAAATTTGAGACCTTTGATACCAACAAGATCACTTCACCTATAACCCCGCCCTTAATAATCCTCTTGCATCATAAGGCTTTTTACTCTTTCATTTCACATCCTCTTTATACTATTTAATTACTTGTTTCACCTCTTCACCGTTCACATACAAATAGAATTTATCAATCCGAAAGCGAGCAGGGTGGGTAAGGGGGTTTTTGTTTTCTGCAGATTCTGTAGCATAGAGAACCCTAGATACCAGCTAATATAATATGAGGGTATTTAATATTAGTACCTAACCCGGTTAACTAAGCGATGATTCATGTTCTAGGGCTAAAGGGTATTCTCTCTTCTCATGGTGCATCTTGCTTTGGATTTGTACCTTATGGGGTTGGCTAGTGGTGGATAATATGTTATTGGTGGTGCTTCTGCCTTTTCCATTGGCGGTGTTGCTATATTAGTATTTAGTGCGAGTTGAATAACATCACATGTATAGATATATGCATATTTTCTTCCTGAACCAACAGAATCAGCTGCTACACTTGGACCTGACACTAAGGAAAGGTAAGTTGCTGAAAAAAGAAGGCAGATAATTATTTCTTAATTCAAACTCATAATGGAGGAAATCACCTTCGTGGTTGCTTTCATTTAGGAAAATTGGTGTTATCTCAGCCACACCTATATCTATTTGGATGCAACACCTAAATTTTTTTTTTGAATATGTGCAACAACTGTATTGCATCGATAAATTTTTTTCATCTAAATTAGTTGTGGACATCACTAGCACCTTTGTCATCTTAGATTTTTAAGAAATATTAAATTAAGATACAACAGAAAATAACCATTTAATTAACCATTTCCCAAATAAATATACACTCCAATCTTTTAAATATTCTATAAAATTCAAATACATGTACCAGATAAATTCTCAGACATTTGAGAACAATATATACTACCTAAAATTGTTAAAGAAGACAAGTGTAATTAGACTTATTCAATGTCTTCGTCTTCAAAATTAATGTAGTCATATGCATCGCCTTCTTCATATTTGTCAAGACCACCTGGTATACCTTCATATACCTTCATTCAAACAGACATTCTCTCGGAGCTTGCCATAGGCCCTGAGAAGCCCGGCTTCATCAAGCATGTACTTAAAGATGATATCGGCCTTATCACCATGATAGTCCCTTAGGCCTACCAAGCTAATGTCATAGAAACAATCCAAACCTTCTTGTGCATCTTGTCTCAGATATGTTAGAGACTCTTAGTTCCGTCAATGAACAGGGATTCACAGGCACATGCTATACCCTCATTCAGATGAACATTCTTTGGGAAGCTCACCATAGGCCTTGATAAGCCTGGCCTCATTGGGCATGTACTTCAAGATGACATCAGCCTTATCATCCTGATAGTCCTTGAGGCCTACCATGAAAATGTAACCAGAAGCAATCCAAACCTTCTTGTGCATATTACCTCAGATATGGCAGAGACACTTAGTTTCATCAATGAAAAGGTTTTCACAGTGACCATTCCCAAGCATCTAGAGTACTTGTGCATACTCCTACCCATCTTCCTTGAACACCAATTCTCTCTTCTTGTATCAGCTTCATTCTATCCCTTTTTATTGTTCTTACCTTCCCTTTAGATTAATACAAGGTAATGTGTTGAGTATCAGGCGAGGCAAGTGTTGAGGCTGCAGGCAGGTGTTGAGCGACAGGTGAGGCCTGCAGGTTGAGGTGGTTGGCATAAAATGGTAGGGACAAGTTTGTATATAAACGAAAAAAAATTAACATTTAATGTTTTAGGATAATGCTAACTTTAAAATTAGCATTACTTCAATTTCATAAAGATTTTAAACTCAAATCAATGCCGGTTTTCTAAGATTTAACAAAAATCACAAAAGCCATAATTTTTTACGGCAATAAGAGGTCTAAAGTGAAATTTTGAGTAAATTTTTGTTTTATAGAATAATTTCATTAAAAATTAGGTTGAAATCTTTAATAGATTGGTTGTCAACAAGATTTAATTTTGGGTCAACTGCGAATGATCGCTATAGTCCCTACTATGCCGAAGGCAGGGACTAATAAGATAACCATCTGAGAAAGTAGCACCAAATAAAACACCCTCATCATCACCGGTAGAGGCAAAGGATGTGGTCACCCTATTTTAGCACGAATTGACAAGTCTTAATAAGCACCATCTATTTCAATAGCACCAGCATCCAAGTTAGTTTTAACTGTGTGGCGTCTTCCTACTACCATATGCAATGAGGCTTTTCGAGTCCAAGAAGAGCGTCAGGTAGGGACAAAGGCTATGTATATGTAAGCCCCTGAGTACACTTAATCAATTCGATATTTCCATGAAGGGCTATCTACGTAAAGGGATGGATATCAAAGTTTAAATAGATATCTTCCATTGAAGCCTCTAAGCATGGGATGGATATCAAAGTTTAAATAGATATACATTATTTTAATATGTGTATGATCTATAACATAGATTTATATTAATTCTAAATTTTTAATGGATTAAGAGGATTAAATTTTTTAAGGTATTTTTCTTTTTTAAATAAGGAAATAAAGGAAAAAGATTTGCGCCTCAAGAGATTTGATCATTCCCATGGTTAAGATGTATTTACATAAACAATAATACATGTTTAAGAATGATGCATTATTTTTATAGGAATATGATTCTCACCCCAATTTCCAACATATGCCCAGGGTGTTACCTATAATAAGTTTTCTCATAATAATAACAATATCAAACGATCATGGGAAGGATATGGCGAGTATGGGTGGTCTGAGAATTTCGCTAAGGGTATCTGAATGGCTCAGCGATCGGGGATGAAACTATGGAGGGGGCTCTGACACACACTGCAACATCACAGTCTCGCAGACAATCGCTTGTGTCAGCCCTAGATTAGGGTTACTACTGAGACTACCTACACCTCCTATCACAGCCTCCCGATTTTCACCCATCTATATTTGCCTTTCACTGTCGCTTGTTCCAATGGCTTGCGCTCTTCTGCAACCATTGAATGATCCGCATCAGATGCCATGGAAGACAAGCAACATGATTATTTCCCGGACCCATTGGAGGGGTTTCCGATCTCGACCACTTCGCAACACTCCCTGACTTTTTCATTCACACTGGCACATCCTGCATCTGTTGTTTTTCCAGATGGATCTAGGACCTCCACCTGGTCGCATTTTCCTATGGATGGTTCTTCTTCCCTAGCCTACCACTCGGATTATCTACCATCTGCATTGCTAGAGTGCTCCCCCCTTCCTGAAGTCAATCCGGTGCTATCTGTGCCGCTATCCCCTGCATCTCACCATTTTGTGACATCTCGCCTTCAGCTGTAGTCCTCTCCCCCTCCCTAGGATATATCCACCTCCCTGGAACGTATACCTTCTTTGCCCACTTTTTCACCCCCTTTTCATCTGCCGAACTTACACCCGACTAAACCCTTGCGATCGAAGCCATGCCCGCCTCCATCTGGGTGTTATACAGGCACAATCCCTGTTGATCTGCCCTCACATATAGCTGGGACGATCGAGGAATGAACTTCAAATTGGGAAATGGAATAACCCTCCCTTGGAACTCATATACACTCATCCAAAAAATTATGATGTGTTAAGAAAGGAAAAAAGGACATCGACCTTACGTTCGGAGACCAACACAGGATGGGAGATGTACTTAACACGACAGAAAGGGTTTTGGTCTGACATGTTCGGGGCTGGAAATACAACACAGAGTGAATTTGGCTATGTACAATGGAGATCTGGGGATAGTTTATTGATAATTTCTGCTCTATCATCATTCTCCCTAAAGGATGGTTCGCTCTTAGCTTGAGTCGGTTGGAACACCTGCAATCGGTACTTGCCCATTATTGGCACATAGAACAAGCCCTAGTCGTGTTGAAGAGATGGAGCCCTCTAATCGACCCTCAGCAAGAGAATTTTGGTGCTAGACCCATCTGGGTCGCCTACCTGGGCTACCACTGCACTTCTGGTCTGAGGATACCTCACACACATTGGAAATGCTCTTGGGTCCTATCTTGATCATGAAAAATCTTATACTGCAACATGTATCATGACCATGGCTCGTATTTTTGTTCATTTAGACACCAAAGAGGGCTTGGAAGAATCTATTACATTGCGATGGAAGCAATTTACCTAGAACCAACCCCTGGATCATGAAGGTGTGCCTTACTGATGTTGAATATGTCACGAGGTCGGGCATCTCTACAAGGACTACCCCCTCCTACAGAAAGAGGTTCTATAATCTCTGTCATCAAAATCTATTTCTACATCAACTCCATAGGCACAGGCACCCACTCGAAATATTTCTCAGCGTGGTCGACCTGCTCGGGCCAGTATTCCGAATGAAGCCCCTTCTGATCATCCACATTGGCCCCCTTCACCGCGCATCACCCGCCCCTGAGTAGCTACTGCACAACTATCTGTAGGTACTTCTTCACTCCCTTACTCTGCTTATGATTTCTCTCCTACATATATTGTTATTCATTCATCGATCCTCTTTGTATCTGGGTCTACATACCCCTCTATCCCTTGTCCCACCTCCTCTCCTCCTCTGCCCTCATCCGTGACCCCTCCCTCTATACCTTCTCCCACTCTCCTCCTCCCCTCTTAGGCCTCATCTGACTCTATGGGAAGCCACTCATATTTTCTCATATCCATCTCCAAGCTATTTTCATCCCCCCCCCTTGTGGTTTAGATACCATTCCCCCTCATAAGATTGGGTTATCTTCTTGTGGCCGCAAATCATATATTTCTAAAGCCATCATCCAAGCAGGTCAGGAAGTAGCTGATGGACATCAACACACTCTCAGTTGTGTCTTTAGAGAACATACTTCCCATGAAGTTGTTCCCTCATGATTAGTCTCTCCTTCAATTATCGTGGCCTTGCAAGTCACACCAAAAAACTTGCATTCCGCCATCTATTTGAATCTATCCCTTGTGATATTATTTTCCTCCAAGAGACCCTTGGTCTAGAATCCTCGATTGTCAATATTCTTCAAGGTCTATGCCCTGGATGAGTCTTTCACGCCCTAAATTCTCGTGTCTGATCAGGCGGTATTGCGCTGGGCATCAATCCCCAGACGATAAATCTCCTTAATATCTGGGGAGGAGAGGGATATTTGGGGGTGGACATACAATCGATGGATTTTGGATCTCCCTTTCACATCTTCAACATATATGGCCCTTGCACTAATAAAATCGCATTTTGGGAACACTTCCTCAACCTCCCTCTCATGAATCATGATAGGCTTATACTTGATGGAGAACTCAATTTCTCTCTCGGACGAGCTAAATCATGGGGAAATTCCACTCAGTTTGATCCCTTATATGATCAGATCTAGACCCTCATTGAATTTCTCCAGCTTGTGGACATACCATCCCCCAAAATATAACCTACTTGGCACAATAGGAGGACCAGACATGCCTCTCTTGCCAAACAATTGGAGAGATTTTTGGTCCATGAAGAAATTTTTGCCCATATCCCCAACTATAGGAAGTGGGTTGGATATGGGGGACTCTCTGATCACTCTCCCATCTTTATGGAACTTGGTGGACACAGACCAAAGCCAAGGGCTCCCTTCAAATTCAATGTGACATGGCTTGAGGATGCATCCTATGTTGAAGCTGTCACACAGTACTAGACTACCCACTCAGGACCATCAGATCTAGACCCCTCTTCTATTTTTTCCTACAAGATGAGAGAGGTCAAGAGGCTCACGAGGGTATGGGAAAAGGATAAACACATTTGGTATGAACAGGCTCTACAATCTATTGAAGCGAAAATTTCTACAATGAGTTCATCTAACCATCAGGGATTTGAAACGAATGGAACAAAGGCACACATCTACTTGCTGGAATCTGAGTGCACTAAGCTCCTAAAGTCAGGAGAAGAGACATGGAACCTCCGTAGTAGGGCCATCTAGCTGAAAGTTGGGGACGATAACACGAAGTTTTTCCAGCACTTTTCAAATGGTCACAAAGCCATCAAAACCATATGGGAGTTGGAAGATGGAGAGGGGAATAGGGCTAATACTTTTCAGCATCTTTCCAACATGGGGGTAGCCCACTTCCAGGATATATATCAAGCCCCACCTGATATTAAACTTCCTAATATTAACAAGGTGGCTGGCCTTTTCCCACGATTTGTGGAACCACATGCAGAAGCAGACGTTATTAACCCTTTCTCAATGAAGGAACTCCTGGACACTCTAAAATGGTTTCATAAGGACAAGAGCCCTGGTCCAGATGGATGGCCTATTGAATTATAACTTTTCTTCATTGAGACCTTGGGGTAGGACATTCTCAATATGGTGGAACACTGTTGCCTGTGTGGAAAATTATATGATGCCTTCAATTCCACCTTTATTGCCCTCATGCCTAAGACATACGCCCCTCACTCTTTCACTGACTATCATCCCCATATCCATTTGTAACTGCATCTATAAGATCACAACCAAGATAATCTCTAATCGTATCAAGCCTATTCTATCAGCTCACATATCTCCTAAACAATTTCCTTTCCTACACAATCGTTAGATCCATGAGGCTATTGGTATGACCTAGGAAGCTTTACACTCCATCCGGCTCTATCATCTCGAGGGAATCATTCTTAAGATCGACCTGGCCAAAGATTCTGATCGATCTAGTTGGCTGTACATCCGTATGATCCTGACTCACCTATGACTCCCCATTCTTTTTATTCGATGGATCATGTGCTGCATCACCAACGTTTCATTCAGTGTCCTGATCAGTGGATCGGCCTCACCTTTATTTCACTGAGAAAGGGGCCTTCGACAAGGATTCCCTCTATCTCTGCTCTTTTTTCTCATCATCATGGAGGCTCTGATTTGTTTGATTTCCCATGAGAAGACGTCAGGTAGGCTAATGGGTCTTCGAATTACATAAGGATATCCGCTCACCCACTTTCTCTTCATTAATGATGTTCTCATCTTTCTCAATGGTTCTGTGGGGGACATCTCCTCCTTCTATTCTGTCTTGATTTCTTTCTACACTGCAACGAGCATGACCTGCAACAATCTCAAGTCTACCCTCACCATCATTGGATGCACCCTTGAGGAATAGACCCTTGCTGCTAGGTTCTTCCCTTTCACCATCCACAACCTATCTAATGGCCTCAAATATCTGGGATTCCATCTCAAGCCACTTTCCTACCACATTGATGATTGGACATGGCTCATATCCAAGCTGGAAACACGCATAAATTCTTGGCACCATAGATGGTTATCTAGGGATGGAATACTCACTCTATTCAAGTCAGTCCTCTTGGCCACTCCCATGTACTGGATGTCCCTCGCCTGGTTCCCCAAAGGCATCCTCAACAGGATACAAAAAATCTGCAGAAGATTCCACTGGATGGGAAACAAAGAAAGGAATACATTCTCATGGATTAACTGGGACATTATCACACTACCAAAGAAATGGGGAGCTTGGGGCAGCAAACACTTGGACACCTTTGCCTCTTCTCTTGATATAAAAATGGGATGGCAGATCATGACTAACCCCAACCTCTGGACTAAGGTGGTCACTCATAAATATATTCGGCCTGTATCACCATCTGAATGGATTCGCAAGCCCTCTTGGAGAACCCATAATGTCTTTGTTGTTTGGAAGGCTAACATCAAGTATTTACCTCACATCAGGGATGGTCTTGCTTGGCACATTGACTCCGGGGCATCTGCTAGGATTAGGTTAAACCCCTAGCCAGGATGTGGCAGTGCCAATTTATTACCTAATGCACTTGTGGATCATCTAAAATGATTGGGGATTACTACTTTTGATTAGATTGCATATCCCGAAGGCACTACAATCTTTGCACAGGGATAGAAATCTACCACTCTCCTCTGGTTATGCGGACAGTGGCACGAACATTGACTCAGATTCATTAATGCCCTTGTTGAATCTCACATTCAGATCACACATGCAGATGATGAATTAATTTGGAAACATGCCCCAAGCAGCAGATACACACCAAAGCTTGGGTACTCATTCATTTACTCTGATCACCATCCCAACGAGATTTCATGGTAATGTCACTGTATATAGAAATTAGCAGCACCACCTTGATCCATACCTTTCATGTGGTGTATCCTGCGAGGGACAATTACATAAACGATCGATCATTGGACGTACATGGTGTGTATTCTGAAAATCAAACTATGAAGCAGTTTTCCACCTCTTCCTTCAATGTAGCATATCCCTTGCTTTCTGGAAAATGTTCTTGAATGAACTCCATATATTTACTCAGTGGCATGGCCTTGATATATCCGATGCTTAGAATAACTGGTGGCAACATGCCACTTCCCCAAAGTCCCGCAATCTCCCAATTCTTATCTACTAGTCCTCTGAAAAACTTGGAACCCCATCGTTTTTCATGACTCACAGATGCACTGGACCTCGGCCTCTGCTCGAATGATTGCAATGTACAATAATCTCCCTTCGGATGCCCCTCTAGCACCCCCTCGCAACATTTCTCCAGAGATAATAAACAAGGAAAAGTCATGGGCATACTTCGATGGTGTCACACAGACACATGGCTATGGGGGTGGCCCAGTGCTTCACATCAATGATGCCATTCATTATAGAATGAGAATGGGTTTGGGTCCAGGCACCAATAATTATGCCAAAATAATCACCCTTTGTCACCTTATACATTTTTCTATTGAGCATGAATGCCAACACCTTCAGATATTTGAGGATTCCAAGATTATCATCAATTGGTTCAATTTGTCTTCTACATGTCACGTACACACCCTACACCACATATTGGAGGATTTTTGGCAATTAAAATCACAATTTGAATCTATTACATGTTGACACATTTACAGGGAGTGTAACCAACTTTCCCACACGCTATCCAAGGTGGCCATGCTCCAACCTCAGGGGACATGGTTGATCGATAAACACAATGGACAGGAACACTTCAGATATTATCACCATCCGTACATAGATCAACACTAGATTGCTGATATATCGCTAATATTTTTTGTTTTTTATCTAGTGCACAGAGCTAAACATATATATTTTTATTTATATAGAATACCACACCTTATGGACATTATCATGTACACCTCGATAAGGGGTTCTTACCTGGACTATTTTTTGGATATGTGAAAATGTCACATTTTGATGAATATGCCGAAAGGCATCTACAACATGTAATTTTTTCAATATAATGAAAAGTTACGATTTTTCTAAGGGGGAGAAAAAAAATCTCAAATATTAAATAGCTAGAAAATATCGCATTAAAATGAATAATGAAAAACAATATATTTCGCAAGTAGGTCAAACGTAGAATAATTAATTACATATGGATATAAGCCGACGAATACAAATAAAAACGCACATCATAGCATTGAATGAAAATACCCAAATGTGAACTTGTTCAAATAATACAATCTGTATAGTTAAATATTCAAAGTAAACTAATTGATGAAGTGAATTGAAAAATTTCAATTTAGAGGTAATCACTCTCACTTCCATAAAAAAACATATATAAATATACATAAATCATAATAAACATAGTTACTGATCAAACGAGAAAATTACCTGGTAGCAGTTTTTTTGAGGTAGCAAAAAAACACCTGATTTTGAAAATTGGCGATGCAAAATCATCCTTTTTTTTAGCATAGTTTTGGCACTTTAAATTTTCTTATGATTTTTTTTTAGATGTCATGATTTTCATGTCGATTTTGAAAAGTGGTGATGTAGAATAACATGTTTTTTTTACCATATTTTTTGAACTTTAATTTTTTTTCGATTTTTTTTTTAAAATGTCATGTCGATTTAGAAAATTGCTCATTTTCTTAGCAATTTAAATTTTTATATTTATCAAGTATGAGTATTTGTTTTAAAATGTTAATGATTTTCATGCTAATTTTGAAATGTGTTGATGCAACATCAATCATTTTGCTTTCTAGTATCATCGCTTGTACAAAATAAATAAAAATAAAAATATGACAAATGCCAATCAATGAAAAATGTGGAAAAATGAAAAAACCAATAAAAGTGTAAAAAAAAATAACTTGTGAAAATAATTAAAAAAAAAAAAAAATTAAAAAATAAATAAATAAAAAAACAAAAAAAATCGAAACATAAATAGAAAAGAATAAAAAAATGAAAAACCTATAATATAAATAAAAAATAAAATTAAATAATTAAAATAAAATAAAAACACAACAAACATGATTAAAAAAAAAAAACTAAAATTAAAAAAAAAAAAAATCGAATAATCAAAATACTAAAATTAAAAATAATTAAAATTCAGAAATTTAAATAAAAACAATTTAAAAAGAACATTCAAATAAAAATTTAAAGACAATAAAAATTTAAATTTAAATTTAAAAAAAGAAAATTAAACACACACACACACACACACACACATATATATATCATTTACATCGACAAACTAGAAGGTTGTTTAGAGGAAGCAGGATGTGCTAGAATGATCTTAGCTAGGATAATCATCATCCTTCTTCTCTATGCTGACGATATTGTTCTTCTCGCAAGGTGCCCATCTGATCTTGATAAGCAACTTAGACTTCTTAAGGATTTCTGCTCTACCGTGGGTATGTCTGTTAACACTGACAAAACAAAAGTTATGGTTATCAAATCTAGGAAGGACACTTACGCTAATTTTATGTATGACAATAGTAACTTGGAGGAAGTGTCTTCTTACAAGTACCTAGGAATTGATATTCATCACAAGCTCAACTGGAACTATAGCATTCAGAAAAGGATTAATGGGGGGTGGAAAGCCTATTTTGGTCTTGAAAATAACTGTAAAACGGTAAACCTTGTAGTGTGGGATAGAAAGAAGTTCCTCTTTGAAACTTTAGTCACTCCTGTTATCTTATATGGATGTGAGGTTTGGGTTTGCAACATCTCTAGAGAATCCCGGAGAAAGATTGAGCGAATATAGAAGCATTTTATAACGTATAACCTTAAAATTAAAAGCAATACACCCTATCCTATTCTCCTTATAGAAGTGGGTCTTTCCCCTATCGAGAGCCTAGCTATGACTAGGCTTTTGTTGTACAAGCACAAGCTCAATAGCATAGAAGATGATAGACTTCCTAAGCTAGCTTTAAATTCCAGCCAAAACCACCTAAGGCTTAAATGAGGTTGCTTTAAAGACACCAGGGCTTGATTAAACCATTGGGAGATTGATGAAAGTGTTGCATTGCAAAACATCAATAACCTTAAAAAAATTGTTACTTCTAAGTTCAAAGAAAAAATGTGGTGTGAGAATGATCTAACAGCTAAAAGAAAATTAAGGTATTATAAGGAGGTCATCAACCCCACCTTAGAAGATCAAAAGTATCTCTTTGTTTAAACTAGATCAAAGAAGAAAATTAATATAACCAAGATTAGAACGAACTGTCATGAGCTCCATTGTGAAACAGGTCATTACACAGTTCCTAAAACACCATGGATGGAAAGGATCTGCCATCTTTGTGAGAATATGAACATCGAGGATGAAAATCACTTCCTCTTAGAGTGCCCCGCATACAACCACATTAGAGCTCAATTTCATAACCTTTGTTGCAATACTGAAATTCCTAGCCTTTTAAGATGTCAAAATTATAGTGAGCTCGGGAGGCTTCTCTCCAAACTTTTTGAGCATAGGAATAAAATCTTAAATAAAATTAAATAACTCTTTTCTTTAGGTCCAATAGACCAAAGATTGGTTTCAGTGGACGTTAACCATCATCATCATCATCATGAAAAATAAATTAAAAATAAATTAAATCTTTCTTTTTTAAATTAAAAAAAATTATAAATTAAAAAAAAATAGAAATAAACAAATTTTTAAAATTAAACTTAAAAGAAAAATAAAAAATAAAAAAATATTAAATTTAGAAGTGAAAATAAAAATTAAAATAAAAGTTAAATTAAAAGACATATATAAATATACATAAATCATAATAAATATAGTTACCGATCAAACAAGAAAATTACCTAGTAATCGTTTTTTTGAGGTAGCAAACAAAATGTCCGATTTTGAAAAGTGGTGATGCACACTCACCCTTTTTTTATTAGCATAGCTTTGGCACTTTAAATTTTCTTATGACTTTTTTTTTAAATGTCATAATTTTCATGTCGATTTTGAAAAGTGGTGATGTAGAATAACTTGTTTTTTATAGCATATTTTTCAAACTTTAAATTTTCTTTGATTTTTTTTTTTAAAATAACATGTGGATTTAGAAAAATGGACTTTTTTTATTTATCAATTATCAACATTTGTTTTAAAATGTTAATGATTTTCGTGCTAATTTTGAAAAATGATAATGCAACATCAATCCTTTCTATTTAGAGTGGTGATTTTCATCTTAGTAATAAGACATACAAATAAAATAAAAAAAACAAGATTAAAATAAATCATATATATATATATATATATATATATAAACAAAAATAACTTGCAGAAATAAATAATTAATCAAAAAAAAATCAAAAAATAAATAGAAAAGAATTCAAAAAATAAAGAAAAAAAAAACTTATAATCTAAAAATATAAAAATTAATTAAAAAACATTTTTTTTCAAGAAAATATAAAATACAAAAATAAAAATAAAAATAAATTTAAAAATAATTAAAATTAAAACCAAATTCAAATAAGAAAAATACTAAGATGAAAATAATTAAAATTTGGAAATTTTAATTAAAAATAAATAAAAATAAAGTTTTAAAACAACATTTAAATATAAATTTAAAACAATAGAAATTCAAAAAAAAAAAAAAATTAAAAATTTGAAAAGGAAAAAAAAAAAAAAACATATATATGAAAAATAAATTTTCAAATTAAAAAAAAAAATAATAATTCCTTTTTTATTTAATAAAATAAAAAATGAAAAATAAACAAATAAACTAATTTACAAAATAAAATAAAAAAAATTCAAAATTCAAAATATGAAATTCAAAATTAAAAAAAAAAATTATATTTAAAAAAAGATAAAAAATAAAAAATGAATTAAAAATACTAATAATAATAAATTAATAAAAAAATAAAAAAATAAATAGCAAAATTTTAATTTAAAAAAAAAAAATAAATAAAAGAGCAAAAAGTTAAATTTAAAAATGATAAAAAAAGAGAGTAAAAATAAATAAATAAATAAAAATTAATTAAAAGGTTTATTAAAGCCTTGGCCGCCACTGCCAGTTCTCCACTACCCATGAGCCGAGCCCCGCAGCACCAGGGTGGTAGTGGCAGGGCTTTAATACAACTTTTAATTTTTTTATATTGTTATTTTTTTTAATTAATTTATTTTTTATTTTTATTTTTTTAAATTTTTTTTTTAAATATATTTGGTATTTTTTATTTATTTTTAATTTCTATTTAATTTTTTTTAATTAAAAAAAAGAATTTTGTTAATTTTTTTTAATTTAAAATTGTATTTTTTCATATATTTATATGCATTTCTTTTAATTGAATTTATTATTTAAATTTTCTTTTTAAATTATTATTTTTATTTTATTTTAAATTTTTTATTTTAAATTTAATTTTTTTTTATTTTAATATTATATATTTTTTAATTTTAATTAATTTTAAAAAATTAATTTTAATTATTATTATTATTATTTTTTAATTATGTGTTTTTTTTTATTATTTCTCTTATAATTAAAAAAAATAATATTTATTTTTTTGGGTTATTTTTTAATTTTTTCTTTAAATTGTGTGTTTTTTTAAATTTTCCTTTTTATTTTCTTTCAAAATTTTTTGTGTTTTTATTTTTAATTTTTAATTTTTGTTTATTTATTTTATTTTTTTAGTTTACAAGTGATATTTTATCTTCATAAAAATCGTTGGAAGTTTATTTTCATAAAGGTGATTTTCTATGTTGAATGTCATACATGAATTTTCAAGGCCTTTCAGAGACACGATAATAGATTATCTTTAATACCATGTGTAAAAATTGTTTCAATTTTAAGATTTGATATTTTATCTTTAATTTCATGTTTATCGTTGAAATTTTAAGTTTTTTCATAGCCATGATATTTTATCTCTAATATCATTATTAAAAGTTGTGGACAATTTACCCCGAAAAGAAAAAGACATTATTCCAACATTAACACCTTTCATTTCCAAAGTACTTTTTGCACAAAAAAATTGACGACGTTATTCCAACAACAACACTTTTTGTTTTCAAGCTATGTTTTGCACACAAAAAATTGACGACATTATTCCAGCATCAACACTTTTCGTTTTCAAGTTTTTTTATTGCACTCAAAAAATTGGTGATGTTATTCCACCATCAACACTTTTTGATTCGAGGGTGTTTTCCCAATCGTTTTTTCAAGAAAAAATTTGGTTTTTAGCATAATTTAAAAAAATGTTGAAATTTGACCCTAAAAATAGCAGTGCATTCTGGAAGACACAGTTTTCATTATTGGGTTGTTTTTTCATGTTTTTGAGTTTTTTTGGGCTAGAGTTCTCGTTTTGAGGTAATAGTTCCCATTTGATCATAAACTATGTTAATATAGAATAATCCTCTTAACTACTCTTCAATAAGTCTACAAACTAGACTTCAATGAACAAGGGAACAATTACAACAAGTGTCGATGTTCCACCCAACTAATGAAACCACCTTAATAGGAGTTCTTCCCTAAGTATGGCTCAAGCTTAATGAAGTAGTAAGATCAACTTGATGTGGATTCCAACATTTGAGGCACTGACTCATGAGGTAATGCTCCATGGATTTATGTATGATTGAAGCTGTTGGGTTATGAGGATCACTGCATGGGAAAAACTATGTCTATACATCTAGATTTGTGTGAATTAGGGAGCCAATATTTTTCCTACAACATGTGGAGGTAGTAAAGCTCATATGTCGTGCTTTTTGTAATATTTTTTTTATTCCCAATTTACACGACACCACTACTATGTAATTGTGATAAAAAACAAGTGGTAATAATATCCTTGTAGAGTAGGATGGATATTAATACTATTTTTTCTTACTAATAACAATCACATAGTAGAAGCAGATTGTGGATAACTTCATTCTGGTTCAAGAAGCTGTCCACTCAAGCATGGGGCGCAAAGAGAAAGGCATGGTCGTTAAACTAGATCTGGAAAACGCCTTCGATAGAGTGAGGCATAGGTTCCTGATAAATGTGCTGCATAAATTTGGGTTTGGCACTAAATTTATCAATTGGATTAAGGCTTGTATTAGCGAGCCTTGGATTGCCCCATTGGTGAATGGGAGAGTCACGGATTTCTTCAAAGCTTCTCGGGGGCTGAGACAGGGATGCCCCCTCTCCCCATTGCTTTTTGTCCTGCAAGCCTCAGTCCTTAGCTTCCTCTTGAATAAAAAACAACAGGATCAAGAGATTATGGGGCTGAACATTGCGAGGGGAGTCAAGAATATCAATCATGCATTGTTCGCTGATGACTCTCTTCTGTTGGGTGCTGCTACTGTTTCTTCTGCCAAAAAATTCAAAGCTGTGATTGAAGATTATTGTGAAGCCTCTGGAAGCAGCCTTAATAAAAGAAAATGCAATATTTATTGTTGGAATATACCTGCCAACACTCTTCAGGCCATTTCCAGTTGTCTGGATTTTGCTGCCTCTTCGTCTTGGTCTTCTTTCAAGTATTTGGGCCTCCCTATCTTTCAAAAAGGTGCAGCTAGCAGATATTGGTTACCCATGCTAGATAAGTTAAAATCCAAGATAAATTCCTGGGGGTTCAGATGGCTAAATCTGGCTGGCAAGACTATGCTTATAAAAGCAGTCTTATGTAGCCTCCCCATATATCAATTTGCCGTAATGCTGGCTCCCGTGGGCATAATGAAGAAAATAGAGACCCATATAAAAAATTTCTTCTGGAAAGGAGGGAAAGCCAATGATAAGAAATTCCCATTAATCAGCTGGGACATAATATCCTTGCCCAGGCTTGAAGGTGGTTTGAGCTTCAAGAATTTGGATAAGCAAAACATTGCGTTGGGCACAAATATGATATGGATGATAATCGCTCCTAATCCGGGCTGGGCCCAACTTGCTCTCTGGAAAAAATACTACCGGGGGCAGAGGAAACGGTGTCTTGATTATCCTAAACCCATCCCTGGATCAATGATCCATAGGCTCTGTGCAAATTCCATCTCCTTAATCAATCAGTATGCACACTGGATACCTGGGAATGGCAAGCGCATCAGGATATGGGAGGACCACATTATGGGCACAGACTTCTTGGTTGATGATCGATCTCTGGTTCAGCTGAAAGATTGGATGGCTAGAATGGGATTCAATACTTTATGGGATATCTCTAACTGGGAGGAAGGAGTCTGGCACAGCTGGAAATCAATTGAGGTTCCTCAAATCCTGGCCAAGGATTATGCAGACTTATTGACATTATTAGGAGGCAAGGCTCCTTTGAACAACAGGAAACTGGATTCCCGTGGCTGGGGTACCTCTCCAGGGCGTTACTCTCTCTCTCAGGGGTATCGACAACTCTCTTCCCACCCTCACGTCCCACCGGATCCGAAACCTTGGAAAGGGGTATGGCTCCAGCCCACAATCCCCAAAATTGACACCTTCTGTTGGATCCTCTGCCATCAGCGCATTCTGACTGAAGATAGATTGCAGAAAAGAGGCTTTTATGGCCCCTCCCGGTGGACGTTGTGTGGAGAAAATTCGGAATCTGCGGCCCACATTATGCTCTGTTGTAACTACGTAGCAGGTATATGGAGAGAGGCGACTGGTCAATGGCACTCTAACTTCATCCTCCTTAGTCGCATTCCGGAACTGTTCTCGAACTGGATGCGTTCATTTCCTGGTGGCAATTCACGGAATGTCCACATAAAAGCTATATGGTGCACTCTCCCCAAGCTTATCTGCTGGCAGACATGGTTAGAAAGAAATCAAAGAATATTCAGAGACAGGAAGAGTGATTATAAGATCGCCTGGGTCAAAGTTAAAAGCCTCTTAAAGGACTGTGTTGGTAACTAGCTTGATAGAGCGGAGCTTAGTGAGCAAGAGGCCGCATGGTGCGCTTCACTTGATCTCACCTTCTCTGACTTTTCCAGACCTTGTGTGGCTCTTCAAGATTGGCAAATTCGCCTTAGTGCTCCAGATTTCTTGGCCTTTTGCATAAAGAAGGCGCAGCCCATCCTTTTCTTCGACGGTGCAGCAAAAGGAAACCCGGGCGGATTAGGGGCTGGAGGTGTGGTCAAGTATGTTGCTGACTGTATTGACCATAGCTATGCCTGGGGAGTTGGCTTTAACACCAGTATTCAAGCGGAAGCTCTGGCCCTCTTCCAAGGCCTCAAGCTTCTCAAGGACCTTGGTATTAATGCTGCTGTTATAATAGGATACTCGCAGTCAATCATCAAGTCCTTAATCGAAAAAAGCTCCCCTTCAGATTTAAGATTGTCCAGGCTTATGAGCAGAATTCGAACCCTCTCAAAAAATTTCCAGAATTTGAAGTTCTATCACGTCAAAAGGGAAAACAACAAAGAAGCGGATCTCGAAGCCAACAAAGCAGCTCTTCTCCCTCTCGGATCTCTTCTAAGAGATGGAGAAATTGGATGGGATCCCATCCCTTGACTGTTTTTCCATGTTCTATCGCTTAATTTTGAAACAGTTTGTCTGCACCTTTAAATTGGGTAAGATTGATATGTCAGATCAAAGAAAACTCCGTAATTACCTTGAATGTAGAATATGGAAAACTTCTTTGGCACTAGTCAGGGAGAAATCTGGGCTCTGCCTAGCATTTTGTAACCAGTTTGGAGGCATTTAGGCCAGTTCTTAATATATTCCTCTATTCGTTTCTGTAAAAAAAAAAAAAAAAACAATCACATAGTAGTGGCATATTGCATTGCAAGAATCTTACTAATAGCTTTACCTAGAGATTTCAATTACAAAATAGTGGTGTCCTATAATTTGGACTAAAGTAAAAGGTATAAGGAGCTAATAATACTAATATTTATTAGCTCTTCATGATGCATGCACACTCATATCCCCTTAATCCACACAAGCTTAGTTGACATAGACATATATTATGTCCAACTTAATATACAAGTGCATCAATCCTAATGGGTAGGCCACTCCTTTTATGATTCATCTCAATGTCACATGTTTGCAAAATTTCCTATTCACCTTCTCATTAGTCACACAACAGAAAATTTGGAACTCATGATGGGCTTACAATTTTCTAGAATACATTAAAAGTTAATTACAACTCCTTCCCCTTCTATCTTTTTACCCAAGATAACTTTTTAGGTCATCTTAAAGTCATTCTCTATTTCTCAAGCTTTGTAGGTATTAGGATATGATAGAAATCCTAACTGAGAGAAGAGACATTCACTTGAGTATATTTCATTATTATCCATTGAGACATCAACCTATAATACGTTTGTCCATATAAAATATGAATGCATACATGCAACATCATCATCCTAGTTGATCACATAAAATATTTCATTATCCAATAAAAAATCATGTTATTAGCCACGTTAAATAAAAAAGGTACATAATAAATGTAGACATTATATGAAGTGATTCAAACATGTGTATTATGATAAACCATATCAAGAGAGAGGTACCCAATACATGTATACATGAGGGCACCTAACATGTGCATACATATCATGAACCATATCAAAAGTAGGGTATAAAATACGATGGATGCATCATATACATATATATTATAAATGATATCAAAGAAGAGTATATATATATATATATATATTTCTAATATAGGTATCTTATCATAACGCTAATCATAACAAGGTATTTAATCGTAGAAATATTGATTATCATAGAAATGTTTCCAATCACATCTACACATAATCAACCACAATAAAACGACTTTATATCAATATATCTAACACATACATACATAATCATGAAATTTATTACAACTAAGGAATCCGCATCAGTGACATCTTAAAAATGTGTATACACATAAATAAAATGGAATATATTTCATACTAATCTCGATTTATATAGTGAAATTTTAATAAAACATCCAGGCCAGGTTTTTATTTTCAATTATGAATGTCATTTATATAATTTTAATAAAATAACCAAACCCTATATCTAAATGTCCTAAATTCATTTTTTTAAAAATGTCCTAATTATTTCTATTCATTTTAATCTAATTGCACAAAAAAATTTGAATTTCATTTTAATATAAATTTATTATTAAAAACACCTTTAAATTAATTAAAAATTAAACTACACAAGGTAAGACATTATTTCATTTAGTTTTTTTAATACAGTTATATCAATTTTTTATGATTATGTACATGGGTTAAATTTGACGAGTATTTATCAATATTTTTATTATGACCCCGAAATGCTAACCATTTTAAATTTTTCGTGTCATTGATGATGATTTCCTAATTTTGCAAATTGTTAATTTGATGAGTTACACACACACACACACACACACACACACACACATATAACTGTTTTCAAATAAAACTTGTAGGAATTTTTTTTTTTATGTTGGCTCAAAGATATGTATCCCAACATGCTACACCTACAATACTATGATTTTATGGTGAGACTTCAAGAAAAGCATGGATTCACCCATAGTGGATTTTTGGAGTTCTTAGAAAAACTATTCTCCATGTTCATTCACTTCATGTTATCCCACATTATAAACACTTAAACCTAAAGTATGAACATTGAATATTAATGTTTAAAGGTTGAGACTCACACTATATGTCTATACCCATGGCCCATTCGTATTGTATATAAAACTCAAAATGACTTTATATAATTTTGAGAGTTTTATTTTGTTTCTTTAATGTTGGAACATTGATGGCATATCTGAATTTCTATAAAATGGGTATATTTATTATGTTGCTTACAAAAGAATTTTTTTTTTTTTTTGTTTTATATCGAACACCAAGATTATGATGTATTTGATAAATTCACACTTAAGCTATACACAACAGATTTTGATCCTTTAAGTGTTGGTTTGTATGCTCTAAAGCTCTATTTTTCATATTTGTGCATATTATGAATCTCTTCAAAATTTCAGCCTACATATTAATATGTCTTGAACTTGTTTTATTATTTTGAAGATATTTTTTAAGTCCAACTCGTCAAATTAAATGCTAAGATCAATTGTTTCTCTTCAAAATGTATTATATCTAACAACATTAACCTAGCCAATTAAAATATTTTGAAAATTCATTTAGCATAATTTGTAAAATATTTGAAATTACTTAAATAGTGACTATATATAATTGCACCAAATCATTGGCTTGTTTGACATTAAGAATGAGCAATTTTGAATACATTCCATATTTTTAATGTAATATAAAACATCTATATTTATAATATTACTTGGTTGGAAATTATTTTATGGTTCAATTATAATTAAAAAATTTACTAAGACAAAACAAAAAAATTATATTAACAAAAAATATTTTTTTTATTTACAACAACATATACAACAAAATACAGCACGACACACCAGGATTTTTAAATGTTAAGTAAAAACAAAAATCAAACGCCACGTTAAATGAAAGTGTAAAATAAAACTATTACTTATGGATACGACTGCCCGTCAAATTTATACATTATGTGCATATTTACATTTCCATTATAATCATATAAATATTCAATATATAATATTTATTTATATTTTAAAATTTATATATGTAATTTATACTCGTAAATATTTATAATAATAATAAAATAATTTTTAAACTAATTCAATTTAATAATAAAAATTAAGGAAACGCTGCTCACATTTTTTTAAATCATTTAATTATATCCTAATTGGAAAAGATAAATTAAAAAACCAGTAAAAAATTCATACGATGTTACTTCATAATGCACAATAAAACAATCTACATTCAGTGATGGTAAAATATAGGATACAACGCTAATATTAATGTGCTAAGTTTTCACTTATAATTCAAAAACACTCACAATATATTTATTATTAAAAATTGTAATTATTAAATATATAATTTCATTTCCAATATAAATAATAATGAGTAATTTTTTCTAAAAATGCAAAAATACATTAAAGAAATCAAAAATTTAAAAAATCTAAAAGTACAAAGATACATTCAAGAAATCAAAAATTTAAAAAGTTTATATTGTCACGAACACAACCCACTACTATATGCATACTCATAATATCTTCCAAACCATCCAATGTAAGCCCCACGAGGTGAGCCCATTGTTCCACAAAATACTGATAGAACTTTCTGAGTTGTGTCAGACCAAACTATTTTTCTTTTAATACAGCATGGTCCTTGCCATTACAATATTTTACACGCTTGGTTTCCACTGAGATGAGGCTTTGTCGTCGTGGTCATAGAACTCCACTGTCCTGCTCATATCAAACTCCACTATGAATAAGTGAACGTATGACAACCTGTTTCTAGTGAGGAAAGCAAGGCTAGATACTATTCATCCACAACGTCGATGGGAGATCTCTGGGGGCATCATGATCAAGGATTGTGCATTTGTCGTTTATTCTTGTACAATCTACAAATGTTAGATCACGTGGTGGAAGAAATCATAGAAGAATCATGGTCACACATGTAGGTATTTGGGAGCATAAAATAAAGAAGTAGAGAAATTTTCCAAAAGTTATTTCAATTAAATAATTGGCATAGACCACTTGGTTTATTATTTATTATGGAGAAAATGAGTGGGTTGTCGCATACTATTAAAAAAGGCGTTGTCTTTAGTGCGACTTTTTGAAGTTTCAGGTGCCGGAATCTGGTGAAAAATTTTGAGGAAAAATCTTGGTTTTTGTTATTCAAACTAGTTTTTTGACTCTATATATGGATTCAACATCCTCAAAAACCTCCTGGGCACTTCGACTGTGCAAATTTAGCAATCAAACTTCTCTTTTGAATAAATTCCTACCAGAATTTAGAGAAATTACACCGTAAAAAGTCACCATAAAAGCCTTCAAAAAGTCGCACTAAAGACTACTCGATTAAAAAATGCAAAACTAATTGAATCATTTTATAAGGAAAAGAAACAATATTACTAGTGAGCAGAGTGAGGATGAGAGATGAGGTTCCATGTGGGAGGGTCGTTCTAGCTGGCAACATGACCGTGCTCATCCAAAGTTGGAATGGACGGTGCAACCAACTGAGAATTAAATATACACGTACATTATCAAGCGTGAAAAGTTGGAACACACTTATATATAAGAAGGGGCATCGCATTCCAATGAATACACATTTGAAATGGTGTAGTCTTTAGTGCGACTTTTTGAAGGCTTTTACGGTGACTTTTTACGGTGTAATTTCTCTAAATTTCGGTAGGAATTTATTGAAAAGAGAAGTTTGATTACTAATTTTGCACAATCTAAGTGTCCTAGAGGTTTTTGAGGGTGCTGAATCCATATATAGAGTCAAAAAAACCAGTTTGAATAACAAAAACCAAGATTTTACCTCAAAAATTTTCACCGAATTCCGGCACCTTAAACTTCAAAAAATTGCACTAAACACAACTCTCATTGGATATTGTCCACATTTGATGGAATGGGATACATAAAGCTCGATATGTGGTTCTTTGGTTACATTATCATTCACATTTTAACCGCGAGTACAGATTGGTCTCAATCCCACAACCCATACCCTCCAAAACAATCCTATTAGCATCATTTGATAAATATGCAAGCTCAAGCGATACATAAATCAATTCTAGAATTTACAATAAGAACATTATTTGTGTCTACTCCTAGAAGAAATTCCCTCCCATCTTTCATCTCTTTCAATTTGGAGACAATTTCCACCAATTTAGACTAAGTTACATCGTTAATGGATGGTAAATCATTGGTAGCTATGTACCTCGTTGAACCAAATATTTTACAAAAGTTAATATCCCTACTACAATATATATATGGGTGATAATTATCCACAAACCTAACAACCTTATTCCAAGTCTTAGACTTGAATGTTTCCAAGTCATCAATGAGCCATGGCTGACATACTAAGTTTTTCACAACTGGCCTAAAACAACATGCCATCCATTTCGGACACTTCGAAAAGCTTTGTAGCACCCAAATAAAAAATATTACATCAAATAGTCCCCTTATCAGGTTTTATAAACGCTTCCCTCCATCTTCAGTACTATCAAAGAGTGTTACAACCTGAAATTGTTCAAATAAGATAAAATATTATGCATTCTCTTCTTCCTTGACTTTTTCATATATTTCTCTGAAATCCACTTTCCTTAGGAACTATTGTCGTAGTATGCGCAAAAATACACACTTAGGTGGTCTTTTGTGGCTTTCAGGACCTTCCTGTAATTCAAATATTATTTTCCTATACGTATTTGAAAACTTGGCTGCTCTAGCCTATGAATCTGAAACAGAATCATATAGCTCTGCATGTTTCCTGAAATAGGCAATGGACTTCCTGAAGACGTCGATCCAAGATATCTCAACTAGAGTGGCTATTTGATCTCACCACAAACTTGGATTCAAACGTGATGGAAAGACTATGGAATGGTTGATCCAACAAGTTTTTCGCGCCTCATGAGCTAATAATTATTGACCCAACACACACGATGATGAATGTATCCCCACTGTGAACCAAAAAAGGAAGGCACCACCGAACGAAGGACGGATGCGATATAAGAGTTAGAGTGCCCAAAAAGTGAATATCGCATATTGTCAAACTAACTAAAAATCTCCACCATAAATTCAATGACGAGACGATTGAATGGCTCTTCAAAACATATGGGGTATCTAAAATACCACCACAGCAGGCCATTCAATGACCACAACATGCGTTTTCGCTTCCACCATCACCGATATGAGCTTCAATGAAGCTTGTCAATCCTAATAAATATAGTTCGATTCCCTCTCATGATGATCTGTATGATGTTGCAGGAAATTAGAAACAAAGGAAATTTTATAGATCCTGCAATCAATGCAAATCCAACTTCACTACAATATGGGTTTGAACCTCCTTCACTTCCCTAAAATATTAATTTTCCACTCAGTTGCAATTCACTTCATACCCTCAACAAAAAGCTGTGACAGACCCAAATTCTATTAAATTCCATTCATAATTTCTAGAGGAAGAATGACTGTGAATGATGGATTCATTAGGGAGGGGAGAATAAGCACATTTCAACCTCCAAAGGTGTTATACAGGGTCTGTATGATGATTCAATGGGTATTGTGAGTAATGGAAATGGTGACATTACAAATGGCATCTCCATTGAATGATCAATCAAACCCAATAGTGATCTAGGAGTCTGAACGAAATAGATCAAGAGTATATTTATATATGCCCTCCACGCCTACTGTCCTGTATATAGTATGGAAAATACCACACCACCCTGAACATGGAAGACGACAAAGCATTATTTCTTCACCACCCAACACATACAAATCTTTGAAAAATGATGTACACGTGTCAGATTTTTATTCGATAGAACGATGAAAATATAGCGTTGAGATTGGGGGGAATGATTAGTGTTTTTCCAGCTAAACACCCCAAAGCGAAAACCTTCGGTGTTAATATAATAAAACTTGTAAAAAAAATTATTATCACAAAATTAGAACTCCGTTCTTTATATTAATACATGATTTTTTTTTTTCAATATAACATATAGTTAATTAAATTATTGTATATTGTATATTCACGTAAGATTAAAATCATAAACTAATTGCTAGGGACACTGTATAAACAAGTATGGGATATATCTTCTCAAAAAACATTTAAAAATAATAAAAGACATTGTATTAAAAAATTATATGTATATGTTCACCGATTTTTGGATAGATGGTGATCGGGTACGCTGTTAAGGAACTCCTAAATGTTAAGTCATCTGTTCAATTCTGCACGCTATTGAGGTGTTATTCTTGAACATGACCATGATGTAGCCTCACCAATGTTGGACTATACATAACAATGTAAACTTTGAAATGGGAACGGAAATGAGTACCCACTTTTTTTAGGTAGCAAAAATTCCTCTGATTTTGAAAAGCGTTGATTCAAAATACTCTTAATTTTTTTTAGCATGTTTTTTACACATTAAATTTTATAATGTATCAAGTATAAACATTTTAAATGATTTTTATGTTGATTTTGAAAAGTGTCGATGCGAGCATCCTCCGTTTTTTTAGAAGACGTTTTTTTTTACTTTAAATTTTCTAATGTATTTAACGCTAATAATTATTTTCTAAATTTACCAATTTTTGAAGTACTTGTCTTATTCCTCTTCACTTACATATTTTTTTTTAAGTGTTTTTCAAGTTTTTGTTTTTATTTATTTATTTATTTTTTGTAGTGGGATATTTGATTTTTTGTAGTGTTGAGAAAAACAAAATTCTAAATTTTTGATTTTCTATCTAATTATGTATTATTAAATAATATTTCATTTCCCATGAAATACTTGTCACTAAAAAATAATTTTTTTTTAAAACAATTTACATAAAAATACACATTTTGAATATAGATATAACTGAAAAAATACACATTTTGAGTCTTTTTACTAAAAGTGACATGTCAAATAAACCATTTTTATAGAATAAAATTATCCAAAAAAAGTATATAAATTAGCAATTTTTATGAATATTATGACAAATATTAATAATAATAACATTTTTTCCAAATATTGAATGATTCACATAAAGAATGAAGTGAAAATCACATTATACAATTTTTTTATTTTTTATTTTTTAATGTATTTTTTCTTATTTTAAACAAGAAATAACATAATTTTATTAAAAAAATAAAAAACAAAATCATAAAAAAAAATTAAAATATTTCAAATAAAAAAAAAATAAAAAAAATAACAGTTGGGTTGCCCGAGGGTAGCTGTCGGGGGCCAGCCAAGCTCCATCGACCCATGATGGCTACCCCTTAGGCCACCCAGCAGGGCTCGCTGGAGCCGATTCTCAGAATCGGCTCCGGTTAGCCTCATCAGGTCACCCCATGAAGGTCGCCCATTGGGCCACCAAACGGGGTTGACTGGGTGGACTGAGGGGTGGCTGTCGTGGGTTGACGGAGCCGGCCAAGCTCTGCCGACCCATGACGACCACTCGACAGGGTAAATCCAATTCTCAGAATCGAGTTTGCCCAGTTGGTGGGAAAATACAATTCTGAGAATTAGGTTGGCCCAGCTAGTGGGGCAAATCCGATTCTTAGAATCGGATTTTCCCGACTGGCGGGGAAAATCAGATTCTCATAATTGGATTTGCACGGTCGGAGAGGCAAATATGATTCTCAAAATCGGATCTTCCCAGTCGGGTGGGAAAATATTATTCTTAGAATCAGATTTGCAGGCCGGTAGGGAAAATCTGAGTCTCAAATCATAATTGGCGGACTGATAGTTTAAATCAGAATTTCGGCCACATAGGTGGATGCAGAGTGGCCGTGCCATTTCCGCAAACAGGTTATAATACACATTTGGAGCATTATTGAGTGTTTTGTTTCCCACCTGAATTTTTTGTCAGACCTGTTACCTTTTGTGCAAAATTTTCTAGCAAAGAGTAAATATTTGGGTTCCTCTCATCGAGCTACCAAATTTAAAAAGAAAAAAGATGTTCCAATAGAGTCTCAGAAGCAAATTTATCACGAATTTAAGATTGGTAGTTTTTTCAGGTCGAGCAAATCCGATTCTCAAAATCATATTTGCTCCAGGCAGAATCGGATTTGCATCGTCGACCTACAATATGATTTTTAGAATCAAATTTTCTGCACTAACTGGGCAAATCAGATTCTCAGAATCGGATTTTGCCCCACTGGCCTGAAAATCCGATTATGAGAATTGGATTACCCAACTTGAAAAAATACCAATCTTAAATCAGTGATAACTTTGCTTCTGAGACTCTGTTTGAGATGATTTTTTTTTAATTAGGTAGCTCGGTGCGACGAACCCAAATATCTATTCTTTTTTGGGAAATTCTATAAAAAATGTAACAAATCTGACAAAAATTTCAGGTGGAAAAAAACACTCAATAGTGCTACAAATGCTTGTTATAACCAGTTTTCAGAAATGGCACAACCACTCTGCATCCACCTATCTAGCCGAAATTCTGATATGAACCCTCAGTCCGCTAATTCTGATATGAGAATCGGATTTTCCCCGCAAGCCTGCAAATCCAATTATGAGAATCAAATTTGCCCCCCCGGCGGAGAAAACCCGATTATGAGAATCAGATTTTTCCCACTAGCTTGCAAATCCGATCCTCAGAATCGGATTTACCCTGTCGACCGGGCTAATCCAATTTTTGGAATTAGATTTTCCCCATCGGCCGAGCAGATCCGATTTGCAGAATCGGATCTTCCCCGCCAGCTTACCAATCCAATTCTTAGAATCGGATCTTCCCCGCCAGCCTGCCAATCCAAGTCTCAGAATCTGATTTGCTCGGTGGTTGAGCTTGTCTAAAGGCTTGAGGGCCATAATTTTTTTTATTTTTTATATGATTGTTACTAATTCTTTTTAACTTTTAATTTGTTTTTTAGTTTTTTTTATTTATTTTTTAAATTTTTTATTAAGTTATTTTTAATTATTTTTTTAAATTTTAATTGTGTTTATTTTTTATTTTTATTGTTTTTTTTAGTTATTTTAATTGTGATTATCTTTTTTAATTTGTTTTAGGTATTTTATTTTATTTTATTTATTTATTTATTTTTTACGGCTTTTTTAGATATATATATTTTTTTATAGCTTTATTTTATTCAATGTTTTATATTTTTATTTCTTTTCAATATATTTTTTAAAAATTTTATTCTAAGAATAGGCACTGTCTTGCCCTGCCGGGTGGTCAACGTGGGCGGGCAGAGCTAGCCAAGCTCTGTTAGCCACCCTGCGGGCCACCCAGCGGGGCTCAGAGCCATTTCTAAGAATTGGCTACCCTCGAGCCAAGTCTAAGAATCGTCTTTCAACCCCTCGAGCTCTTGGGCGGGATGAAAGTCTTGAGGGCCACAATTTTTTTTAATTTTTTGATATATTTTTTATTAATTTTTTTTTAAATTTTAATTTGTTTTTAGTTTTTTATTTTTATTTTAAATTTCAATTATGTGTGTTAATTTTTTTAGTTTTTATTGTTTTTTTTAGTAATTTAAATTGTTATTATTTTTTAATTTGTTTTAGATTTTTTATTTTCTTTTATGTTTTTTCTTAGATATTTTAATTTTATTTTTTTGAATTTTTATTTTTTTATTTTTTTCTCATTTATTTAAAAAAAAATTATAATTGTTTTTTATTTTTAGTTGTCTAATACTTTTATTTTGAATTTTGAATTTTTTTACCATGTTTATTTTAAATTTTATTGATTTTTTCTTTTAAATTTGTCTAATAAATTATTATTTATTTATTTTATTTATTTTTCTAATTTTGTTTCTTTAATTATATTTTTTTGTTTAATTATTTATATCTTTATATTTTTTATATTTTATATTTTATATTTTTACCTTTATCTTTGTAGATTAATTTGTTTTTTTTTTCTTTTTCTATTTTTATGTTTATTTTTTGGCTTTTTTATATACTTTTATATATTTGATATCTTGTTGTCCTTTTTTTTAATTTTATATTTTTTTTCTAATATATATTTTTTTGTATTGTTTTAACTCTTGTTTTTATTTGTAAATTTTTGTTTTCAATTTTCTTTTGAAATTTTATGTTTTTTTGGAGTGATGATATTTTATCTTTTACATGGTATTTCAAAATGTTAAAATTTTGTCCTTAAAAAAAAATGTTTTTCCGGCATCTTGACTTTTCGTTTTGAAGGTGTTTTTGGCACACAAAAATTAGTTTTCACTGTCATTTTTTAAACATGTTCAAAATTTACCTTTGAAATAAAAAATGTTATTCCAGCATCGACACTTTTGGTTTACAAGTTGTTTTTTCATATTTTTTGGGGTTTTTTGGCTAAAGTTCCCATTTTGAGTTTATAATTCTCGTTTCATAGTTTATGTTGTTATATATATATATAGTATGGTTAACTTTATTATATTTTTGTAATAATACTTTTTTGGGTTATAGGTTTTTTATGAAACTAAAAATATATATATATATTTAATTGGGATGCTATATACTTTTTTGTCTAATGATACTTGTCACTTTTGATCTCTATCACAATAATTCCCACCGATAAACAAGGGTGATTATAACTTAGAATTTGGTAATACATAATACTTCACTTTCATTATCCTTCTCAATTGAGCTATCGCTAGATGCTTAATTATGATACTTATGTTGATAGGAATACATATTTGGAATATAGATTTCAAAATTTTAATTCGATTATGAACAACTATTAAGTGGATGATTTGGATTTAACCTCCAAAAAATTTATAACATATTCTTAAGTGTATTCACATATTAAATGTTAAGATTTATTGAGAAATTATTTATGGTCCTTTTGTACTTTCAATTGAATTGACTAATTAAAAAAACTTCTCATATGAAAAAGTTTCATATGAAATGAGTTGTCATTCAAGACATTTGGTATTAAAATCCTTTGGTATTGGCCCAAGGTGTTGTAACAAAGATTATTTATAATTTAATAATCTCCATGTAAAGGAGGATGAATCTCCATGGTTAAAAATCATGATATATGTTTTTTAAAATCCATATATGCTTAAATTATACTATTTTTTAATAATAATAATAATAATAATAATAATAATTATTATTATTATTATTTGAAATAAGGTTATAATTTAGATCATTTTTTTGATTTCTTTTAATTTTAGCACGAAGTAATTGTTTTCATGCATATCATGGACTGATTCCTAGAGGAATCTACCAACCATTTGATTTATATGGATGCACTAGTTAATTTATAGAAAGAAAAGTAATGAAGAGTTATTTAAGCTTACACTTCATTAATGAAATTAGAATAATGAATTTTTTTTCAAATTTAATTCATAATGAATATAAAATAGTTGACTTGATTCGTAAGATGTGTCTTGACATTAAAGTAGCACAACAAATACTTTAAATGGTTCACTAGTCCATTGGTCCATTAACATGGATACGACTAATATTATTGAAGTTAATTTTCATCCTCTTACAATCAAGTGAACTTTATTTAATCCTATTTTTTGGAGCAATGGTTCATTCCTACTTGAATCTTACTTTTAGATCATTTTTTATTTAATCCTACTTTTAATATCATCTCTTTAGGTGTTAGATTATATAACTACTGCTTGTAATAGGAATGAAATTTGGTTACAGTATACTTTAGAAGGTTATTGGAAATAGTTATACGTGATAAATTCTCTCCAGCAAGATAGTTCTTGAATTGGTATGAGGTTAAGATATTTGATTACCTAGTTGAATTTTCAATCACGATAGTTTCTCTATATTGAGATATCATCGTTATCTCTATTTTTGATATTATTTTATTAATGTAAGTATGTGTTTTCAAAAATTCTATTTTTTCACAAAAGTAAGCTTGAGATGGCTCCCCATCGGAAGGCCGAGAGAAACAAGGAGATATTGTACTATTATTGAGGTAGCAGAAGTCTCTTTTTCCACTAAAAGATTTCATACAAATATTTAACCTTTAGGCTTTGAACTTGACTCAAAATTTGAATTTTACCATGGTCTGACCCAAAGCTTAATGCCAAAATGCTTAGACCTATTCCTTTGTGCTTTGGTTTTTCCCTCTTATAAACTACTTTCTTAAATATCTACATGTTCAGGATTTGGGGTTGCAAGAATAGATATGTTCTTAATTCCTTATAAACTTAATATATTTGATGATTTGTTCTTGAGATTATTTCTTATGGAACTCAGATGCGAATTCACTTAGATTTCAAAACTTGTGTCAAGTTACCCCTTTTAAGAAAATTAATTAGAGAAATTTTGAGGTTTAAAATGGGTATTATAAGGAATATTAAAGAATAATCTAGGAAATAATAGAATAATATTAGATTACATCATCAAATTTTAGAGGGAAAAAAGAAAAAAACTATTTTTTCAACTCATATTTTCAACTTATCTCCCTCTAGTTTTACTCAAATTTTGAGCAAGAGCACTTATTTGATGCATTATTTAATTCCTCATCAAAGGAGTACCCATGTTTCATAGTTTCAATGGACCTTGGTACATGAAATATGGGAAATACATGAAAAAATGTACTTGCAATCTCATTTTTCGTGTATTTCATATTTTTCCTATAGTAAGGCCCATTTAAGGTATGAAACATTTGTACTCCTTAGATTATGGTTTAAATTTTGCATCCAAGAAGTGTTCCAACTCAAAATTTAAGTAAAACCATAGGGAGATAAGTTGAAAATACAAGTTGAAGAAATGGTTTTTATTTTTTATTTTTTAATCATTTTACCTTTTAACTCCAAAAATGGTAAATCATCCTGATGGTCGAAATCATCATTTTGAAACTTACTGGTTCTTATAAATTTGATTTTTTTTGTATATTTTTATTTTGAGGCTCATTTTTTACCTCAAAATTTCTTTAATGATAAACCTTTTTATCCTGGTGTGAAGGGTTTACAAGGCACTTTTTCGATATATCTCGTATTTGGATGATTCAAGCAACTACACTTATTGATGCAAGCAAAACTTCCTCAAACCTGGGTATTTGATGGTGTAGTAAAGTTTTCAACTATTAGCTTTGATGGTGAGACAGATGTGAGCTCTCATTTGTACAAGGTCCCACACCTGTTTGGGGCCTGGGTACTTTCTTCTTGCACATGCTTTGGAATCAAACAAATTTCGGACTTCCTCGGTTGACGTACTTCACGATGGAAATTTCCCTGACTCTTTTTATTGACATATTCACTATAAAATTGAACCAATCCTTCTTTTCAGCTTAGACATCTTGTTTTCTTCCCAAACTGAGGATAGTGATTATGTGAGGGAATTTGAATTAGTGTATGACTTATTAACGGAAACAAACACTCTAATCCAAACTAAGTTCTTTAAATTGAGAAATCCAAAGATTTATAAACATAAAAAATTTATACACATGTGACCTTCAACAAAACTCAAAATGTACTAACATCTCAAAAAAATTAAAGAGATTATTTTGTAGGTACCCTCAAGAACCTTCTTTTACTCTTGGTCATGCACCTTGAGGGTCTACAATGTAGAGGTTTATATTTTAAAAAGAGAACAAAATGTATAAAACAAAATGGCAGTGTTTCCTTCCCGCAATTCCTCTTCCGAATATACATCTCAAATTCATATAGAAGCCTTCTACTAACTAATTTATGCAACTCTCCCATGGGAAACACATAAAAATAAAAACAAAAAAACATAGATGCAATTTTCCCATAAGTATAACAAAATATAAATTTGGTAATAAATATAAACAAGAAATTTTACCCATGGAAAAAAAAAAATTGGTGGGATGCTCTTTCCTAAGTTATGAAATTCTACATTGATGTGTACCTTTTTTGTTAGATGGTTTTACCATTGGGGTAATTTTTTGTGAGCATGAATTTTTTTTTCCAAATGACTATTACAATGAAAATATATTGTGTGGGAAATCAAGCAGGTTGTTCGTGTCATTCATTCACTCATTGATTGTTTTGTATCTCAAAATTCACGATGTGCTCATTCTAGATGCCTCGCAACGCACTATGAGCTCCACTGAAAGGACTTCGAAGCTAAAAAAAATGATTGGTAGTTGGTTTCCTTGAGTGATGTAGATGTTGATATTTCATGAAGAGCACAAGAGACCTATGAATTGAATATTAGTTGGGTGTGCTCCTCTTTCGAGTGTGTGGTATATTATTTCCATGACTAGTTCTAGGGAGGAAGCAGGTAGTAAGAGGAGGGTGGTAGGACCCCCTACATTTGCGTTGGGCATAGAAAGTGGGTCACAGAGGGGGTTCAACCCCCCTTGTCGAGGGGTTTGCAGGGGGAGGTAACCCTCCTACAACGAGTCTAGGGTAGGGGCCCAATAATTTTTTTTTGGAACCTATATTAGGTGGGTGGACATGCCTTTGGTTTTGTGCATGGGTTTGCACATGGTTTTTGGCATCATGGTTTTCTTCCCATGGTACTTTGTAGATCCAGTTAAGGAAACTACGGTTATGTTATAATCAAGGATTAATGTATTGTGGTTTATGAATTCTTTGGCATGTATATATATGTGTTGTAACATTGAAAGAAATATATGAAAAACAAAGCTGGTAGTCCCCCTTTTGGGATCGAGGGGAAAATATCTATGTATATTTTTTTTATGTTATATGCTCTTGATATAGTTTATTTTCTATTTTTAAGGGTTTCATTTGCATATAATTTCTTTACAGGGTTAAAGCCTATATTTGGTATTGGAGTTTTTTTGGCTTCAAGGGGATGTCTTTGCTACTAAGGGGTTTTTTGTTCGGACCTGTGGTAGACCATGTTCAGTGGGTGATCTTCGGGATTAATTCTTGTAGTGAAAGAATATGGAGAGTAGTGGAAAGATAACGATTGAGTAATTTAATGATCAGAATTTTGAGTTTTGGAAGCTGAAGATGGAGGATTTTCTGGTGGATAAATATTAGTGGATCGTGGTAGATCTGGGTACTAAACCAATGAAAATGTGAGATGAAGATTGGGTGAAGTTGGATCGGAAGGAAAATAGCACAATATAGTTGTGTATCTCAGATTCGGTATTGTTGAATTTATTTGGGGAAGCTTTGATGAAGACTTTGTGGGACAATTTAGGGACTTTGTACCAATCTAAGTCTCTAGTGAATAAATTGTTCATGTGAAAAAGTTGTATAACCTGAGGACAAAGGATGGAGAATCAGTGATAGAGCATCTAATCACCTTGAATACTGTGGTAAGTCAATTTTCATATGTTTATATTAAAATACTAGATTAATATAAGTGCATCATTTTTTTGTTTTCTCTACTAGATTTGTGGGATAGTCAAGTGTTTGCAATATGTAGCAATACAACTACCTTGAATTTTGATGAAATTATCTCATCATTGTTGTCAAAGGAAATGAGACGAAAAAATATGGAGGGCCAAAATGGAGATTCCTTTTATTTATGAGGATGGTCCTTGAATAGAAACAAAAATAAGTTCTCGAGTGAGAAATCTAAATTTAGAGGGAGATATAAATCTCGAGAAAAGCCTGTAAAGGTGTGCTGGAATTGTGGAGAGGAAGGGCACTTCAGAAAGGACTGTAGATCTAAGGCTCTTGAGAAAGGATAGGGATCTAATGATTCTCCTTCTACAGAGGAAAAAACTACCTCAGATGAAGGTGGGGATGTGTATCTGGCTTCTTCTTAAAATACACATATAGATCATGGGGCATGGTTGATTGACTTAGGTGCATCCTTTCACTTCACTCCCCATAGGGAGTGGTTATGCGAGTATGAGAAGTATGATGGTGGTGATTTATTCTTAGGGGATGATAGGAAGACCATAATATTCAAAAAAAAAAAATTCGATATGAAGTTACGAGGTGGAAGGATTATAACACTTCTTGGTGTTCAACATATTCCTGAATTTGCTAGAAACATTATTTCTGTAAGCAAGATGGATGATGCAGGTATAAAAAAATTGTTTGAGAAATATAATTGCATGATGGTTTTGGGAGCACTAGTATTAATGCAGGTAGTTCATATTGGAACTCTTTACAAGTTTTAGGGTAGCACTATTATTGATGGGTGTAACATTTTTATGGTTTCTAAAAGTGGAGCAGAAAGCCTAGAGGTCTCTAGATAAAATATCATTCTATGGTATCAAATTCTTGGACATATTGGAGAGAAGGGCCTTCAAATACTGCATGGTAATGGTATTGTATAAGGTATGTATGATTTCTCTGTGGAATTTGATTTCTGTGAACATTGTATATATGGGAAGCAGAATTAGGTGAGTTTCCCTTCTCGTTGTAAGAGAGTGAACAAGATATTAGAGCTTTTGCACAATGTTGTATTTGGGCCTGTGTTGGTTACATTACTGGGTAAGTCTATGTACTATGAGTCATCTATAAATTAATTCTCAAGGAATACATAGATATATTTCGAAAGGAAAAAATATGAAGTCTTTGAAGGTGACGAGGAAAAATAATCGAGTCTAGAATTCTACGAGAAGGAATTTGAAATTTTTTGTAATAAGTGTGGTATAGCATAGAAGAAGACTAATCCATACACACCTCAACAAAATGGAGTTGCAGAAATAATGAACAACACATTGATGGAAAAGGAAAGAATCATTCTCAATGGTACTGGGTTAGGGTAGGAATTATGGGCAGAGGCACTGGAGACTATATGCTACCTGGTTAACAGATCACCTTAATTAGCATTGGAGGATAAGAATCCACATGAGGTATGGACTGTTATGAAACCCTCTCTTTCATATCTGAGGGTATTTGGTTGTCATGCATATGCACATGTTACAAAGGAGAAAATAACCAAGTTGTATAATAAATTTGAAAGGTGCATCTTTATTAGATATAAGTATGGTTTAAAAGGTTATAAACTTTGGAACCCAAAAAAAGGAGGGTTGTGTACAAATGAGATGTGGTATTTAGAGAGGTGAAAGAGGTTGTTAAACATGAAGTCCTACCAAAGGAACCTGAGAAGATAGAGTTTTAGCTAAAGTAGGAAGAGTCAACTTCTACAGCAGAACAAGATTCAAAAGAGGAAGAGCCACAAAATCTAGCTGTGAGAAGATTAGTTTGAGAAAGAAGGTTACCAAAAAGGTATATTCCATCTGCTTTCTGTTCAAATTTTCCTTTATATGTCATTTATGATGATCCCAAAACTGTTAGGGTGGAAGTGGATTTAGAGGATGGGAAACTCTAGAAGGAGGCCATGGTTGATGAAATTTCATCCTTGCATAAAAAAGAGGCATGGGATCTGGTGGAGTTGCTAGGTGGAAGGAATCCCATTGGAAGAAATGGGTTTTTAAGAAGAATATGAATGCATAAGGAAAGGTGGAGAAATACAAAGCTCGGTTAGTAGCAAAAGGTTATTCCCATGTGTCGGGAATTGATTTTGGTGATATTTTTTTTCGTATTGACAAGGTTACTTCTATTAGATTACTTTTATATGTTGTAGCTGCATTTGACTTGAGGTAGAGTAGATGGATGTGACCAAATTTCCTCACGAGGATCTGGAAGAGAAGATATACATGAAGAAACCTAAACGCTTTACGGTGAAGGGTAAGAAAGAACTAGCATGTAGGTTAAAAAATTCTTTGTATGGGTTAAAACAATCACCAAGGATGTGGTATCATAAATTTGATACGTATATATAGGGACTTGGCTTCACCATAAGAAAAGAGGATCACTATGTGTATTTTAAATTAATTACTGACCATGTTATTTATTTGGTCTTGTATGTGGATGATATGTTGCTAGCTGGAAATGACAAAGAAAATATGCAGGATTTGAAGACCCAATTGTTCTCAAAATTTGACATGAAGGATCTTGGTGCTACAAACTATATTTTGGGCATGGAAATTAAACGAAATTGGGAAAAGAGGAAGCTTTTGTTAAAATAAAGGAAGTATGTCGAGACAATATTGCAGAGGTTCAATACATAGTATAGTAAAACAGTGAAGGTTTCTATTCTTTAAGGTGTAAATTTGTCTGTATAATAGTGTCCCAAGACACTAGAAGAAGAAAAGGACATGTCTCGTGTTCTATATGCAAGTCCAGTGGGTAGTCTGATGTATGCAATGGTTTGTAATATACTAGACATTTCACATGTAGTGGGAGCATTGAGCATGTTTATGTCAAAACCCGAGAAGGAGCATCAGACAACAGTGAATCGGGTTTTTAGGTATTTTCATGGCACTAGTGATTATGGTTTTTGGTACCAAGGAAGACCAATATTGGACATAGTTTTAGATATTCATGGCTTTTTTGATGAAGACTCGGTTGGTAATCTATATTAGAGGAGATCTACAAGTGGGTATGTGTTTATAATTTTTGTAGGTGCAATCAGTTGGATGAGTAAAAGACAGTCTGTAGTGGCTCTTTTAACTACAGAGGCAGAATACATGGCAGTCACTCATGCAAGCAAGGAATCAGTTTGGTTTCAGAGATTGTGTTCAAGTATGGGGTTGGTGCAACAAACTATAAGGATATACTGTGATAGACAAAGTAAAATTTTCTTGGCTAAGAACCATGCTTATCATTTAAAGACAAAGTAGATTGATGTTCAATATCACTTTGTGAGAGATATGGTTGAGGAAAAAAAGGTACTGTTGGTAAATTTGGAAACTTTGAATAATGTTGCAGATTCATTGACAAAGTATGTGATCACTGAGAAGTTATCTTGGTGTGTAGAAGATGGGAATTTCAGGTTTGGACCAATGACTAAGCTCTCATGTGGCCCCATGTGGAAAGAAAACCACAAGTGGGAGAATGTTGAGTGTGTGGTATTTTCTTTCCATGACTAGCTTCAAGCAGGAACCGGGGGGTAAGAGGGGGTCCGGAAACCCCCCTACTCTTTCCCCAGGCACAGCAGGGTGGTCACATGGGAGGTGCAGCTCCCTCTGTAGGGAGGTTTACGGTGGGGAGGGTCAAGACCCATGGAAATTTTATTTGGCCCCTATATTAGGTGGGTGCACTTACCTATGGCTTTGTGCATGGCTTTGTACATGATTTTAGACATGTTGGTTTTATGGCCATGGTATTTTTTAGATTTGGTCAAGGGAACTATGGTTATTTTTTAATCCAAGATTAATGGATTGAGGTTTAAGAATGCTTCGGCATGTATATATATATGTGTGTGTGTTGTAACATTGAAAGGAATATAATGAAAAACCAAGCTGGTAGTCTTGGTTTTGGGATCCAGGGGAAATCTATGTGTATATCTATTTTATGTTTTATGCTCTCTCCATCATTTATTTTCTATTTTTAAGGGATTTTTTTGGAGATAAATTATGTTCAATGTTAAAACCTACATCCTTAACTTTTAATTTGTTGTGAAATGATTCTGAAGGCATATGTTAGGAGGTTATGGGTGGGGAGATAAGGTCATACTGGGATGTTGTGGAAGTGGAAAAAAAAACTCGATATTGTATATTACAAAATAGATTGAAGCAATTGATGAAATTCCCTATGCTTGTTATTTGAATTCTTGGTTTCTCACTTTTTTCATAGTTGAAAACACCCATACAACCCCACCCATAGGGAAATTTTATCAACAAAGTCCTACTTATCCCATTGGTAACACATTGAGGGGTGGACCCTACAATCCGAACGGTCAGCCAATACTTCCTTGGCTAGATCTGGGGGCGAACACGCGATTTTCGTTTTTGGAAGCTCTAAACATCCCCGACATCTACAAACTAACTAATGATCCCATAAAACACAAACCACTCTGGCCTCTAGTACCACACAAGATTCCGTATAACATCCCTAAATTCAACTGAAAACAAGGGGACGATCCGGTTACACACGTCACCACCTTTCATTAATGGTCTGTTTATAATTCCATGGTGGATGATAATGTCCGGCTTCGACTTTTCCCCCACACTCTCACAAGAAACGCTGCCAAATGGTAGATTGAGTTACCATGTAGGGCCATCAACACTTTTGGCACCTTAGTTATGGAATTTCTTAAGAAATTCCAATTACCTATCAGATACGAAACCATCATGGAACTCTTAATCTCGCTAGGCCAAAAAAATGCCACCCATATCTCTAATCGCATTCATGAATGGAGACATAGGAGGAGGCTAGTCAAAGCGCCAATCCCAGATCATCTCTTATCCAACTGGTTTTGTAAGTCTCTCTTACCAAACCTAGCTAAAGACATTTATCTATCCGATGCGGTCACATAAGGTCAATCCATTCGTCATGCACAAAATTTAGATATGATCTATTCACAATCTAGAACATAATATGATTTACTCCCCCATGCCCCCGGTAATATGAATCCTCCCGCTACACAAAAACCTGGAGCACACACCGATGACCTCGTTGGTGCAATCTCCAGCGTAGCCATAAAACAGCCTAGTGCGAAAACCTCCCAGCCATCTTTGGCTACCACTTCCCCTAACCAATCGACTACTCTTCCTACCGTTGAGGTAAATTCTGTGCAATTTAAAAAAAAAACTAGTGGCAAGAACAAGAAGAATAAGAAAAATACCTCTTCTTCGAAAGAGTAGTCATTTACTCAAAATAATCCCAATCAGAAAGACGCTGCTAAGAACGAAAAAGGAAAGGAGAAACCCATGAAAATTCCTCACAGAATCTGTGCAGAGGACCACTTGACATACAAATGTCCTCGGCTGTAGGAATGCACAAATTTTATCGCAAGCAAGGACTCTGGGAGGACACCTGCCATTCTTCATAATCCCTTCCCTAATCCACAATTGTAAGAGCAACACATGGTTGTAAACCCACCACAATGCCCGCAAAGGGGCAACTGTGGTGCACATCCTTTCGGTGAAGGATTGTCCTCCATTTATGGCATTGAAAGTGTTGAACTCCAAGCATGAGCCAAACTCTATGGAAATCCTGTCATTGATACTCAGGAACCTGGTACTAGTTTGAATCCACTACCGCCCAATGATTTTCATATCGAAAGGCCTACTGCTGACCCTGCAAATCATCCCCCCAAGGGACACTCGATGCACGACTCTTAACACCTCTACATGTGTGGCCCAAAACTATAATATTGTAGAGTATTTGGCGCAAGCACCGTCAGCTATTTTTGCACTAAAAGTATTGCAAAATTTCCTAGTGCAAAGGAAAGCTCTGCTTTCGGCCATTGGTGGAATCGACCCCCACAATTCTAAGCTATCCATATTTGACATGGAGAAATATAAACCTCGCCTTTCACACCAACTTGCATTCCAGGTGCAAGTTTTGTTGAAAGGGAGACCAATCCATTGTACTTTCATGGACGAAGGTGCTTCGACCTGCATTATGTCAACTACTTGCTAGCTTTCTTTGGGTTCCCCTACTTTCTCTCCATCGTCGAATTCCCTTAAAGCTTTCGATGGCCACACATTCCTCCCAAAAGGCTACCTTACTAGCTTTCCCATTTCTCTTAGTGGGAAAATGATAACGATGGACATAGAAGTCTTAGATTTTCATCTCAACCATAATCTGTTGCTGGGTCATAGTTGGTCTTATGCAATGACTGCCATTGTCTCTTCGGTCTTCCAACTCATCCTCTTTCCATTAGATGGAAAAATAGTCACAGTGGACCAGTTATCCTTTTGCAACCTCGATTATTCCATGTTACTAAGTAGCACTGTACCCCTAGTAGGAGGCATTCTTGACTCGTACGTCAGTATCAGTACCGGTATTCTGAAGGCATCTTCGCTGATGGGTTGCTTCTCTCTCCCACCGCCTGAAGTTCCAAATAATATTGCAATGATATCCGCCATTTCAGATCACTCTATCAATCCATGGATCCTACTGATGCCTTCAAACATTGATTCCTACGGAGATTAGATGGTGCTATCACTAGCATAGTTGGCTTATCAAGCCATCCAAATCACATCTAAACCCTCCACTTATTTGGTTTGGACCACTGGTGCAAACCTCTCACCCATCACAATTATTTATAAGGATCTCCTCGATGAATTCCTGCCTACGGACGAAGCTATTCGAGAGGTCATGTCTCTAGAAGAATGACCTTGGGGAGAGTTCCATCATCACGCTTTGATGTTCGATTCAGACGCGATAACTACTCAAGTCCCATATTTTGACCCACCTGAGATCATTCCCTCCATTTACATGACTATTAAAACTATCAAATCGGAAGGGAACATGGGAAATATTTATAAGGCTATGCTCATAGATATCTCAGTCAAAATGGGTATCGTAGAAAACATTCATATTGGAGACGATTGCAATCCTGAGGAAATTGCATGCTTCACATCCCTTTTTAAGGAATTCAGCGATGTCCTTACTTGGTCTTACGAGAAAATTCTCTGCATAGATCCTTCTATTGATGAGAAAGAGATCAAGAAACTCAAAACATTATTTTTATGGTATTTTTCTGGCTCATTAATTTGAAAAACCTCAAGTTCTCTTCTTTGGGCTCGTTAAACTTACACAAAGAAGTGACGAGCATTCTTTTTATGGTATTTTTCTTGCTCGTTAAACTGAAAAACCTCGAGTTCTCTTCTTTAGTCTCCTTAAACTTACATGAAGACAAGCTTTCTTTTTAGGTACCTTTTCTAGCTCATAAAAATGAAAAATCCTTGAGTTGCCTTTGTCGGGCTCGTTAAACTACGATGACGAAGAAGTACAGGCCACTATTTTTCCATATTTTTCAAAGCTCTTTAAACAGAAAAAGTAATCGAGTTTTTCTTCGTGGGACTCATTAAAAATTCACGGAGAGGATCGAGTTTTTCTTCGTTCAACTCGTTAAAATTTCATAAATAACATTGAGTTTAGTTCGTCTCCTCGTATTCATAAACAAAATGAAGTAGATGTCCATCGAACATAGTTTTCTCAGTTCTCCGGACTCAATGGACTAACTCACGGAAAATGAACTATTTCAGGCTTACTATTCTCCCTTCATCGTGCCCGGTATCAAACATGACAAAGGTATCCTCTGGAGTTGTCTTTTACGATGTTTTTTTCAGACTCTCTAAATATGAAAAAATCACCAAGTTTACTCGTTTGGACTCGCTAAACTTAATTAGACGGAGAAAAAATTTATACAAAATGGATACTTCTTCTCTTACATTTTAAAGGTCAATTTGGCAGCACAAAATCTTGAACATGGCACATCCCAGAAAAATCTCTTGCATTTATCCTAACCCTACCATCTATGAGTTTAGCCTTCATATACCAATGTCCCTGCATTGGTGAATCCTGATACTCTTTGGTTTTCATTAAGCATAAGCTACCTAGTACCCTGTTAGAGTGCCTTCTATTGTTCAAGAGGATATCGCTATCTACTGCTCCTTGTATCAACCAAATCCATCATATACCAGAACTTATCTGTCGTCAGTTATTCCCATTTTCTCTTGATTATTTCCATAAACAAAATCATCTTTTCTTGTTTCATGTCAAGTGATGTAGGATGCCTCAGTGCCTACCTTTTGACAGATATCTTCCTATCAAATTCAACATATTATCTAGGAAGTTGATCTAGAAACACATCAGTGCCCGGGAACTTGCAGACATCAGTGGTAGGTCACCTTGTGTTTGGTTGGGGGTTCTCATTATTGGCTCCCGATCAAATGATTGTATGAGTGTTTGACATCAGCTCCTTTTATTCACACTCGCTAGATTGTACTGTGCATCTTAGGGAGCATCATCATTATCGGTGGCCACCCTTGCATCCGTTAATATTTTTTGTTATTTAATGGCAATTGGACGATTTCCCACATGTTCGACTACAACTCATTCATTCACATGTGCGGAAATATGCAGTTTAGTGAAGCGACGACCAAGACCTTCGGTTGAGGTTTACACCATTACAGTTGTGTTTCCTCTCCCAAGTTGTGATATTGATTTTGGAGACAGCTTACCAATTTGATCTTGTTATGACAGACACTTCCATGTTATGCTTATCAGTGGACACACTATTCATATTTATGCTTTAGAGAAATCATTTTTATTAGCTACTGAGCATGGGAATGCTTGACTCAGGACAGATACTATATTTTCTGACATATGTTGTTGTTTCAGGTTTTCCTCAGTCCTCCAATTCCTCTCATTCTACTACAATTGTTATAAAGTACTTCGGCCATCGTCTTTGCCTCTAACCTCACACTTTAGGGGGCATCTATTATAGGAAAAATGACCTCCTCATCAGCTCAGAGGAGAAGGTAATATGGAAGGAAGAAAATGACCTAGACAAGATCGATTTTTGCCAAGGTAACGCAAGCCAAAAACAGATAGGTAGAGTTATAATGTACCTGAGCAATGCAAAGGGAGCGTTAATGCCTAGGGTAATGCTTTGTATTACCCAAGGGGAAACGTTATCCATGTTTGAATGTGAAAAGGGAAATATCTTGCAAAAAACTGACTGGCATTTCTAGCTTTTTCTCAAAAGGAATCAGTTCAAAATACAAACTAAATGGAACAAACCTTTTATTAGGCATTGCCAAACATAACTGAACTCCTATGGAAGACAAAATAAAGGAAAAGCAAGGACATATCTAGATATTTCCTAGTTTGAACAGGTTGAAAGAGTTGGCAAGGTTTGTCCTCTCCATCTCCTATAAATTGGAGGTATGGGCTCTTGGTCTAAGGTCGAAGGTTTGAATATATGTGGAGCAGAATTTCATTGTTGTAGTGTGAGGCTTGAAGATTGGCGAAGTTTATTGAGAGCTTTCTGCCTTGAGCATTATCACACTCAGAGATAGAGAAAGAGAGAGAGGAATTGGAAGATTAAGGAGGGCTTGGTGCAGCTGACAGTTGTAATCCTCCTTTTCATAAATCGATAGAACTGTATCTATTTTTTCCATTCAATGCATCAGTGTCACAATTTTTGTTCAATATTCTATGTAGCATGATATGAATGGCTTAGATATACATTGTTTTATGTTTCTTATATGCTAGTTTAATTGATAGAAAGCTATATTGTTATAGAGATTACACGGGTGCTTTGATTGGTTGCAGGATTTGGATTTGGAGACGGTGAAGAAAAATCTCTACTTCGTTGCTTGGTGTTCTCCATAGAATATATTTTCCACAAAGAGGTAATATTTTCCATCTCGCTTTGTAAATTATATATATTAGCATGAACATGCATGCAGCATCTTTGGAACTTTACAGTTAATCTGATAGTCTGCCTTACGCACCGGAAAGCCCTGAGAAGGATACCCATAACCACCACCCAAGCATCTTAACCTATAGCACTTTACAAAGGTTCTGCATCGATGCATCCTAAAACCCCACACCAGAACTGAAACTACCTGGTGCGATCTTAAGAAACTACACTAGTGTGCTTATAAAACCCCGTGCACTAGAATAGGGTTAAATTAAAAAAACAAATTACAACTAAAATACCACATTTTTCAATTTTTAGTGCTCCAGAGCTCTGAATTATCAATGAAACGTTTCCTTGTCTAAGGTGCCCTGACATCAGTGCTCCCATTACACCCATTGCATGCACTACCGCTATGCATTTCCCAATATCTCCATTTTGATTTTTGCAAAATGGTGGGAAAATTTAGTTTTGCAAATTCTACAGCCAATATGCCTCCTCGATGGCCAAATGTACATGTATTTTTCTTGTTTTTCCATAATTAAGCCTTTTAGCATATTAGAATTATAAATTAGCTTAAAATTAACCTTTAAAAAAATAAAAAAAAAATCTCGTGCAGTGCGCTCGAGCCGTTTTGCTCGCACTGGCTCGTGGCGTTGCCTGTAAATTTATAGTTCGCACCATAAGCGGTGCTAACGGTATCCACACCAGTTTCAAGGTAGTACTAAAATGCACACCATGATATTTTAAAATTTAAAAAAAGTGTGGTGTGGTCGGTTTCTCGGCCGTATCGTTGAATCTGTAGAATAGCAGAAATGTGGTGCGTTGAATGAAATATCCTCCCCAGGGCAGGTAATTTTTTCAGTGCACCACATTTCAGAATTTCGACATGGTCAATGATATGGCCTGGTAAAATACCACAACTTTGACTATGTACTGATGTTAGGAGGTCGGTGCGCTGACCAAACTATACGCCCTAGGGCATATAGTTTGGTCAGCGCACTACCCTCCTAACACTCATCCATAGTCAACCGTGCGGTCTGTTACAGCACTGCATCATTGAATTTGGAACAATTCTAGGAGGGAGGTATGCTGAACATTTGCAGGTGCATTGCCTCTGGTGCACTGTAAATTTTTTAGTGCACTGCCTCTGGTGCTTAACAAAAAAAGACGCACCATGACTGGTGCATGTCTGTTTTTTGTGGCGCACTGACTGTTTTTTTTTTCAAAAAAAATTATATATGTATATTCCTAAATACATGTCTCATTTAATAAAAAAATTGTATTTAATATGTCAATCATTCAGAGACGTGAAAGAAGAGAAGAGAGGGAACAATAGCAACAACAGGTGAACCAATATAACATGGTTCGCTTGTGGGAGACACAAGAGAGGGAGAGAGATGCGTACCCTTGCCCTATTAAAGAAACTACCTAGGGGCTCCTAAGGTAGGTCGGCCTCCTCAAGTTCTATGAGGAGGCTACTTCCCTAAAGAGCCATGGTATTTTTTTTGACACATTATCTGTAGGTGGAATGCCCACCTATAGGCTTTACGGGTTGGTCCTAACCAATGGTACGTGCCCACTGAGGAGGACATCTATTTCATTACAGGGCTATCGAGAAGAAGGGTGGATTTTCCCTCATTTCCAGAGGTTCTAAGTGGCTATGCAAGGGGGAGTCATTTTGTGTACTTCCAGACATACATTACCATGGATATATTGTCTACTTCATATTTTTAGGTCTCTAGAGGTTAGTTACGTATTTCTGCATTTGGTAGTGACGAGGTAAGGTGCCTCTCACTTTTGATTTCGAAAATTTCACACAACACTAGCGATGGGAAATGCATTAGTTTCGCGCTTCTATATTATGTTGATTCTTTAATACAGGAGCCAAAAATTGTCAGGCGGTTTGCCATTTTTTTGTGGCAGCTATGTACAGCCTTAGATAGATGTCGTGCTCATGAATAAGTGAGAGTCATCTTCCCTTTTTCTTCAAATATTTTTACTTATTATTTTTTACGAGGTTTCCAAAGATGAGGTCTACTTTTGTTCGACAACCTCGTAGGCCGATGTTGGATGCAAAGATGCACATGTGGGGACAGATGATGCCCAAGAAGGGTGAGATTGAGTTTTCCACGAGGATATCACATGATGGACTAGAGTTGCTAGCCAGTGTTGAAGAGCATCCCTTTGTTATGGTCAACTTTCCTTATGCTGGTTTGGATTGGAAAGGGTGTGCCAACATCCTCTTCACAGATTATGAACCGCCAGATGATAGAGGTAATATTACTGTTTTATTTAAATTTATTCTAACATGTTCTTTAACTTGTTTTTATTAGATTGTGTAATAAAATGGTCTAATTTTTGTTGTGTAGTTGTATATATTTTGCAAACATTGGGTCCTTTGATGGTTAAGACATGCCAGTGCTACCAAATGATCCAAGTGTGGATCCTGATGACGATAAGGAGATGACAGATGTCGAGGATAATGAGGTCGATGCAGATAGACCTGCTCTTGCTGGTGCGTTGATATCACCTTTTTTTAGGTGCGGTAGGCTTGATAATAGATTGAGGATGGAGTTGGGTGACCAACTATGTGCATTTCTTGTTGAGGCATGAGTCAGGCCCACTATTATGAGAGACATAGAGGCCGATGGTAGGTTGGTACATATGTGGAGAGGCATGTCACATGACATGTACAACCTAATGAGGCATGTCGTAGGAGCTACAACCTTAGTTATGTAGCTGAGGAGGGCCCTTGTACATTATAGGTGTCGTCGAGACGCAACACATGATCAACAGTCCGCGAGTAGCTATGCATCATCTGATGATCACGATTAGGGGAGTGATCATTGTTCACCTCACACTGTGCTAGATGAGCAGCCTCCACTAGCATTGACCAACAGTCATCATGGAGAGCAGGCTAGATCATCATCCACGTCAAGTCAGCAGTCTATAGTATCCAACAATATTTATGATCTTGAGCAGGCTGGACCATCGACCATGTCAAGTCATCGCGATGAGCAGTTGATGGTTGATCCCAATCAGCATGAAGCACCAGTATCATATCAACAGGGACATGGTGACCATTGAGTTAATAGGCCTCAAATAGTACTGTTACTGATGATGTATCACCAGCTGATATATGACATTTATATTACAATTTCATATTTCTTAACATTATACACACACACACACACACACACACACAAACATATATATAGATATATGGTCCATGTATTTTATGTTCATGTTGCAGTTGTACTTAATTTATATGTCGGTGATCATCATGATGTGTATATTGTTATGTCATGTTAGATATGTTCATTTAATGTGCAACTTGCAGATAGATGTGTATGTGATAACAGTTATTTCACATGAGACGTATATTTGATGTTTGTGTTGTGATGATGTTATATAATGCTAATTGTGTTTTGTTAGATGATCATGATCACGATGATGGTAGTGAATTTGAATGTGTTTTTTAGTTGAATATGATGTTTGTATGATGGTTATCATGATCGTGATGTTTATTAATTAATTTAATATTAAATGATCATGATATTAAAAAATTGTAATTGTAATTGTAATTGTAAAAATTCTAAAATTGTAATTGTATGTAAAATATTTGTAAAATTCTAATTTTAATTGTAATATTTAATTTATTGTGAAATGATTGTAATTGTAATTTTAATTGTAATTGTATATATGTAAAATTCTAAAATTGTAATTGTACGTGAAATTGAAAAATTGTAATTCTATTTCTAATTGTATGTAAAATATTTGTAAAATTTTAATTCTATTACTGTTAAATTATTGTAATTGTAAGTGTATTTAAAATTCTAAAATTGTAATTGTAATTTTAATTGTAATTGTAATTTTAGTTTTAATTGTATGTGAAATTGTAAAATTCTAATTCTAATTCTAATTCTAACTCTAATTTTAATTGTAATTGTATGTAAAATATTTGTAAAATTTTAACTGTATTAATTTGAAATGATTTTATTAAAAATTTTAAATTTGTAAAATTTTAAATAATTGTAAAATAATAAATCTAGAATAATATGAATTTTTGTAACATAATAAAGTTTAGAAAAATAATGCAAATAAATTCATGTACTTTAGAATTATTATTATTTTACTATGGTCTTACATACAAAAAAAAAACTTTATACAGTATGCCATTGTTTTTTAGATCAACATAATTGCAAATTATCATGTGAAATATTGATTTTAACATTAACACAATGAAAATTACCAATTAATTCAAAATACATATTATAATGTTTCATAAAAACCATCTTAAAAAGTATAAATATTGATGAAATAACACATGTAAAATATCATTCTTGGTTCTCATGGTCACTCTCATTATCTTTCAGCTCGCATGGCATGATGACACTATTGTTCTCAAAAATATGTTTTGATCTAGAGTCATGTCTCAATATGAACCACCAATCCCTATCCAACACATTTGGGTAAAAAAACACCTGGTTGCAGATTTTGGGAAAACATAGGGTTCCTTAGCTTCATCCCACATCTTTCTAGAGTCGATACATATTAACCTACTATTGCGATCTTCCTTTACATTATTCTGATCAAAAGTGTCCCATCACGTGCACCTAAGAATAACACATTGGAAAGAAGATAAATCCACTTCAGTGATCTCTTTTATCTTTCTGACATAACCTAATGTCACTCATACTAGCTTTTGATCACGATGGTTATATCGACTAGATTTATCGAACTCGACTTCCACTACACAGTCTTGTGTGATGTGTCTAGCATCGACATTTTCTGTGCGAAAATGGTGTCCATATGCCCACATAGATGGGAAAAAATGCACTTATTATAAAAAAAGTTAAAAAATCATAGTGTCATGTGTCTTATAATAACCCAACAGTTAAAATATGAAATATAGATGTAATTACATTTGAAAGGTGCATTATTATGTTTTAAATGTACATATAAATTAAATTTTATTATTACCAAGTTACTGCACCCAATCCCTACGTTTAGCGCATCCTCTTCAGCACACGGGTAATGACCAGTTGCACTGTATTTCTCCCTGACTTGGTCAGCAACCCAACTGTTGGGGCATATTTTTGGCATATTTTCTTTTAAATAATTGGGATAAGGCACACTTCTACCATTCAACCATCTGAATTCTTTCTTTTCACTATCCCATTTCATCCTATTTTGTTCGTACAATGCGACCCATGGTTGTGTTGCTTTGAAATTGTAAAGAACGAATTTATTGATTGCTTCAATTTATGCATTCGTTGATGAAATCAAACCGAAATTATATAGTACATAGAGATCAAAATATACATTATATCAAAGTTCAACATTAATATTTACTTTGTGTAAATTTGGAAAATTATAAGTCGCTTACTCTTTATCAAGCGCTTTTTTCCACTCGTTTGGAGCAACTCCCCTTCTTTTTTGTCTTCATCCCTTTCATTGTCCCAAATCACCACACTTGGTCTATTGTCTATCTGCTTGATGTACTTGCTGGCATAATAGAAAGACTCATACCATATGTGCCCATTTTCCATAGACCCCTCCGGTTTTTCCCTTTGTCAAACAAAACCTGCCAATTTCTTCATGTACCTCTCTAAGAAGAACATCCATAGACAAGAAACCACCCCAGCTAATTAAACCTCATCTACTAGGTGGATTAGAATATGAACCTGCAAGTCCATGAAACTCGTCAGAAGTTCCTTCTCAAACATACAAACAATCTCAACTATCTCTTGACGCCACCATGGAATGCTAGCCACATGAATCTCCTTTGATGTGATCCAATGTACAAATGCAGATAATTTATATATGGCATGTCTTAGGTCTTGAGGTAATTCATGTTTCACACACTGATGCATGAACAAAGGATAATGAAACTGCAAAGTTATAAACACGTGCAATAATATACAACATTAGTTATGTTTTATGATCCCTGCATGGGATAAAATTTATTAATATAAAAAATAATAAAATCATGCTTTTGAAATTATACATACTCTTAGAAGATTCAAATGGTCATGTGATTTCAACCCCGAAAAACGGTCATCCACAGTGAAGCAGCGCCGTAGTGAAGACCCGTATGAAGATGGCACCCTCACACCCATTATAACTTCCTTTGCCAAAGAAAGATTATCTTTTTTTAAGATCCATGGGACATCACCTTCTTTGAAATGCCATGAATTAGAGGGAACAATGCTTACCTCTGATCCTATACTTTCTAATCGTCTTGGCCAATGTTTCTTTTCAGTTTTTGAAGTAATAAGATATTTCCTAACAGCCAATGCATCACTTTGTTTCGATGATATGTTCCTCCATAAAGAAGATGAAATATTTTTAACTATATGCATGGGATCTAATAGTTGGGTAATATTAAGATTCTCCCAATATGGGAGGTTATAAAAGAAAGATTTCATTTTCATCCTAACGGGAAATTTCTCAACATACATTACGAAAATTTTGAGGTCTAAAATGGGCCTCCTAAGAAAAATGTACAAAAAAAAAACTTGATAAGAACCAATAGGATTGAACATGATGATGTCAACCATGGGGGATGATTCACCATTTTTGGAGTAAAAAAGTAAAAATATTAAAAAATAATAAAATAATAAAACTACTTTTTTAGCTCTTATTTTCAACTTATTTCCTTAAGGTTTTACTCAAACATAGGGAGTATCACAGGTACATGAAAAACGTGTTTGCAATCACGTTTTTCATGTATTTCTCATTTTTCATGTAGCAAGGTCCATCAAAATTATGCAACATGAGTACTCCTCAGATGAAAAATCGAATTATGCATCCAAAAAGTGTTCCTTCTTGAAATTTGAGTAAACCCGTAGGGAGATAAGTTAAAAATATGAGTTGAAGAAGTACTTTTTATTTGTTTCCCTCTAAAATTTGATGACGTAATCAAATCTTATTTTATTATATCCACTATTATTTTATAATTTCCTTAGGAGGCACATTTTAGACCTCAAAATTCCCCTAATGAGGTGTCCAATAATTCTGGATCATCAAACATAGGCTCCCCATTTGAATCAAACATTTCTATGAACTCTTTCTCCTTCTCTCTCTCATATGCTCTAAGCCATTCAGTTGGTGTCGTTATTGGAGGCCTTTGGGTTCTCTCTCATTTACCATTAAAAGCGAATGCTGCTCTTATGTAAGGGTTTTCTTTTGGGTGGAATACCATGGAGCGATCATACACTGGCTTTCCTAGGTCCTTGGACCATCTAGCTTTCAGAGAAGGTCCACAAAATTTACATCCAAAATACCCTTTTGTTACAATACCTGTGAGATTACTGTAGACAATTTATATGCATTGCACGTTAAAGAATATCACGAAGATCATAACAATTACAGCGAATTAGATAACTAATATGTGAAAGAATATTGTTATGTATTTAAAAAAAAAGAATAAACATTTAATTTACCAGAGAAAACTTAAGTCGGATAATCATGTGTCATGTAAGCACATATGTCATACAATGTAAAAATCCTCTCTGCTGCGATGGGTCTTGATACATCGTATACATTTATCCCATCCCATAATTCCTTCTATTAATCTACTAGTGGTTGTAAGTAGACATCCATATTCTTCACTTGTGTTCTACCAGGGACTATGAGAGCCAACATAATATGTTCATTCTTCATGGAAAACCATGGGGGGATATTGTTATTGATCACTACTATAGGCCAAATAGAATATTTGGTGTTCTAGAGGGAATATGGGTTGATGCCATCCATGGCTATGCTGAGTCGTAGACTTCATACCTCATCCTTGAATTTTTCTAGCCATGTATCCTTTATATGCTTCATGGCAATTGAATCAGTTGGGATTTGCATAGCTCCCAACTCACTTCTGTGTAAGACATGCCATCCCTGCAACATAGCTAATTCTTTGCAATGAAAGAGCCTTTGAATCCTTGGGATTATAGGCATGTGCCTCAATATCTTAAAATGAGGACCACGCGATTTACCCTTCTTTTTTTATTTAGCATATTTGTCATGCCCACATTTCTAACATATCTCTTTGTCTGCGTATTCTCCTCTACATAGAATACAATCATTTGGACATGCATGATACGATATGTACTCAACACCCAACTTTTTCAACAATTTATTTGCCTCTTCGGAGCTACCGGGAAAGACATTATCGCTCGAAATAACCTTATCTTTAAATAACTTGTAGTTGGTGATCATGGAAAATATTAATAAATGTACATTAATGTTGATATAATTATTAACGTTTATAAAATTTACCATTTGTAATGTTCATTGTGAAATTTATATAGGGGAGGACTTTATGGTTACTTACCTCAAAATTTCCGAGAAACATGCAATCGAGAAGCCAAATTTTCTTTCAAGTTGTACAGTAACATCGTTGTCCCCAACTGTGTAGACTTTGACTGACCACTAGGTCCAAAAAGAGGGGTGGTGGAAGCAAATTTAAGGCTTTCAAAAAAGGTGTCAGTGATATGAGCATCATCCCCTTCCTGATCATTGTTTTGGAATGCATCTAACAAAATTGTCTCCATGGCAGTTTTATCCCTTAAGTAATCATCCATACCAACCTCTACTTGATTTCCTTGATTTCCAGCTTATGAAGAACTACTATTGTTGTAGTCATTCCTAATTGGTGTATATGGACATTGCAGGAATTGAATTGGTGGTTGATTCAACCATTCTTGGTATCGTTCCTCTCTGATTTTTTCTCTTAATTCAGTCTTCTCTCGATTTTAAATTGTCATGGGGTGAAATATAATATGGTAGGTAGGTCGCTCATCATCACTAGAATCCTAATAATTTAAAAAAAATTATTTGAACATGATTAGTAGAAAATATCTGATATCCATTAGTAAGCACGTTGAAAATATTGCATGATTAATTGGTTTGATGTTAAAATAATTACATTAATAAATATCCCAAACAATTATAATTATTGCCATGGTTTTCCCAAGATTGTGGCTAGAAGATGCAATATTGTTACAATTGGCAGGGTGAAGCAGTTGTCCATTTTCATCTACCAAATGCGCCTTGCGTTATGCTACTCCTAATAAGAGCTTATGACGTTTTGGAGATGTTTGAATATTTTGTGCATCTAAACTCGATTCCGAATCTGCATGAACCTGCAAATTTTTATACATTATAGATTTAATTAATTTGTGCATGATTTACCTGGATAAAAAACATAAAATCAATTAGATAATGAAAATATAAATAAAATTTGAAGTAAATATTATGTCTCGAGATAGATAGGGAGAAATCTACGATGGACTTTGAGAAATATTATGGAAGAAGCTAGATTTTGAAGAATTTTCCATTTGATATAATTATCTCTGTGCATTTGAGCAAAATCAACAATAAATTCCTGTGTACACACCTAAAAGTAATTTTGGTGGCTTAAAAATGGAATTCTTGTTATCGGTGCTATTGGAAAAATAACCACACCGGTGCGTTTCAGTTACCATGCACTAGTGCCATGTTATCAATGGACGCATCAGTGCAGTGCTATTAACTGACGCACCGGTGACGAATAACTGCAAACAAAAAAAACACAACTCTATTTTTTTTTTAAGTGAAAAAAAAATGGTAAATTGAAAAATGGGCGGAAAAATATTTTTGAAAATCTAATTTCATAAAACAATTATTTAAATACTAAACACTTTTCATTATTTCACTATTTTTGCAAAAAAATTCAGCCAGATATTTGTAGGAGACATTCCTAGAGTAAGAGAGCATGAGAGCATTGTGGAGTAGCGAAATACATTCAAACAGAAGTATTCAGACAATCAGAATTCCAAACATCTAGTGATTCAAACCCTGTAGCATAGAAATTCAAATGATCTTGTGATTAAATTTTATTATTTTTTTTTTTACTTTTTTTGCAATTTTTTTTTACACAGTAAGTATAAAATTTCAATTTTTTGTTCATTTTTAGAAGAAAATAAAAAATAAAAATAAATAAAATAAATAAATAAAAAATTTCCATTTTTACCCTAAACCCTTCATTCTTTTTGTTTCTTCCCTTTCTTCTCCCTTTTTCTGTGATTTTAGAATTAGAGCTTTACATTTTATATTTATAGGGTTTGTATTCCTCTATATAGGCCTATGACATCCAACTCACAGGACGATTTTCATAATCAGATCCCAATAAATGTCAGCCCTTGTGTGAATGGAAAAAAAATAGAATTTTTTTAATCGATGCATCCAACGTAGCCTAGTGCACCAGTGCGTTGGCTTATTCTAGCGCACCACCCACATTCTATTTGATAAAAAATAGAAATTTTTTTTTTTTAATCGGCGCACCATATGTAAAATAGGGCACCAGTGTGCTATGCCATTATGGCACACCGCGAACGTACTGTTTCGCAAAAACAATTTTTTATTGTGTTAATCGGTGCACCATGTAGCATATAACGCACTGCACCTGCTCTCCTAGTTGACAGAGAGAACCATATGGTGGTCCCTTGTTTGCGTGGGGCATTTATAAGAATAGGTCGCACTGCCCCCTCCATGACACCATATGATACAAAATATAACACTAGAAAATTTTTATTATTTTGTTTGTGTTAATCGGTACGGTGGTTGACATGTAATGCACCAGTGCTCCTTGATGCAATAGAGCACCATACGGTGTTTTATACTATTTTGGTGGTGCGTTTATAAGACCACGACGCACCGACGTCGGTGCATACACCATGAAAAGGGCACCGGTTTCTTGATATATTTTTTTAACATGAAAATTTGACAATTTATTTATAAAATATATTAATGAATGATATGGTATAGGTTTCATATGGATAAAGAAATGGATAACAAGAGATCAAGTAAAAAAAATACTGATAACACATTAAGAAAAGAGAAAAATGAAAGTTCTTTGTAAATTATTTACAAAAAATATTATTTTTGAACTATATGTAAGTTTAACGAATATGTATTGTTTACTGTGTATCATGCAGAGCCAAAATATGATGAATCTTGATAGATTATTTCTGATCTAGGACTAGAAGAGCATAAATTCTTGATGGAAAAATTGCAAAAGGATGAATCGGGTGAACGAAAAAATACTATTGATCCAATACAAGTTTATTTTTTTAATTTTCATTAATAATATACTTAAAATTATTAGATAACATGTTTCAAACAATCTACTAATTAACATCTGTTTAATGTTCTACAGGGACCAACAACTCAGAAAAAGAATGGTGTTCTAAAAAAATAAAAAAGATGGAACATGCAAATGAAAATGAATTGCTCCTTAGCTCATCTAGAGTGGCACTGCAAGTTAACAAAAGGGGGAATTTTTTTTACAAAATTTAGTGGGAACTAGTGGAACTAATGTATAGAAGTTCTTTCCACTTACAATACAAAAATAAATCCAATGATTCCAAGAACCAAATTTTATCTAAACTACAGGAAGAGTTTCTCGAGAATTGGTCAATGAGACATATTAAACTTCTAATAACAAAAACATACAACAACAACAAAAAAATGAAAAATTAATATTCCTTTAAATTTTTTTCTAGAATTATTTATAAATATCACTTTTGTTATATTTACTTTTCATATATCAATATAAAAATTAAACAGTTTATTTCCATGTTACATTTTTAGGACGCTTATGAAAATCTCAAAAGATGAACGAGCTGATATCAGAAATATGCCAGTATGAATGTCCAAAAAGGTGTACAAGGAGATGGTCAAAGAAATGGACAAAATTGCATCGCAGGAGGAGCCATATGAACAAAAACATGCTTCAAATGTAATATGTAATCATTGAATTTTTTGATCATTGGTTACAATAAATAAACAATTTTGCATTAAATATTAACTTTCAACTATCTTCTTGTAGAAAAGAAATTAAAATGGAATCCATTCAACACATAAATAGGACAAGAAGGAAGAAAAGGGTTGATATCTAAGTTTGGGAGTAATTTTTACTTCCTTATAACAACTTAACTAGAGTTCATTTTTTTAAATTTTAAGCTGTTTTACAAAAACCATTATTGAATGTCTTCAAACAGGTGCTAACACACAAAGAAGAACCATCAGACGAATTGATTGACATTGGGTTAAATATGGGTTGTGAGTATATGTTGGCATATCATAAATTAATTGTGGAATTTGTAAGCATCTATCGATCTTGTTTTATTTAGCTCCATCTATAATTAATAGAACAAAAAGATATTTTATATTAAATATATGATTTTTTATGGGGTATAAAACTTGCAGGAAACAAATTATGGAACTGTGCCAACATATGAAATCTTGAAAGATGGCATACTACATGGTTTTGAAAGAACGTGTATAGTTCATGAGTCAATTGTTGCTATGGTACGTCATTTCGTTTCGATTTACATTGATGTATATTATTTAATATTTAAATTTTCATTAATCTCACCAGTGTATATACACTCATTACAGTTTATTTTTATGTTTCTTTATGGAAGGTAAATAAGAAGAAAACAATCAACACCATGAGAAAAACATTCCTAAAAATAACCCAAGTCATGGAAGTCGCTCGAGCAGTGACAACAGTTTAAGTGAAGAATGATGATCATTATGTTTGGATATCAAAGCAAGGCATTGTATTTTTTGAAATATTTGTGTGTGATATCAGACATTTTGTTTAATGTAATGGACATAGTGTCCCAATGGAAAGACAAAGGGATAGCAATAATTGTCCCATTTTGTATGACAAAGATTTTCTTATATATATATACATATGTTTTAATTTATTCTATTGCGTTCTCCATTGTCTGTGTGAAATGTAACACCACTGATTAAAATTATTGATGATTAAATATTATAATGAAGAGATGTGAAATCTGATGATATGATATAACAATTTAATCCAAACATCATATTCAAATGCACTAATACAAATTTAATTGATATGAATATTGTTATAATATATATGTCATCTTTTGATGAATAATGAATTTTAAAAAATCACAATAATTATGATATGATATAGAAAATTAATTCAAACATCACATTCAAATGCATTAATAAAAAATTAATTAATATGAATATTCTTATAAGATGTGTCAATTTTTGATGAATAATGAATTTTAAAAAATCAGAATAATTTCACTGTCATAGGTCGATGTTTCTAAAAAATACAAAATGAACACCGGTGCATGTCAGTTACTATACATCGATTCATTTTTATGATACAATTCATTGGTGCATTTCTATGACCTATGGGTGGCACAAAAATACCAATACCAATTATAAATCTTGGTGTGTTTGTGCGATATTATGCACTGCTACTTTTATGTGAGATTGCGCACCAATGCATTTCAATGACCTATGGGCACCGAAAAAATACCAATATGAATTACAACAATCGGTGCATTTTTCTGATACTGCACACTGGTGCGCTTCTATAAGACTATGTACTGGTGCATTGATACGATATATGGGCACCACACAAATCCAAATACCAATTAGAATGGCCCCGTGCATTGTATCACCTATAGTGCGCCCGGTGCAATTCTATACCTTTACTTCCCGGTGCATGCACCTTCCACCACCCTGGGGCGACCGTCTATATTACATGCACTGGTGCATTGAAACCATAGTATTACACTGATGAAAAAACATCCATATTAACCTTTGGCCGTTGTGGTTTTTTTAGTTGTGTGGAGATTCCGTTAAAAGCTCCGCCAAAACCTCCGTTACCAAAAATGGATGTTGTAGCAAATGTTTTTCTGACAATTATGGCCAATTTTATAACAGTAAAAACCTCCTTTATAACCTCCTCTAGATGGTATTTTCCATGTAGTGAATGATGGTGGATAGTGAAAATAAATGTTTGTGTGTGTTGTGGAATAGACTCAAGATCATATTTTCATGCGAGTCACACATTATGATTGTAAGAAAGTATATAGTCTTATGTTTGAGTTGGTTTAGTGGTCCTAGAGAATGTATGAGTATTTACCTGGTATCTCCATGGATGGAGTGTGTATTTAGCTAAATAAAATAGTGATGTAAGATTGATAAGGAAATGTGTGCCCTTATGTAGTTTGTGCTAATCTTAAAACCACTATGTAAGTCCAGATTTATGATAAGACAAAACCATTTGTATGAAAAATTTGTGGTTGGATAGAAATCACTTGGTGTGATGTTTTCTCATTGTCCAAAAACCCTTGGTGAATTATTTATTGTAATCATAAACCACATAAATACACATGTTTCCTTTGGAATCTAATGTAAGAGAATTAAGAACATGGTTGACGGTAAGGTAACAAAACCCAGAGCATGGTTGATGGTAAGTTGAGAAAATCTTTAATATGATTATGTGTAAGCTGAGAAAACCAACATGATGTTGATGATGATGATCATGAAGGGGGAGTTAAAAATATAGGTATATGTATGAATATATTATGGTTTAATGAACCATGTACACAAAAAACATCATAGTAGACCAATAGTTGCAATGCCTAGCTATCCATGCATTCTAGTTGATGGTTTTTCCTTTATATGGATGCCAACATTTTTGTAATTTTTGTAAATTCTAGGTTGCACCATAGATATAATTTCCCGATTGATACTAAAATAATTATTCATTATGGGGGACTATTAGAGTATATAACTCCCACTTTTCTTAGGTGTAATCATTATATTGATAATGAGTTTGTTCCTAGTATTTAGGAGGTTATTACAACTAGTTATATGTGGAAGATTCTCTCTAAAAATATAGATTGGTGTTAGGTTTATATATTTTCTCAACTAATTTATCATGTGATAAAGATAGCTTCTCTATCTTGAGATAGCATCCTAGTATTCATTAGTAACAATATTAGATCAATGTTTTGATGCATTTTCCACATTTCTAATCTTATTTGTGAGGAAGTTGAATAATATACCCTCTTTAAAAAAAAATTGGAAGGCTTATTCCAAAATAGACATGCCTATTGATATAATGATAATTAAAAAATAAATAAATGAGAAATAAATAACTACTTGTATTTATATATATGAATGAAAAAATAAAAAAAATAAGTAATACAAAATCCATCTTAACCGTGGATCTATCAAACACCAAAATGGATCAAATTTCCTAATGCATAATTTTAGTATAGTTAAATATGAATTAATTAATATATAAAATGGAATTAGATAAAAAAAAATTACATATTATGAAGGATAATAATTATTAATGCTTATAATCCAATTTTAAGATATATCTACAATAGTATAAGTGAATTTTAATATGACAAAATCATATTACCAAAATGTGTCTTCTATAAATTAGTTTAAGTATATAAATTTAACACTTTAAATATACAATTGAGATGGCCTAATGGTTAAGCAAATGTTATATGTTTAAATCCAAAGAGAGATAAGAGTATGTACATCTCTCTGTATATTTTTCAAATCCAAAAATATGTAAAGTATGTACACCTTTGTAAGTTTTAATAGTCAAACCACTCAATAAATTTATTATTTGATGATGATGATGATGATGATGATGATGACTAACGTCCACTAAGTCTAATGTGATCTATTGGACCTCAAGAAAAGAGTCTAACTGTCATTCTTCAAAATATTGTTACTATAATCAAGGAGAAGGGAAATAAGCACTCCCATTAGAGGAAATATCAACCTCAAAATTCCCATGAAAGTTTCACATAATTTGCATGTCATAATATGAAAACAAATTAAAGTCTTTTAAATTTAAAAAGAGCTACATCTAGATATTTGGAGGGAAAAGAAGAAAAACTTTTTTTTTTAATTGTATTTTTGGCTTATCTCCTTATAGGTTCACTCAAATTTCATGTGTAGACACTCGTTTACCCATTATGCATACTTTTGAGAAGACCCACATTGCTAAAAATTAAAGATACATTAAAAAAACATGTTCAACACATTTTTTTAATGTATTTTTATTTTTATCATTATGGGTCTTCTCAAAAGTATGCATAATGGGTACTTGTTGGATGAAAAATTTAATTCCACATCAATTGATTGTGTACAATTGAAATTTGAGTGAACCTATAAGGAGATATGTCCAAAATACAATTATAAAAAGTAGTTTTTTCTTTTCCCTTAAAAATTAATAACCCTTATTTTAACTATTATTTATTATTTTTCTGTATGAGTCCACGTTTAGGCTGAAATTTCCTGTAATGAAGATCGATATAGTTGGGTTGGCTTAATAAGTCAAGAATATTGGAGGTGTGGTTTATGAGAGGGAATTGACAATAGATGTGGGAAAAAGAGGTGAAGTCCAAAAGGAAGTTCTTTTCATCTTCCACCTTCTTAGTATCACAAATCTGACTCTCTCACCCTATATAATTATTCACTCTAAATCCCATCAAATTCTATTTCATATAAATCAAATTTTGTTTTTCCATGTGCCTTTTGCACTCAATTTATTTTCATCTTTTCTCACTCCCAATTCCTGCCTAGGAATTTTAATATTTATTTATGTTTCAAAATAACAAATATGAATTTTAAACTCATCATGATTTAACTTTAAATAATTTTTTTTAATAATTATAAATCCTCAAATATTATAATAAACATAAATTCACATTGAAACAATATTTTATTAAATATTTTTTTTATATCTATTATGTTTTAAATAAATTAATCCCTTATATTTAATTATTTAAAAGAGGTATGATAAAATAAAATAAAAATTATGATAATTAATTAGAATTCCACATTTAAATGGCGAGTAATTAATTTTTTATGAGAATAGTTAATAGCATAAGCAATTATTCTTATATTGAGGAGATTTCTGGATTATCCACGGTGTTATAGAACATTCGTCGACGTTTTGAATCCAAATGGGGATTCATATGAAGATGGATCCCCGTTAGGCTTCGAAACATTGACGAATGTTCTATAACACTATGGATAATCCGAAAATACCATATGGATCCCCGTTGGGATTTGAAATGTCGAGGAATGTTCTATAACATTGTGGATAATCTAGAAAGCTCCTCAATAACTTATAACCAAAAGAGCTTGAAAACCATAATTATTATTATAGACATTCTATTCTCACACTAGAAATATATTACATTATTCATACAAATTAAATTTGTTAGCTCCCTATAATTCTAGTGTATCCCCTTATTATTGTTAGTGTAGCCCCCTTACTGTTATCATTGTACCCCTGTAACCTCCACATTGTTATTATTTTTCCCTTACATTATTATTGTTAGGTCGGCTATGATTATATTGTGGCCCCATGGACTCCTATATATAGAAAGTAGGTTTTGTCATTTGTATCATTCAAGAATTGTTCATTTATGTAATGTATTGGAGGTTACCCCCTCGAAGTGGCTAATATATAAGGCATTGATCTCTATTTTCTTCTATTTTTGGATCTGATTTCATAACATTTGGTATCAGAGCTTTGGATTCTAGGGTTTCGCTACTACAAACAGGTCATCGTGGAAGTTGCGCTATAACTATTTTTCTCTGAAGGTTCAGAAACTGAAATTTTTTGTAGAGCGAAGCCAAAATCTTGGGGAAAGTCATGGAAAATTTTCAGATCTTGGTTCGCAATAATTTCAAAGATATGATCTATAAAATTTAGGGATTTTTTCAGGCTCCTGAATTGAACCTAAATATGTCATCATGGAATTTTCGCTATAACATTTTTTCTACGAGGCTTTAGAAGTTGAAATTTTCATAGAGCGAAGCCGAAATCCTTAGGAACGTTGTGGAAAAATTTTAGAGCTTGATTCGCAACATTTTTGGAGATAGGGTCTGTGGAAGTTAGGAATTTTTGAGGCTTCCGAATTTCATCTCAAAGAGGTGACCTTGGTAAAATCATCATAACTCTCTGTCTGAGAATTGGATTGGAATCTGTAAAAAGTGGTTGCAAGTAAACAAACTGTAGTTTCCTCTGTAACAATTTCAGAGTTAAAGGGGGAAACAGTGACATGTGGCACGTTGTACAAGGTCGATATACTAAACCAACCCATAATTAGGTGATTGTGGGAGATTTGGAATAACTTTTCCTTGAAGAATCCAAATTAGGTTAGACCTCTAGAATTTGAAAGAATATTCAGAGGGCTACTACAGGGCCCAATTTCATATATTGAAGATCCAAAATTTTATACATAATTCAGTTTCAATATCGAGCTCCTCAAAAGAAAGAAAAAGGTGTGTATTTTTTTCGAATTACATAAGTCACATTTAAAAAAAAATAGTTTGAATTTATTCCAAGGGCCTATTGAAGAATATATATCAGTATTGGGCTCTAAAATGCCCCCTAAAAATAATTCCACACCCATTATTCCCTCAGAAATATATACTATGACGCATGAAGAAGAACAATTTCAATATGAGATATCAAAATTATGGTACCAAGTGCAACAAATTTAGATCTTACAAAGAGAAATCAAAGATGACATAGATGGTTTAAAAGCAAAAATGGAGGCTAATTTGGATGGTTTTAAGGATAAAATGAAAGCTAATATGGATGATAAAATTGTGCAATATCACATCTAGCATCAACAACAAGTTCTCCAAGTCTCAAAGGATAACCTAACTTTGGTGCAGAATCGAATGAAACAATAGGAAGATCAACATCGCAGCGAAAGAAGTTCTGAAGCAGTCATAGAAGCAAGAACTCGACAACTACCAAATCGATCAATTTCAGAGTATCTCACCAAGTGGAAAAACTTCCCCGTTGAAGATTCCACATGGGAGGATGCGAATTTTATACAAAAGCATCCAGAAATAATCAAGTGTTGAGGGCAACACTTGTTTGAAGGAGAGGGGCATGTTAGGTCCCTATAATACTAGTGTATCCCCTTATTGTTGTTAGTGTAGCCCCCTTATTGTTATTTTTGTACCCCTGTAACCCCCATATTGTTATTATTGTGCCCTTACATTATTATTGTTAAGTCGGCTAGGACTATATTGTGGCCCAATGGACTCCTTTATATAGAAAGTAGGTTTTTTCATTTGTATCATTCAACAATTGTTCATTTATGTAATGTATTGGAGGTTTCCCCCTCGAAGTGGTTGATTTCTAAGGCATTGATCTCTCTTTTCTTCTATTTTTGGAGTTGGTTTCATAACAAAATTAGTGTAAATATTCATAGGCATCAATTAAAAATTTTCTTTGGAAATATTAATTTAAAAGTTATTTTGGAGATGTTTTATATTTTGTTAAATAAAAATATTTACCAAGCATTATTATTTACCATAATTTATGTGAATCTTTGCATAGATGTAAGTAGGATAATTTTATTTCAATTATTCGGACAACTAAGTGATTAAAACATGTTAAATGCAATATCAAATTCATGAAATTGTGTCCCTTATTTCCAACCTTTTATGGAATATAAAAAAGTTAAGTTAAAGAGTTTTTTGAAGATACACGTTGCGTTGGCCCCACACTTACTGGTAAAATCATAGCTCTTCACCTTTATGTTGAAAATATTTTTCTTTTGGCAGGAAGCCCTCACTATCTTACAAGAAACTATGACTCCAATATGTTTTCTCCATGATGAGTATGGTTTATAATAGATACAAACCTAAAGACATGATAACTAAATCCAAAAAGATCACTTATGATATATTTACATATGAAAATAGCTACTTTGAGGAAGCTCTGTCATACAAATATCTAGGAATAAAAATCTATCATAAGATAAATTGAAATTATGGAATTTACAAAATGATTAATCAAAGTCGGAAAGCTTATTGTGTGCTTGAAAAAAAAATTAAGTGAGCATATATTTGGATATGCGAACAAAAAATGCTACTCCTTGAGACTCGTGTAATGGGAGTGAGGTTTAAGGTTACAATATATTTAGATATTCATGGAATATATACAAAAGAAATTTATAACCTGCATACCAAGGATTAAAGGAAATACTTTGTCCTATATCTTTCTTATTGCAGCAAGTCATTCCCCCATGGAAAGAATGACTATAACTAGGTATCATATGTATGAGAAGAATTGACATAAAATGGAAGCCAAAATTTTTCCTAAGATCGTTTCTAATTTAATACAATATGCCCACCTTCAACTCAATTGAGGATAGAATAATATTTCAAGGCTTCGCTCCATTTGGGGATAAATGAGGATACCATCTTAAGAAATAACGATAATATTAAAAAAATTATTACTTCCAAATTTAGGGAAATTAAGAGTTAGGTGGGAAATGAAACTAAGATATTATAAGCAGATGATTAACCCCAATATCAAAAACAAAAGATATTTTTCTGTCTTTACTAATGTTAATAAGAAAATGAACTTCTCATGAGCTTCATTGTGAAATTAAGTGTTGTTCAATTCCCAAAATTCCTTGGGATGAAAGGTTCTATCACCTATAGGATACTAAGAGAGTTGAAGATGAGAAATATTCCTTTTATAAGAGAGTTTAAGATGAGAAAATTTCCTTTTATATTGTTCATCTTATACTCATATTTCATCTAATTATAAAAATATTTATCACCATACCAATATTTTAAGCCTTTTAGTTAGAAATACTATGGTGATCTTGGAATTATTCTCTTAGTTCTTTTTGAGCATATAGATATAATGCTAACTAAATAATTCCAATTAATCTCTTATATTTTTTAGGTCCATTAGACAACATAGGTTTTAGTGGATGTTAATCATCTTCATCATAACCCTAATTTTCATGGGAAATTCCTAATTGTATTGGGTAAATGTGAAAATGCAAACATGGATTTAGAGATGCAAGGGTGTTACTATTTGAAATTGCATTCATTGATGTAGAGGAAACAATGAGAATATGTTATTATCTTTCATGTGTGATCAACTTTCATCTTCCAATGTTTACTAGGGAGGATTATTTTCAACCTATGGAATATTATAATATATGTTTACTTACAAAATTTTAATTTGATTTCTCTCTAAAAACACTGCACATCAAGTTCTAGAGAAAACATTGTTATCCCCTCCTTTTTGAAACATCTAGATTGTAGAGCACTATATTTTTATCAATGATGGATGAAGAGATGGCAACGATATTGATTTATATAATGATTATTTTTTTTGTTTTATAATGCTTAAAAAAAAATGTTTTTACATATGGCTAAATTGGAATTTTTTTTTTAAATTTAATGAAAATATAGTAATAATTTAATGAGGTTATTCTTTTGGTCTTAAAGGGATTTTCTCATAAATTTAAATTGAAATCTGGATATTTTTTTTATACAACTTAAAATTTGAAAAAAATTAAAAAATATTAATTTCAAAATATACACATTCCAAATAATATGCGATTATTTCATTTTTCCAAATCTATTTACAAATTCAAAAATGTTTATGAGATCCTTGAATATATTTCTAAATTCAAAATTAAAAAATGTTTGACTGATCCTTGAATATATTTCTAAATTCAAAAATGCAATTTAATCAATAGAATAGTGTAATTTCATGAGTTTTCATAAAATTATAGCAATATTGGAAAATTAATCCTCCCATTCTACAAATCTAATGAAAATGTACAAAATTAACGACTTGTAGGGGCTTCTATGACTATTAACATTTAATGCTCGAGGGAGGGGACATAGGAAACCACCACAAAAACTACCCAAGTACATTGATGTCCCATATTTATTACATGTCCTCCTCTCATTTTCCTGCTTACTACTATGGCACCCCCCATGAAAACCACTGTATTTTCACAAAACCTCATGTTGGGTGGAACAACCTGATAACAGCTCCACCTGGATAGCTATTGTATTTTCCAGTGTGGGACATACTTTGGATTTATTTAACCCACAAAAATTTAATCAGGAGGCTCTGGTATCTGGCCTTACACATTGCTTCACACTTTTTCCACTACCAGATACTCTGCAATCCATTTTATCTGTAATCCGAGTAACCTTTTGCATCCTGGATTATCTTCTATCTACCCAGATATCCTTCACTCAAATCATTTGTTTGTTTGATGGTTTGGTGATTCTTCCATTCGGGAGTTTGGGTTTGGCATTGTGGATGTGTTTTTGCACATCACAAATAGTTGGATTTCCATATGCAAAGAGTTATCTCATAAAACCAAGGCTTGGAATGGAGCCATCCGATGGAACGCTGACTCTTAATCGTGAATTCAACAACTGCTTATGGGAATTTTGGGCATCACACTAAATTGTGTGAACTAAAATGCATAACTTGGCCTGAATAGGGGTTAAACCAGCAACCCTTGGACAACCATTGTTGACAATACTCGAATTCACTCCCCCTCAATGTAAAACCTGCAACAATTCAATCCTTCACATGGATTGATTACAAGGAATCCTTATTAAATTGTGATTATAATATACTACATTGTGATTATAATATGAAGAGACGGTAAGAATGAGAGAAATAAATCAAGAATGTCTTAAAACTACAAATATTAAACACATAGTAAATAATTGAGAGAAAGTAATGAAGAATGTCTTAAAACTACGAATATTAAACAAACAATAAATACATATAGGCATAAACACAACCCATGAGATTTCAATTACTCAGAACAACATAAATTACAAAGAATTCCAAAGCCTCATTCTTCACTCGACAGGGGAGCTATTTATCTTCCTCGAGCTTCTCCCTTAACTAATCTTTTTATTTAAGTACTTCTATTACAATGGAGGTGGTTAACTAACAACTCTCCCAGCGCAATGACATTTCTAGAAAGTAGATGTCACATAATACTAACCTATAGCTATATATGTCCATCTTCTAGATGCCACTCTATCTGGTATTTCTAATGACATTTTAACATAACTTCCTGTCGTTCTATACAACAACCCCCATTTTATTTAATAAATCGGGACCCTTTAAGAAAAATTAGGAAATTCATTTCATTTACTTTGTAGCTTAAATAAAAAAACTTTAGGAAATAAAGTTTCTTTTTCTTTTTCCACTTTATTCCTTAGTGCGCATCACAATTTTTATAACTTACAAACTCAAATGACTTTAAAATCTATTAAGTCATGTGGGTTGTGTACGCACTAAGCCCTTTCCAAATCCATATCGAAATCTTATTTCAAACACTCCAATCACCATTATAGCTCATTTATTGCATCACTCCTCATTTAAATGATCAACTTATAAAGCAATTTGATAAAATTTGTGATTACGTGTACCCAATGAGCCAATAAAGAAATGAACGTAAAGTTATAAAGTCTGATAAAGCGCAACCTCTTGACTTCTTAAATGCGCACTTCACATTTCGCAAGACTTAACATAAAGCAAACCCATTTACCACATAAAAGTGGCAATCTGTGATTTGTGAAAATCACATTTTTCATAATTTATGGGTAACATCATAAGTGAAAATGTTATAAATTGTGATATGTGAATGAATGGTATTTAATTACTCAAGCATGCAAAATGACTTATGTCATATCAAACTGATATATGAGATCCAACGCCTTAAATTGATCGATATACACTTCACTTCAAGGTGTAAAAGAATTGATTTTAGATCATTTTTAATGATTAACGACTTTTAATAGAAGTAAGGTTTTTATGGATTCATATCTACCCCGAGCATGCTATTGAAAGTTGGATTTTTTTAAATTTTGTCCACCTTTATGTTCTTTATATTCTTAATGTTTGCTCCGTTCTCTTGAAATCAGGAAACCACTTTACAGATCGAGGCAGATAGAGATGATAAAGAAAGGCAAAGAAATTGGCCAATGTCATCTACCGAAGGCACAAATATATATCCCCTATTTTTAGACACCAACTGAAACAAGGATCACATAATTTCATCATGAGAAGAAATTTTTTAGTAATATGAAGATGAAAATCCAAGGGTAATAACCAAAGTCTCTACAACAAGCACGTCAGTTACTTCAAACGCTACTTATTTTGACGTTGCATGCTCATTCATCCATAAGGTAGCGGGAAGACCAAAGGTTCTCCCCTATACATATATGGTTAAGTGGGTAATTGAGCACCTAAGCATAGAAGACAGAACATTCAAAGATTCAAGGGACGAGAACATCGGTTCATTTAGGGAAGAAGACTTCCAGGAAATGTACCACCTACCCTCCCCACAACAGAAATATGACAGAGCTTTTGTCCAATGCTTTAGAACAAAAAATTCAGATGTGATGAAAGTCATAAGGGAATGGAAAGAAGAGCAAGGCGAACTTAAGAGAGATAAACTCGGTACCTACCCAATTGCCCAAATTCCTTCCCCTTATTGTTATGTTGCTGGTAAGTTGTGTAGATTTTTTTCAAAACCTAATACCACTACGTTTTCTCTAGATTTGGTCCCATTGATTGTAGAAATCGTCAATTATTTAATTTTTATTCGGGAGAATATCATATCTGATAATATATCTAAGAACATAATGGAATATAGGAGTAAAAGAAGTGTTTCATCTATAGAAATACCTCCCTTTTACATGAGTGCATATATCATGGACACAATTTTATTTTCTTCTAGTTTTCCTGCTATGTGATGGAAATGGACAGCCCAAGACCCTACCCAGTTCATATTTACCACAGATTCCTTTGGGATTCAAATTTCCATTTACATTTCTACAAAATTTTCCATAGATTCATGTTTCCTATGCATCAGATGATATTCAATAAGAAAACCCCTGTGGTTTCCGAAGAAGCTAGTATAGACATTCTATTTGTTGCTAGATGGTTAGCAGAAGAAATTTTCACTTATGTCAGAGCTTTTGGCAGTTACGCTTCTCCTCATGTCTTACCACATTATATTCCTGATAAGTTACTTGCAAGAGAAATTTCCTACTAGTTTGTTGTGAATGGAATTTCTAAACAACTTAAAGATGTTAAAAAGGTCGTTTGGCCTAATTTTCCTTTATAGTGTCGTAATTTTTCGCTTTTTGATATTGGTCATCCCTACAAGGAAATTTCAAAGGTTAATCTATTGAATTTGGAAGTAATGCCAAATCAGCTATATGACCCCAATGATTTAATTAAGAACTTTGTCACATAGCTCAAAATGAAGCCTTTTGTGAAATAAATAGACAGATTTGATGATTACTTTCAAGGTATTGAAAATTTTTCATATATACTGAAGTTTGCATCTAGTTAGCTCAATCAAGATGACTTGGAAGCCTTCCAAAAATACAGAAATAAGAGATTAGAGAGAACTCCTCTTAACTTGTTAACTATTGAAGATGCCAACAGACCTACTCCAAGTATTAGCTTGGACAATGAAGTAAAAGACATGTCTGAGGATGAGTCAGAACAATCAAGCATCAATCTGACAATTTAGATCATTGTCAAAATGAATCTAAAAATAGAAGGGAAAGCCCAGAAGATATAAATGATCAAGTAATCCAAGAGATTGAGATGCAAGAGAAAAAATGAAGTAATGGAACAGAGGAAACTTATCAAGAATTTTAGCACAGTCTTGATACACTTGAGTAGTTAGGAAAGTCCCAACCAAAGAATTAGAATAGTGAATGGGATGATTTTTCTAAAGCAATTAAAACTCCTAAAACTAATCCCATTATTGATCAATCTACTAGTTTTCAAACACATAAATATTCCTAGAAGATAGTGGAAACTGTTACTCCACTACAACAAGTTCTAGAAACTCATGATTGAGAGATCATTCTGGCTTACAAGTTGAGGAAATCCCTTCCCTGGATATCTTCTATAGTCCTAGTCATAAGGATGTAGTCAATGGAAATGAAAGGAGAAGAATTGATGAAATAATCTCAAACCTTACAAATGAATCTATTGAAGTTTTATGGAAGGATCCCCTAGCTGATCCTACTAAGAATTTAACCAAATTATCATAGTTTTCAGGGGCATATGCTATTTCCATGGTTGATAAAGCTACTGAGTTTAAAATGTTACTAAAGCAGATGGAAGACAGAATACAAGAATTAGAGAGGTTTTTACACCAATAAAAGTCTAACTCCAGTAAGAAAATTAAATTGAAGATCTCCCAATTTCAAAAATATTTTGAGAGTCTTAATTTGCAACATCAATTACAACTTACTGAGAAGTAATCACAACTGGAAGAAGCAATAAAAATATTACAAAGCCAACCATAGTTAGAGAATTTCATAAAGGAAGCATTGGATATAAATTCTAAGTTAAAGTAGCAACAAGAAGCATTTTCCAACAAGTTTCTATCACTTTCTCTTACTGTGACTCAAGTGAAATATTAATCTAGCAAGTAGCTCTCCAGAAACTTGAATGCGAGAAGATCAAGGTGAAAATTAATGAACACATTCAATGGAAAGCATCAGACTCAGGGAAGGAAGCTAGTCTACCCCTGATACACAAATCCCATAAAGAGGTCGTATTTAAGGATTGGGAAGCACAAATAAAGCAAGAAGAGAAAGCAGCGGTGAAAGCATCGAAGTTGAAAAAGGAAATTATTGAATCTGTGTGTGAATAGTTGTTGAAAAGTATAACTTACCAAAGATTTTATGTCTGAAGTTCTTTCAGAAGTCACACAGCTGGAAAGATAGTGGAAACAAAAGAGAGGAATGTGGGATGAAACAGTTAAAAAAGTAAATAATTTTGATCATGAAAATTATTGGAATTTTCTGATCAAACATTATCATCAACACCAGACCCTACAGTCTTTAACAGATTTGACAAGAAGATCAAAGCCAAAACTCTCATACGCGATATTCAAGGGACAATTCAGATTGACTTTTTTACAGCCAGCTCAACTCAAGCCCATGCTAGATATTTGTCAACTTCGGGAGGAAATCCAAAAGGAAGATCAGAACTCATAATTCATATTGTTATTTTATTTCCTAGATTGTAGTTAAAGTTTGTCTTACGAGGATGGTTGTTTGAAACCTCCTCTATATTTTTGTAATAATCTATTTTACAACATAATTCATTTAGTATTTAAACCCCTCTCATGCATTTAGATAAGGGTCCAGAAATTTGTCAAAAACATTTGCAAAGAATGCACTATTGCAAGTTTGTGAATGCTTTGATGAATTAATGGAACACATCTATTATATATTGACAATTAAAGCAATTTAACTAATGTTGCACTATTGTACTCTTTAAATTGCTTGAAATTGAAGAAGAGAAGATCAATTATTGTTAGTTTACATGAGTAGAGCTTCGTACATATGGTATTTCTATTCTCTTGTATTAAGTCTTGCTTTATAGATTTATAGTCATCTTTTTATTGCATTATATATTTAAAACGTTATTATAGATGAATGTTACATGCACTTCCATTCTAATATCTGTCTTTGATTTCTTATTGAATATATAATAACACATATGAATGTGATATATTTTTCACAATTATTCTAGTCAAACTACTTTGTTAGAAGAATCATCTTACATAATTTTCATCTCTTTCAACTGTTAAATGATCTATATTAATAATAGTTGAAGGATATCTCTTTAGATCACATAAAGAAAGAAACACCCCGGGTATATAATAGAATATATATTTAAGATAGATGAATATGATAGAATAAAATCATTCTCTATTTGCATGTTGTATAATCAAAGCACCCTAAAAATCATCCTTATTGGGAAACTAGTCCCATTATCCCCATTCAAAGCCATTACACCAAACGGAAAAGGAGTTTATTTAAGGTCCAGACCGGGTGGTTTTCCCCCATGTTTTGGCAGTGAAATTCCAAGGCCTCAACATTCTAGCGATAGAAGGAGGGCCTTGTGAATGGAAAGAATGTCTGATCAATCTAAAGGTCAATTTAAAAGTCTCTCTCCCTCTAGATCCCCATCAACTTCCAAAAAATTATCTAGATCTTCATATTTAAAATCTGAAGTTGACCATCCTTCTCTTAAGTCTCCTAACAACACTCAACCCATACTATCTTCTAATTTACATCAAGATTCCCCTGAAGTTTAGTACTTGATAGAAAATTTAGAGAGAGTATCTATTTCTGCTAAAAAATTGAATCTTCTAAAATATTGGATATCAGTATTTTGTGTTCTTTACAACCTTGCAAAATATTAACTCAATGAGAAATTCAAAAGACTTGAATCCCTCATTTTTAATTTCCCATTGATAATTCTTGAAAAAGAATAAAGAGAATTCAATCAGAGTCAATCAGAAGTGAGATCTTATCTCACTCACCTCCATTACCTCCACTCATTTCCACCACTTCCACTCCAACAATCAATGTTACTTTAACTACTTCTGATACTCAGACTACTAACCCTTCGACTAGTTCTAGCACTCAGCTTGCCTCTTCTTCAACTCAAACTCAACCCATCCAACCTATTCAATTTCCAATAGCAGGCCACCCATGGAGAAATCCAGGGGCTGTAAATATGCCCGCTCCTCTTCATGCTCTACCAAAATCACCTGAAAGATGGTTACCTAAATTTAATCTTGATGATGGTCTTCTTGCAAAGAACACATTCATAATTATATGTTAGCCATCAATCTAAATGGAGTAGTTGATTGCATTTTAATATTATTTCCATACACTCTTATAGGATCTACATGATCCTTGTATTTTTCACTACCTTCCCACTCAATAACTACCTAGAATAAATTCGAAGAATAATTTCTAGCTAAATTCAAGGATGGCAGGACCACTGCAACACTCATCAACGATTTATCAAATCTAAAGGCTAATACAGGGGAGAATATAAAAGATTTAAATTCAAGATTTAATAAATTACTCAATAAAATTCCTACTACAGTAGTTCCTGGTGTAGAAGTTCAAATTGAGTGGTATATTTCATCTCTTCCATCAAATATAGTTATTTTTGTTGATAGAGAAAAATTGTTGACACTTGCAGAAAACATGAAAGAATCTCTATTTTTAGAGAAAAACATAACAACTCTTGAGAAAAATAATTCTCAAGAAGATCGAAAATCAAAGAAGGTATCTTTAAAAGATGATTCTAAAAATATGCTGCCAAAATATCCTTTTGATGTAGAAGGTCTTCAAAAAGTTTTGAAGACTATGACAAACGAGATGGCAGATATCAAGAAACAAGTCGCTGACAATTCTAACTTAAAAAATACTTTCAAAAACTTCAAGAAAGGTTAGTCCTCTAATAATCAACCTCCAAATATCATATATAATTCTAAATATAATCAAGATACAGAGGAAGAGAAAACATAAGAAGAAGAAGATGATGAGGAAGAAGGATTTTAACTAAATGGAATGTGGAATTTCATCCTACCAAATGAAGAACAACATGAAGCTTTACCTATGAGTAAAAGGAGCAAAAACACTACTGAATCAACACAACCAAATCAAGAGCCACATATTTCAACTCCTACTAAGGATAAATCAGTAAGCAAAAAGTCTACTTCAAAGGCTACACAAACAATTCCCGTTACTTCAGATAATACACCTACATCTAACATAATGGTAGCCTCAGACACCACTGAGTATAATGTAATTGAAGATATGAAGAAAACCAGGGCCAACATTTCAATTCATGAGCTTAATAAATTAAATAAGCAACAAAAAATCTTACTTAGAGACTTAAATCTGGTTCTTGCTTGAACCTTACCTGCTCTAGTAATAGTACAAGTTGCTAATGAAATGGGTAAGCCACCTTCCCCTTCAACTAAAATAGATGCTACAGACTTGATTATGATAGGTGATCGATTCATGTCTCATAATCCTCCATTTCTCTTAACCTATGAGATATATAATAAAAACATTCATAATTGTTTAATGGACCGAGGAGCTTCCTCCAATATAATGCCAAAATTGGTCTGTGCTAAGTTGAATGTAGCTCCTCAAAGTTCCCCTGTTCATATAGTACAATTTGATAGAACTAGAGTAGAGGTAGTAGGAGAAATAAATGATGTTTCCATAAGATTGTCATCAAATCCAAAGGTTACTCAAATAATTAATATACTGGTGGTTGATATTCCTGAGTTTTATGACTTAGTTTTAAGCCAAGACTGGTTTGAAATACTTCATGGATATTTTGAAACAGACTGGTCGCATATGTGGCTACCATATAATGGAAAGCCAAATCAAATTTGGGTAGACTGTGAAAATTTCATGAAACATATAGTCACCTATCTCGAAGGAGTAAATGAGATAGTAGCATTCAATAACAACATTATTTGAAACTACTCAGCAGAATCATTTTTGAGACATTTCAATGCTCAACCATCACCTTTCTTTGATAATGCAGTTGTTTCTCAGATTGAGAAATTTTCCCATATATATAGTTCCAAGTGTATAATTTTTTTAGATAAAGCAGTAGTTAATTCTTTATTTTGGACTCTTTATTTTGACGGTTCTAAATCTAAATATGGTGCAATCATAGGCTGTATTTTAATAAACCCATAAGGAGAAAAAAACATGTTAGTTTCCTATGGACTAGAATTCAATTGTACAAAAAATATAGCTGAATATGAAGCATTACTCCAAGTTTTGTACAAATCCATTGATATTAATATCAAATATCTAAAAGTCCTAGTAGATTCAGAAATCATTGTTAGACAGGTAAGAGATACCATTCATTGTAATTCTATAAATTTAAAGCAATATCAATGATTAGTCCAAGAATTAGCCATTTATTTCTTATCCTTTAACATTTTTTCTGTACCTAGAATGTAGAATGCTAATGCAGATCTACTCGCCAATGTAGAATCAAAGTTAATTCCATATCAAGAGTTTACTCCCGATAGATTTTTCATTGAATTAATTTTTAGACCATTTGTTCCTGATAATATTACCAACTAGAGAGTATTCAATGATGATTCAAATATCATATATTTCTTAACATATGAAGGATCTTATGATAGTCAAATTTTGGATGAAAATGAACATGACATTCAGATTAAGAAAGAACAAGATGAAAATCCTATTCTTAAATATGTTGTCAAGTTAGGAGACCTATATGATCTGAAATATAGGTTTAGAAGAGTTAATAACTCAAAAACACAAGCTCTACCTTAGGAATTGAGTTAGTAAATCTAGGAACAAAAGAAAAACATCAAAATGTCAATCTAGGTCTTGGTTTATCTTTTGAAGAAAGATTATCATTTTTCAGATTGTTTAGAATGTACAAAAGTGTCTTTTCTTGCGATTATATTGATCTTAAAACATATGACACTTCTGTAATTCAACACACAATTCCTATGATCTCAGAAGAAAAACCTATATAGCAGAAATTGTTGAAGATTCATCCAAATCTAGAAAATCAAATCAAAACTAAACAAACTCCTCAAGGACAAAATCATCTTTCCAGTCAGGAATTCTAAATGGGTATGAAATTTGGTACCTGTTAGGAAGAATAATGCAATATTAGAATTTGTATTGATTTTAGGAATTTAAAAAAAGCATGTCAAAAGGAAAAATTTTCATTACCAACCATGGAACAAGTACTGCAGACAGTAGTTGGTTCTGAACTTATGTCTTTTCTAGATGGATTTTCGGGATATAACCAAATTCTCGTACATCAATATGATAGACTAAAGACTACATTTAGGACTAAGTGGGGAACTTACGCCTATCAAAAGATGAAATTTGGATTAATTAATGTAGGTGCAACTTTTCAAAGACCTATTGACACAGATTTTAGGGGGCTCATAAGTAAATCAGTGATTATTTATTTAGATAACATTACAATCTTTTCTAAACAAGTAACCAATCATGTGAAGGACCTAAAGCAAGCCTTTGAGCACTGTAAAAGGTATGGCATCTCATTAAACCCAAAGAAATCATTTTTTGCATTAGCTGAAGGAAAACTTTAAGGATTCATTGTATCAAAAAGAGGTATCTATATTGATCCTAAAAGAATTGAAGATATTAAAAGAATTCATTTCCCTCATAACAAGAAAGCTATGTAGTCATTTCTTGGGCAAATTGATTTTGTTAAAAGGTTAGTCCTTTACTTTTCACAAATAGTTTTACCATCACAAAACATGATTAAGAAAAAATCAGTCTTTAAATGGGGACATAATGAAAGAGAAGCATTTGATTTGATTAAAAAATCCATTGTCAATGCTCCATTCCTTACTACCCCCAATTTTCTGAATCCTTTTAATTTATATACTTTTTCATCAGATACATCATACGTTGCTATTTTAACACATCTTAATGACCAAAAAATTGAAGCACCAATATCTTTTTTCAGTTCCAATTTGCAGGGTGGAGAAATAAATTATCCATTTGTCGAAAAGAAAGCATTTTATTTATTTAAGGCTATAAATCGTTTCAGGCTATTTCTCCTAAAAAATCACACCAAAATCATAGTCCCATTCTCTGTAGTGAGACAACTATTAATGCAAAGAGAATTAGGAGAGAAAAGGGCTAATTAGGTTACCACTTTACAAGAATATGATGTAGAAATTAGACACTCTAAAATTGTTAAAGGTCAAGGCTTTTGCAGAATGCTTACATGAGGATCCCATTTATCATAATAGGAAGATTCAGGTAACAATGTTCAAATTTCAGAGGTAAGCCTCAATGATGCACAATCTCAATACGTTGATCTCATATTCTATTTGAAAAATGGATATGCTCTAACCCAACTTAGTTAAAAAACAAAATAGGATTTGAGATTAAAGGCCAAGAAATATGAATTAATAAATAATGTATTACTTAGGAGAAATTTTGATTCTATACTACTAAGATGTTTAGAAAAATATGAAGCAGAGAAATTCTTGTAGGAACCCCATGATGGACTAGCTGGAGGACATTTGGAGGAGATACGACAGCTCACAAAATCTTGCATGCAGATTACTATTGGCCTACACTTTTCAAATATGCTCTCGAATATGCAAGAAAATGCAAAGTGTGTCAAAATGCATCTAGAAGACAAAGGAAGCCAACCTTCCCATTACAACCAATCAATATCAAACAACCATTTGAACAATGGGGATTAGATATAATCAGTGAGATTGTTCCTAACTCTTTCAAACAACTTTGATATTTTCTCACAGCTATAGATTAATTTACTAAATGGGTGGAAGTAATTGCATTAAAGGTAGTCAATTCTAAGAATATCATTGATTTCATCGACCAATATATCATAACTAGGTCTGGCTTACCTACTGCTTTAATGTTTGATAACGCATCTTACTTCTTACAAACTGCTATGATAGAATTTTCAATCAAAAGAGGTTTTAAATTTAAGTATTCTGCAAATTATTACCCGCAAAGAAATGGTTTAGTAGAGTCCATGAAAAAAAAAAACTTGATTGGAATAATCAAAAGAATTTTTGATCAAAATCAGTGAAATTGGCATATGGCATTAATATTTTCTCTCTGGGAAGACCGAGTAACTCAAAAAGCTTCTATTGGCACTTTTCCATTCAATCTTGTATATGGAAAAGAAGTTCTAATTTATACCAATGTAGTTATTCCCTCTCTTCCCTTAGTATAATTTATTGATGAATCTCCTTCTTCTTCTTAATAACTTAGACAATGCCAAATTCTTAAGTTAGAAGAAGAAAGAGAAAAAGATAAACATACTCATGCACATCATCACCAGATAGTGAAAGCCTCATTTGATTCAACTTTTGTTACTCCAAAAAACTTGCAAATTGGTAATCTAGTATTGAAATGGGACAAAGTGCATGAGGAAAAACGTAAACACACAAAGTTTCAAAAACTCTGGCTAGTTCCATTTCAAATAATTGAAGAAATAGGCTCATCAACATTCTTATTGCAAGATCGATCAGGCAAAAGAGATTCTTTTCCTGTTAATGGGCATATTTTGAAAAAATATTTTTCATAGGAGGTAACCCCTTCTATTCCTTGTATACTAGTGTCTTTTTCTTTTCCTTAGGAAAATAAAAGTTGCTTAGTATAGATTTCTAGATTTTCAAAATAAAATATCAGATGATCCTTTTTGATTTATTGCTTATATAAACAAGTAGTGTTAAGGAAAAAATCGAAATATTTGAAGGACAAATACATTTTATTTTTACTAAAAGATGCAATTTCACTGAAGTTATTTATTCACTGATGAATTATCATCCTTATATAGCATGGTTATTCTGTCATTAGTCAAGAAAAGAATCCTTAACATAGTAAAGACTCTTTTAGAGAGAAGCAATCTAAAACTCAACATTATCATCTAGAATCCTCAAAAGGACCAATGATTTACCCCATCTCGGAAAGTTTATTAATTTTTGAAAGAAATTCAAAAAATATTATAACTAAAAAAGTTTAAAAGATAATAAGTCTCATCACGAGCTCATTTACCATGTTCAATATCTAATAATATAGCAAAAAAGATCATGGAATATAGGAGTAAAATAAGTGTTTCATCTACGGAAATACCTCCCTTTTACATGAGTACCTATATCGTGGACACAATTTGATTTTCTTCTAGTTTTCCTACCATGGGATGGAAGTGGACAGCCCAAGACACTACCCCAATTCATATTTACCACATAGTACTTTGGGATTTAGACTTCCATTTACATTTCTACAAAATTTTCCATAGAGTCATGTTGTCTATGCACTAAATGATATTCAATAAGAAAGCCCCTAGGGTTTTCGAAGAAGCTAGTACATGCATTCTGTCTATTGCTAGATGGTTCGCAAAAGAAATTTTCACTTATGTGAAAGTTTTTCCAGTTATGCTTCTCCTCATGTCTTACCATATTATGTTCCTAATAAGTTACTTGCAAGAGAAATTTCCTACTAGCTTGTTGTGAATGGCATTTCTAAACAGCTTAAAGATGCTAAGAAGGTGGTTTGGCCTATTTTTCCTTTACATTGCAGTACTTTTTTTCCTTTTGATATTGGTCATGCCTACAAGGAAGTTTCAAAGGTTGATCTGTTGAATTTGGCAGTAATTCCAAAGCAGCCATATGACCCTAATGATGTAATTAAGGACTTCGTCACAGAGCTGAAAATGAAGCCTTTTGTGAAAGAAATAGACATATTTAATGATTTATTTCAAGGCATTGAAATTTTTTGAGATATACTCAAGTTTTCATTCAGTCAACTCAATCAATATGACTTGGAAGCCTTCCAAACATACAGAAATAAGAGACTGGAGATAATTCATCTTAACTTGTTAACTATTTAAGATGGCAACCGACCTACTCCAAGTATTAGTTTGGATAATGAAGTAAAAGACATGTCTAATGATGAGTCAGCCCAATCACAACATCAATCTCACAATTTGGATCATTCTAGAAATGAATCTAAAAGCTGAAAGGAAAGCCCAGAAAATATAATTGATCAAGTAATCGAAGAGATTGAGATACGAGAGAAAAAAAGAAGTAATGGAATAGAGTCAACTTCTCAAGAAGTTCAACACAGTCATGATACACTTGATCAGTCAGGAAAGTACCAACCAAAGAATTTGAATAGTGAATGGGATGAGTTTTCTTAAGAAATAAAAACTCCTAAAACTAGTCCCAATACTGATCAACCTACTAATTTTCAGAAAACTGAACATTCCCAGAAGATAGGGGAAACTGTTACTCCATGACAACAAGTTCCAAAATCTCATGATCAAGAGATCATTCTGGCTTACCCTACAGAACAAATAATGTTACAAGTTGAATAAATCACTTCGCTAGATATCTTATAGAGTCCTAGTCATAAGGCTGTAGTCAAAAGAAATAAAAGAAGAATAATTAATGAAACAGTCTCAAACCTTACAAATGAATCTATTGAAGTTTTATGGAAGGATCCCCTAGTTGATCCTATTGAACATTTAACCAAATTATCACAGTTTGTAGGGGCATATGCTACTGCCACAGTTGATAAAGCTAATGTGGTTAAAATTTTACTAAAGTAGAAGGAAGACAGAATACAAGAATTAGAGAGGTTGTTACACCAAGAAAAGTATAACTCGAGCGGGAAAATGAAATTGAAGATGTCACAATTTCAAAAATATTTCGAGAGTCTTAATTTGCAGCATCAAGTATAGCTTACTGAGAAGCAAGAACAAATAGAAGTAGTGATAAAAAGTTTACAAAGCTAGCCACAGTTAGAGTAGTTCATAAAGGAAGCATTGGATATAAATGCTAATTTAAAGCAACAAAAAGAAGCATTTTCCCAACAAGTTTCTATCACTTGCTCTTATTGTGACTTAAGTGGAATATTAATCTAGCAAGTAGCTATCTAGAAACTTCAATGTGAGAATATCAAGTTAAAAATTAATGAACAAATTCAATGGAAAGCATCAGACTCATGCAAGGAATATAAAAGAAAATGGAAAGTGTGTCAAAATGCATCTAGAAGCCAAAGGAAGCTAGCCTTCCCATTACAACCAGTCAATATTGAACAACCATTTGAACAATGGGAATTAGATATAATTGTTGATATTGTTCCTAACTCTTTCAAACAACATAGATATATTCTCACTGCTACAGATTACTTTACTAAATGGGTGGAATAAACTCCATTAAAGGTAGCAAACTCTTAGAATATCATTGATTTTATTGACCAATATATCATAACTAGGTTTGGCTTACCTACTTCTTTAATGTTTGATAACGCATCTTACTTCTTAGGAACTGCTATTATAGAATTTGCAATCAAAAGAAGTTTTAAACTTAAGTATTCTGCAAATTATTACCAGCAAGTAAATGATTTAGCAGAGTCCATGAAAAAAAAATTGATTAGAATAATCAAAATCAACAAAATTGGCATAAGTCATTAATCTTTGCTCTTTGTGTGGGCCGAATAAATCAGAAAGCTTCTATTGGCACTTCTCCATTCAATCTTATCTATGGGAAGGAAGTTGTACTTCCTACCAATGTAGTTTTAGAAATTTCGAAAAATTAGTCAGAGATAGCTAGTTCTCCCAAGTGAATCACCAATTGTTGTGATATACAACAAACCCTATTTATTTTAATAAATGGGGACCCTTTAAAAAAAATTAGGAAATTCATTTCATTTATTTTGTAGCTTAAATAAAAAAAAAATTATGATATAAAGTTTCTTTTGCTTTTTCTTCTTTCATTCCTTAGTGTGCATCGCAATTTGCATAACTTACAAACTCAAAGGACTTTAAAATATATTAAGTCACGTGGGTTGCGTATGCACTAAGACCTTTCCAAATCCATATGAAAATCTTATTTCAAACACTCCAATCACCGTTATAACTCATTTATCGCATCGTACCTCATTTAAATGATCAACTTATAAAGAAATTCGGTAAAAGTTGCAATTACATGGACCCGATGAGCCAATAAAGAAATGAATGTAAAGTTCCAAATTCTGATAAATTGTAGCCATTTGGTGTCTTAAATGAATAGATCACATTTTGCAGGACTTAACATAAATAAGACCCATTTACCACATAAAATTGGTGATGTGCGATGTGCACAGATCGCATTTCGTAGAATTTATGGGTAACATTATAAGTGAAAAGGTTATAAATTGCGATATGTGAATGAATTGTATTTAATTGTTCAAGCATGCGAAATGAATTATGTCATATCAAACTGAAATATGAGATACAACACCTTAAATTGATTGATATACACTTCATGTCAAGGTGTAAGAGAATTGATTTTAAATGATTTTTAATGATTAACGACATTTAATAGAAGTAAGGTTTTTATAGATTCATATCTACCCCAAGCATGCTATTAAAAGTTGGATTTGTTTTAATTTTGTTCAACTCTCTGTTCTTTATATTCTTAATGTTCACTCTGTTCGCTTTAAATCAGGAATCCACTTAATGGAGCGAGGAAGATAGAGATGAGCAAGAAAGGAAAATAAATTGCCCTAACGTCATCTACCGAACACACAGATATGTCTCCCCTATTTTTAGACACCACCTACAACAAGGATTGCAAAATTTAATCATGGGAAGCAATGCATCAATTATTTGAAGACGAAAATCTAAGGTTAATAAACAAAGTCGTTACAATAGGCACGTCAGTTACCTCAGACACTACTTATTTTGAAGTTGCATGTTCATTCATCCACAAGGTAGTAGCATGACCAAATATTCTCCCCTATACAGACATGGTTAGGTGGGTAATTGACTACTTAAGTATAGAAGATAGAATGTTCAAGATTCAAGGGACGAGAACATGGTTCGTTTAGGGAAGAAGACTTACAGGAAATGTACCACCTACTCTCCCCACAGTAGAAATATGACAGAGCTTTTGTCCAAAGCTTTAGAACAAAAAATCCAAATCGGATAAAAGTCATAAGGGAATGGAAAGAAGACCAAGGAAAACTTAAGCAAGATAAAATCAGCATGTATAAATCACCGCAAATCTTTCCCCTTACTATTATGCTGTCGATATGTTTTGTAGATTATTTTTAAAACTTGATACCACTAGGTTTTCTATAGATTGGGTCCCCTTGATTGACGCAATCGTCAATTCTTTAATTTTGAATTGGGAGAATGTTCTATCTGATAATATATCCAAAAAATAATCGAATATAGGATTAAAAGAAGTGTTTCATCTAGAGAAATACCTCCCTTTTACATGAGTGCCTATATCATGGATGCAATTTTATTTTCTTCTAGTTTTCCTACCATGGGAAGGAAATGGACAACCTAAGACCCTACCCCAATTCATATTTACCATAGAGTCCTTTGAGATTCAGACTTCCATTTATGTTTCTACAAAATTTTCCATAGATGCATGTTGCCTATGCATGAGATGATATTCAATAAGAAAACCCCTAGTGTCTCTAAAGAAGCTAGTACAAACATTATGTCTATTGCTAGATGGTTTGCAGAAGAAAGTTTCACTTATGTCAAATTTTTTGGTAGTTACGCTTCTCCACATGTCTTACCATATTATGTTCCTGATAATTTACTTGCAAGAGAAATTTCCTACCATCTTGTTGTGAATGGCATTTCTAAACTGCTTAATGATGCTAAGAAGGAATTTTGGCTTAATTTTCCTTTACAGTGCGGTACTTTTTCACTTTTTGATGTTGGTCATGCTTATAAGGAAGTTTTGAAGGTTAATCTATTGAATTTGGCAGTAATGCCAAAGCAGCCACATGACCCAATGATGTGATTAAGAATTTCATCACAGACCTCAAAATGAAGCCTTTTTTGAAAGAAATAAACATATTTGATGATTTATTTCAAGGCATTGAAAAATTTTCAGATATACTCAAGTTTGCATCCAGTCAACTCAATAAATATGACTTGGAAGCCTTCCAAACATACAGAAATAAGAGACTGGAGAGAATTCCTATCAACTTGTTAACTATTGAATATGCCAACAGACCTACTTCAAGTATTAGCTTGGACAGTTAAGCAAATGACATGTTTGAGGATTAGTCAGCACAATCAGAGCAATAATCTCACAATTCAGATCATTTTGAAAATGAATCCGTAAACATAAAGGAAATCCCATAAAAGATAATTGATCAAGTAATCCAATATATTGAGACGGAGGAGAAAAAAGGAAGTAATGGAATAAAGTCAAATTATGAAGAATTTTAGCATTATCATGATACACTTGAGCAGTCAGGAAAGTCCCAACCAAATAATTTGAAAAATCAATGGGATGATTTTTCTAAAGTAATAAAAACTCCTCAAACCAATCCCAATATTGATCAATGTATTAGTTTTAAGACACCTCAAGAATATAGTAGATATTGTTACTCCACTACAACAAGTTCCAGAAACTCATGATCAAGATATCATTCTGACTAACAATTATCTTCACGCTGATCCACACCAAGGCCCTACCTAGAAGATAGGGGTTCTACTGACTCTTTTTACACGGGCTTTCAGAATATGAGACAATACACATGTTGAAGAAGAAATTGAAAATATAATAAAATATTTCATAAACTTGGGATACAGTAATAGAGACATCAACAAAGCTATTCAAAGAGCCAGATCCAGAAGCAAAATAATTACAACAAAAAAATCCTCTATAGGAAAAGCATACCTCCCATATATTCAAGGAGTCACAGACAAGATAGCCAAATTTCCAGCTAGGGAGGGCATTAGAGCATCCTTCAAACCTCTATTGACCATCAGACAAAGGATGAAATCGGTCAAAGATGACTTCAACAAAAAGGTGTTTGCAAAATTAATTGTTCATGTAGAGAATTCTATATTGGGGAAATAGGTATGACCTTCAAAATAAGGCTTAAAGAACATGATGTTGATATCAGGCTTGGAAGAACCAAAACCTTAGCTTTGGCAGAACACTCCAACAAAATGTGTCACCACATATGCCTTGAAGATGCAGTGGTCATTCCAAATAAAAACATGATTTTAAGTGTAAATTTCGTGAAGCCCTAGAACTAATCAAGCACCCTCACAACCTAAATAGAGATAGAGGTTTAGAAGTTACTAGTAATTGGAGCCGCGTTCTTTCCCGATAATAAGGGTGCCCCCATGAGTCATTTGTCTCCATTGCCTCCACCCTTTTCATCCTCCCACATTACATGGTCCTTAGTGTTCGCTACAATTCTCCTCCCTATACACTTCCCCCTTCCCTCCATCCTCACTTTTTCAAATTTCTCCTTTCTCTTATCCATCCCAATACCATGCTGCCCTTCTGAAAATTTTAAAATTGTTAAAAAAAGACTCTTAAAATCTCATCCTAAATCAACTAACCTAACTTTTAAATAGAAACTACCAGAATAAATAACTACCCTTCTTAATAAATTACATATTAGCACAAATTCAAACCTTAGTTAATATTAATAATATGTTAAAAAACCTAATGTAAAAATAAAAAATAAAAAATTTATAATCATAAATGTAGAATGAATTATCATATCTTATTATTATAATCTATGTTATACATTCATTTGATTAATTAAACTTAATAAATCTATTATAAATAACCATAATCATCATTAATTAAATTTATAGATATTACTAATATCAAGTATTAATTGAAAAATAAAAAACTTAAAAAAATAGTATAATGTAAACATAGAGCATTATAAAAAAAAAGAAATAATAATAAATAATAAATAATATTACAATATTTTAATTTAATAAATCTAATTAGAAATAAAAGTGGATAAAAAACAAGGAAAAGTAAACAACTAATTAATCAAATAAATACCCTTTTATAAAATATTAGAAACTGGTCGGCTCTTTTACCCATCATCTTTTTCCTCTATTTGTTCACCCTAATATGTTCTCTTCTTAGCAGGTTTTTCCTAAAGATGAGTCTTGATTTAGACTGGAATCGTAGACTAAAAATGAATACTGTGGAGATTCCGAGTTTTGCATCTAAAAATCTCACAAACATTCCATATATAGGTATAAACAACATAATTAAACATGGGGGTCTCATAATTATATGAGAATCACTAACAAGAATTCCCCACCTACATCATAAGCTACAATACAGTCTATTTGACCATAGATATATTGTGTAATATGTTATTGCCTAAATCTACCTCAGGCTGAAGGAAGGTAGAGTCTAAGGTAACATCAAACCACGCTTAATCTAGTAGCTAGCCCTACCAGATCAGGAGAGGGCTCTCTCTGAGTCAATCTCAACAAAAATAATCAATGAGGCTCGAGATGAATTGAAATAAAAGCTAATTTTAGGCTAGGTATATATGTGAAAGAGTTTGATTTTGATTTTGGGGTTTTTGTTGGAATCAAAGGGAAAGGCAGATTTTCGGTCCGGGAAATGATCAGTTTTGCAGAGGGCTGAGTGGGGCAAGAAAGGAAATTGTTTTGATGCTTCGAATTGAATGAAATGGATAGCTCAGACCAGGGAGGAGTTGAAGAGGGCAAGAGGCTTTCAAGAATCCTCTTTAGACAGTTGAAAACATGGAAAATTAAACAAAACTCAAGGCAAATCACTGCAAATCTAATGAATTCCACCTTTAATACTTGTTTGTTTAACTTAAGAAGAAATGAGAAGGAATATGATACACATGAAACTTCAGTAAACTTAAAATCATAGAGAGAAACACACCATCAAAACATAGAGCCACATGGATCCCAAAGAGTGCTGCAAACCTTGGTCTATTCCTTTGCCAAAATGCAGAGATGAAATGTACAATGGAGCTCAAAGCAATCCCAAGTGTCCAACCCTGAAAATGACCGAGAAAATACAAGATATAGACAAGCCTAACTCATCACCATGCCTCTAGGGGTCTAGCTCACTAGTTTAGGAGCTTTTTCAACAATATCTAAACTAAGAACTGGAAAATAGGCAGTGGAACAGCTTGCCTCTATAAGATAGGAAACTGATTCATTCAGTTAGAATTCACTTTTTGGTGAATGAATCTACTTACATGAGTAAAAATGTGCCAAAATTACATGAAGACATCAAGTTACATAAAGAGCTTTACATATGAAGATAAAAAAGTCAAACTGGCCAAAACTAGGCGAAAAACTGAGTTACTGAGTGAAAACTAGGCCAAATTTCCCAATGCGTCGTGCCTGAAATCTCTATGCGTTGCGCTGCATTGAGGCTGATTTTGAGGGCCTTCCCGGAGTCCAAATTGAGTGTAGAATAGCTCGTTGGAAATCTCTACCTATCTAATTTCCAACCCAAGTGGAATTTCTAAATTTGGTTTCCACTTTCCCCTCCAAAAATCAAATCTCCCAACACTGCTTCCTATGTGTCCAAAAAGTGGCAGAAAGGCCATTTTTAAGGTGTTTTTGACCCTTTAGGCAACCCAAAACTTGTCAAAAATCCTTAGGTAATGGATGGGAATGCATAAATTGTGATGAGAAATCTAGAAATACAAATTTTTATTCAAGAGGAGCTGCCAATTATAAGCGCGTGCCAAGTGGCGTGACGCGTCGGGCAGGAAAATCTGTGTTAAGGCCAAAAAAATCAAAATTGAAAAAATATTTCCCAAATTTCTTGAAACTTGGGCTGAATGTCCACCATAAAGCGCTATGCTGAGCCAAAGAAGCCTCGGCCAAAATTTGGAGCCTATCATGCCTTTTGCGACGCTTTAGTGCCCTCCTTAGCTTTGCCTTCAGAATTTTGATTTGCGCTTTGCAAACATGATTTCGCGCCTAATAATGGTTCTTCATGTGCCTCAACATATTATTTTTCTTTTTTTCCTTCTCCAATAGCTTCTCAAGATGACTATTTACCCTCTCAAGCCAAGTCTCTCTATCAGCCTCAATCTCTCGCTCAATGGATGTCATCTTGGTTTGGCTTCTTTGGGCAGCTTGCCGGTTCTCACGGATGTTTTGCAACTCCATGATTGTTTGCTGATCTTCCAACTGTTTGTTTTGCTGCTCCAGATAATTTATGATCAATTGGGCTATTTGAAACTTGACGGTCAATGTGTCTATCTCTGCCTTCTACTCCTGAATAGTCTCTCTCAACTTTGAGCTTGGAGAGCTCAAATCCTCATCAATCAGTATGAAACTTTTGTCTTGGCCTCATGAAGGCCCCTCATCCTGCATAGGCCTCTTACCTATGTCCTTTACATGTACCTGTGCTGCTAATGATGGAAGCAAGACCCCTTCCACCGCAGGTGGAGATAATACTCGTCGGGCTGCTGCAAATAATCCTCTAGTGCCTCTCTGATAAGTGACATATGTCGGCACAGTAGTCTCTGTCTCCTGAAATTCATGCTGATATGAAGGTTCACCTACATCATGAAAAACCTCCAAAGGAACCTGAGGAACTGTGAAGAAATCATGGGAAATTAAATCTTCCCATGAAATACCCTGTAAGCCAAGCTGATGCACAACCACTATCTTGATGAGTGCATAGTGATAAATATTGTTGTACTGTTGTTCGGGATTTTTCCTCTGCACGAGAGTGGTCATTCTCTCGATGTTCCGACACATGAAATAAGGGATGTTCATCATCCTCACCCTGGTGAAGTGCATCAATAACCTAATATGATAGGCATAGATTCGTGAAAACCGACCCTCACAACTGAAATATCTGATAATGAGTTTCATCAGAGGCGCATAGGAATCCTTTAGGAACCGGAATGGGAACACTCTGCTGAGTTGTCTCACAAAGCTAGGCCTGATATATGGTTCATAACGCAATTTTTCCACCTGCTGTCTTTTGTTCCACTGTTCTCCCACATTTGGTATTCCGGTTGCTTGAGAGATTGTTTCCGGTGTCAAAGTGAAAGTTACACCAGCAAGAGTTACTTGACCATCATGTAAATTCAATACAAACAAATGAGCCAACTCCTGATGATAATGGATCCTAGAAATCATTTCACAAAACTGATAGCATGACTGCTCTTGAAAACATGCCATGGCAAGTGGGCAAGCCTGCAATTCAGCAAATGAGGTGGGCTCTTTTCTCAAATGTCTACCACTTTTATGAGGCCTTCTCGGTGCATGTATCTCAGTGGTGGAATCACTATCTTGGTCATATGATGTATCAGTGTCTGTCTCCATGGTGTTCAAGTTTGATGCAAGGTCTATATTGAATTAGATAGAAGAAAATGAGATTTTTTGGTTCTTTTGTTTTAGTGCCAAATGTATGGTAGTATGGGAGGGACCGTGGAGGAATAGGGTAGTGGGGATAATGGGGTTTAATCAAGTAATATTTTCCTTTTGAAAGCTTCTGATTTGATAAATTTAGGGACAAGGGACAACCACTTGATTTTTCTGGGATAAACTTGGGATTTGGGGAAATTTTGCAAATGGGATAGGGATAATGGGAATGAGATGGGTATGAGTGGCTTTATGGATGTAAGGGGGTAGGGGATGGACTGTAGTGGTAATATAACAGTGAGGGGGTGAAAAAAACAAGGTGAGGAATGGAGTATTTGGCACAAAATTATTTTTAAAACACCAACTTCAAAACCCTAAGGGAGAAATTCTTAATAAGATAATAGGGTTTGATTTTTGGCATTCAAACTCTCATAATAAATCTCAAACAACACCAAGCATGAGTTATGGGCAATAGAATATCACATGGACTTACTTGGAGCAAGAAGGACCGAGTCGATTTGGAGTTTTTTGAAGCAAGGGAAAAAATTCATGTTTCGGCTCAATGCGCCGCACAATCAACCCAGTGCATCGTGCCCTTCTGATGCACTGCACTGGAAAAAATTAACACAGAGAAGAGCGGACCTATGCACTGCGCTTAGCTTATGCGCCGCGACCACTGCCCAGTGCACCGCGCTCTGCAACTTCTAAACAATCTGCTCCCAAATCACTTGTTTCGCCCTTCACAATTTCTTTGCTCCTCAATGCTATCTCTTGGCACACAAATGGATTTTTGAATTTGGAAATATTATATGTATACCAAATATTTTAATTTTTCATTTGAAAAACCCACTTTGTAATGTTACAAACTTTGACACTTTTTAAAAGAACTCTATTTTGTTTCCTTTGGCCTTTTGGACTGAATGATGAGTTTCTTGTCTATTTTGCAGGGATGGATGGCATGGAGTTTTGGCAAAGGTGACTAGGGCTGCGAATGGAGCATTATTACAACTGAATAATTTGAAAAATGCATAGGATTTATTACAAAAGGATAAAATAGACAATTTTTCTTCAAAACAGAGTTTTGAGGAAAAATCATTTTTGAACATATGATAATGAAATTTTTGCAGTGAAAACTTATTTCGAACCTCCCTCATGTGACTGTTGAAATTATTAGACATTTTGATGACCGGATTAACGAAACCATAGAACTAATGAGAAAAAAAACCTAATATGACTCTTTGCGGACTATAAGACCAAAAATGACTGTGAATGATTTTAATAAACAGAACTAGGCTAGCAGGTACACGACATCAGGGATATGAGTGACAATACCTTTCCGTCAGATGATCCATGCTCCTAATGGAATGCAACCAACTGAACTAAGTGAGACACCTAAAATGAAATGCAACAAGAGAAATTTGATCTCTGACGGAGGGATGAAGATATTGACTCTAACATATTCATTTATCAATAAAAACATGGGTAGATCCATACATCCTCACTGATTGAATATATGATTATAAATAGCATAATAAAAAAGGAATAAAAAGGATATAACAACAAATAAATCCATACATACATCAATTCATTTTCATAAGGAGTACCAAAGTAATGATCTCTTCATTACTGAATGTAAAAACCAACTAGAGATGATACATCCATGTTCCACCCGACCATAGATTGGATGACCCAAATCTCACTTCACTCAATCACCCGCATGCCATATTCCAAGCATGAATGAGGGACTTTATCAAACACATCCATCAACACCAAACCAGGGCTCCTCATTAGGTGCTCAGTGTTAAATATCAAAAATGAAAGTGGTTAGAATCAAATGGAAATTAAATGACAGTGAAGAGCTCGTTGCTAGGAATCCAACACAATTCATTTCATCGAAAATTGACTCCAGATGAGGAAGCTAGAGCCTTTTGTTCATTTTCCTAAATAGCTAAAATCTTTTCAGAATAGGACATAATGGTGACATGGCAGCCCAATCAATAGAGAAGGGATATTCTGGTAATATTTTGTCATTTTCTCCCAATAGCACTATGACAAGTGACATTGTGGGATTCGTCGAAATGTTTGGATGGTTAAATTTTTTTTATGTGTTATCTCCTACAGTCGAATGAGAGTTTTTTTTAATGGTTGGAATATTCCAACAAGAGGCGGACACGTAGTGCAGCCAGGGGCCGCCACGTGCCCGCTCTACTAAACCAAGGTCAAGGCTGAATTTCAATTATCAAAGTCCGAATAACATATATTATATGGTCAAAATGTTTTACATATCAAAGGTCGGGTTATATGTTCCAAAATATGAAATATTTCACATATGGAAAAGTCTAAAATCTTTTTCATGTCATAAGGTTTAAACCTTATGATAATTGGAGGCAAAAATTTATACATAGGGCTGGGCAGAAGTTGGGGCTCGACCGAGCAGCCTCCCCCAAACAACGCACATGCAATACCAACACACCAAAAGCTTTGGTATTTATAGATATGGCTGCCTACATATACTTATTTTCATATGATATGAGCGGTGGGGGTAAGGAGGGGGCCAGCACTGTAGGCCTACCCCCTCACCACAAGACTATTCGCGAAGACTAGGAGCGGAGCACTCCACTAATGCACGAGATTAAGTCTTAATGCGGTTTTATTAAACCCCTAATCCCATGATTAAGCGCTAACCATATTTCTAATGTGTGGTTTCTTAAAACGTTCTTATAGCACTAAAATCACACTTATCCAAAGTTAAACTGCAATTAAAATTAATTTAGTCTGATTTTAATATGGCAGAGAATTCGGAAGAACCCTGAATTTTGACGCTGCCCTAAATTTAGCAGCTTTAACTGGAGTTTTCTACAGATTTAATGGATATTTCCTAGGTCAAACTATTTAGGCCATAACTTTTGTAAAACTCGACCAAATTGGGAGCAAGAAGAGTCATTTCTAGATGATTTGGACATTCTGAACAAATTGAAGTAGGTTTCAGGAGAAGTAGATGAATGCAAACAACAAGTTTTTCACATTTGAGCTAATATAGATTCCCAAGCCATGAAAGTTGGACCATGGAGATGTAGCCCAGGAGGGGTGAAATCCTTCATCAAAACATTGTGTTAATGGATCATTTAATGGTTTTTTGTACATGTTATTTCTGTTGTTCAATATTATGTTTTTAAGTTAAAATGGTCATGAATTTAAGATAAAACTTGATGCATTTACCTGTTCAACACTCACAAACACCTCAAGAAACCTATGCACATGAAGCAAAATATCAGGAAATTGTTTATAATTCTGAAAATAAAATTAACACAACAAAACTAAGATTGAGATTCAGATCAAGGTAGTATCAGGGCCTAGTTGAGAGGTTGCTAAGGTTATTTTCTTGATTTTCTTGAGCTTTGTGCAAGTAGGGTTTTAGTGGTTGCTAGTCCTAAGGATAGGACCAGAAGAGGGAGATCCACAAGGGCACAATCTCCACCCAAAGTTTCACTCACAACTACACTTTAAGCACCTCAATTTTTATCTCTAGCTGAGATTGAGGAGATACAAGTTGCGTGAGAAGCTGAGCTCATTGAGGAGGTACAAGTTGCACCAGAAGCTGAGCTTGAATCCATAGCCATCATTTCAGATTTTTGAGAGACTAAATGTATTTCAAAAGAGTAATCTTACAAGAAGGCTTTATATGAACTAACTAGAAGAGTTAGGATCCTCCTTAAAGAGAGGGACACAAGGATGGTTGGAGAGAATTCTAAGTCTCCACATGGAGAGGGAACCTCAGAAGACAAAAGGAATTAAGAGAAGGATTCAAATGGTAGTGGGGGAAGGCCTCCTCCATCTCCACCATCTTCATCAGCATCCTCATCATCTCCATCAGCATCATCTTCCACTTCCACCACAAAAACCACCCATGCTCACTCAAAATCCACAAAAGGAAAAACTCTGTTACTCAAAATTGATGTCAAATTTGAGCTTCCAATGTATAATGGCAAGGTAAATGTCGAGAGGCTAGACAATTGGATTTGTCAATTGAAGTTTTATTGCATAATTCAAAACCTTCATGAAGATGAACTAAAGATTCAATTGGCTTCCTTGAGGATGGAAGGATCAACACTTGTATGGTGGGAAGCAAGGAATCAAGAAGAGATTAAAAACAATGGTAATATCTCTATGTCTTGGTCAAGTTTTATTACTACCAATAAAAGGAAAATTTATACTATACCTTACATAAAAAAGGCCATTATGGACTGGTAGAATTTTAGAAAAATGAAAGGGAAAAGTGTGCAATATTATACTCATGAATTTAGGAAAAGAGCTCTTATTTTGGGTATTAATTTGTATTCTCAAGAAAAATTGTTAAAGCTTATTGGGGGTTTGCACAACTACCTTAGTCGCACTATTCTCATGTTCAATCCCACAAAATTAGATGAGGTTTGTTTTCAAGCCACATATTTAGAAGAAAGAGGGAAACATAGTATAGATGAGAAAAGTTATAGTTTCCTTGAGTGTGAGGGTAAAGGAAAGGGAAAGTTTTATGGAAGTGGAAAGAGAAATAGCTCTATCAAAAGAGAGAAATAGAAAATCCCATGTAAACATTGGTTGAAGAATGGCCAAGATGAAGACCATTGTTGGTGACTTCATACAGAGCTAAGGCCAAACAAACTCAAAGCCAAAGAAAAGGGGAAAATTGTTGCTATCATTGAACATGACATAGGTTCAAATTCAGGAGATGAAACAAATATTACAACCATGGGTTTGAAAGGTAAGAAAATATCAAGCACTAGTTCTTCAATTTTTTCCAATGTAACTCAAGATGAAGATACAAGAATTGAACTCTTTCATATTAGAGTCATTTCTAAACATACCAAGATTGACACACCTTTTGATAGTGGATCTCAAGCTAATTTGACTTATGAAGAGTTAGTTAATAAGATAAACCTTCAAACCGTTAGACATCCAAGAACTTATCCTTTAGGATGGATATGCAATAATGCAAATTTGCAAGTAGAAAGGAAATGCATACTAAGGTTTGCCATCAATTCAAACTTTCTTGATCAAGTTGAACTTGATGTGGTGCCGCTTGAGATATCAGGTATTGTTTTGTGAAGCCCTTATATTTATGATAGAAAAAGCACTATTTCATTTGCATGAGAATAAGTATCAATTTTTTAAAAATGGAATTGAGTACATATTTAGAGCCCATAAGAAGAAGACAAGTTTGTCTCTTATACATGCTAGATAAATGAAGAGAATAGTGAATGCACGTCAAAACTTGACTTTGTTAATGATCAAACATATATATGTTTTGAATGAGGCCTTTCAAAAATATGCATCGAATGAACAAGTTGATTTCATTAAAGTTTCTTATGGTTGTAATGAGATGCTTCAGGACTCTAAAAATTTGCATTTGAAAGGAGGTAAACAAGATGTGACAGATTTGCAGTAGTTAACATCAATGTTGAGCATTGTTGGAAATAAGATGTCGGTGCAACAGAGTGCAAAGGTCAAAGAGAAAGCAACAAAGAAGATTTAAAAATAAGGCATAGGTTCCACAAGTGCTTATTTTTGGTTTCCAAATGGTACATGGAAATGGCGAAAATACTTGGTCAAGGTTCGATGCAAGTACAAAGAAATATTAGTTAAGAATCATTATGACGACAATGTGCAAGGTGAGACAGGTTTTAAGTTTCCTTTGATTGATGATAGAGGTAGGAACAAGTTTGTTTCTACAAGAACAAATTTTTGATCTGAAAACTCAGGGAAATTGTAGCATGACAGTTTCTACAACAACAAGAGAGGGTCACAAGAGTCAAGGAAAAAGATTCATTTTTATGAAAAGCTCCAATAGATGAAAATGTGAAAATTTCAATTGATTGTAACTAAAGGGTGAGGGAACTATACCCTCATCCACATGTTCAGTAATCAGAGAGCTTTTCAGGTCCAAAAGGCTTCTAGTGGGGACGAATAATCAGGTGCTCAGTTTTAAAGCTAAAAAATGACAGTTCTCAAAATCGAATGGAAGTTGAATAACAATGAGGAGCTCGTCACTAGGAATCTCACGCAATTCGTTTCATTAAAAATTGACTCTAGATGAGGAAGATAGAGCCTGCTGTTTGTTTTCCTAAACATCTAAAAAATTTGTAGAATAGGATAGAATGGTGACATGGCAGCCCAGTCAACAAAAAAGGTATATTATAGGAATATTATATCTTTTTCACCCAATAACATTGTGACAAGTTTCACTGCAAGATTTGCCGACAACTTTGGATGGTGAAGTTTTTTTTTTTCTGTTTATTTGATTCATAAAGTCGAATGAGATTTTTTTTTAATGGTTTAAATAATCCAACCAGAGGCAGACATGTGGTGTAGCCAAGGGCCGCCACGTGCCCCCTATAGTGGACCAAGGTCAAGGCTGAATTTCAATTATGAATGTTTGAATAACATATATTATATGGTCGAAATTTCTACATATCAAAGGTCATGTTATATGTTCCAAACTCTGAAATGTTTCACATATGTAAAATTCCGAAATCTTTGTTATGTCATAATTTTTAAACCTTATGATAATTTGTGGAAAAAAATTATACACAGGGTTAGGCAGAGGTTGGGGCTTAACCCCACAACCTCCCCCAAACAACATACTCGAAATACCAACACACCACAAGCTTCGATCTTAACGGTTATGGTTGCTGACATATACTTATTTTCATATGATATGAGCGACGGGGTAAGGAGGGGGCCAACCCCCTCACCAAAAAACCGAGAGAGGAGTGCTCCACCAATGCTCGGGATTAAGTCTTAATGCCAAATTATTAAACCCATAATACCATGATGACATGCTAACCATATTTCTAATGTGTGGTTTGTCAAAACATGCTAATAATGCTAAACTCACACTTATCCAAATTTAAACCACAATTAAAATCAATTAACTCCAAGTTTAATATGATGGAGAATCGGCAGAACCCCCAATTTCAGGTGTTGCCCCAAATTTAGCGGCTTAACTGGAGTTCTCTCAAGATTTAGTGGAGATTTCCTAGGCTATAACTTTTGCAAAATTCGACCAAATTGGGAGCAATAAGAGTCATTTCTGGATGATTTGTACATTCAAAACACATTAATGTAGGTTTCAGGAGTAGTAGATGAATGTAAACAACACTTTTTTCACATTTTAGCTAATACAGAGGCCCAAGCCATGGAAGCTGGACCAAGGAGATGTAGCCTAGGAGGGGTGAACTCCACTAAAACACTCTTTTAATTGATCATTTAATGGTTTGATGTACATTTTATTGTTTTTGTTCAGTATTATGTTTTCAAATTAAAATTCTCATGAACTTAACATAAAAATGGATGCATTTACTTACTCAACACTCACAAACACCTCAAGAAACCTATGCACATGAAGCCAAAGATCAAAAAATTGTTTATAATTATGAAGATGAAATTAACACAGAAAAAATAACATTTAGATTCAGATCAGCTCCCGAGACCATAGTGTCTCAACCCCAAACCAGTGATTCCACCCCATAGTCGGAAATTACTAAAAATCACAGATTGGTCTCCACCAAAGCTACTCCAGGGCTCCAAAGTGTTTGTTCCAACCAATGCTCCAAGACTACTAAGTCAAACCCAGTTGTTATTGGGCTCCAAAGCCTTTTTCCATCCAAGGCTCCATGGCTAGTAAGTCAACCCACCTATGGCTCTAGAGTGTTTGTCCAACCAAGGCTTCGGGACTAGTAACTCAACCCACCTAGGGCTCCAGATCATTTTTCCAACCAAGACTCTAGGAGTAGTAACTCAAACCAACAATTTTTCATCGGGCTCCAGAGCGTTTGTCCAACCAAGGCTCTAGGAACTAACAGTAGCACATTTGGCCCAATTTATGACAGCCAAAATGTCTCTCTTCTGAGACATAGGCATCCCAAGAGTGAAACTTTGAGGTGGGGAAAAACCTAGTTAGCCATTATGTCGCAATTCAGACACTTCGATAAAGTGTCAAAAGAGCGACACATTTTCTGCAAAGTGTTGGAAGAGCGACATTCGCAAAGTGTTAGAATATCGACGTTAGAAAAGTGTCAGAAGGGCGATGTTCACAAAGTGTCGGAAGAGCATTGTTAGCAACACGTTGCTCTACCGATGAAAAAAACAGGTCGCTCTTCCAATGAAAATTAAACGTCGCTCTTCCGACGGAGCCTAAATGTCTCTCTTCCGATGAAATTAAACATCATTAAACGTCGCTCTTGGGAAGGAACCTAAATGTCGCTCTTTTGACGGAAAATAAAAATATTTAAAAAAAAAACTATTTAGATAAATCCACAACAAACGTCGCTCTTCTGATGAAAAAAAATGCCGCTCTTCTAACGACAATTAAACGTCACTCTTGCGGCGGAACCTAAACGTCGCTCTTCCGACGGAAACTAAAAAAATTAAAAATATATATATTTAGATAAATCCACAACAAACATTGAACGGATTTAACAACACAACTCAAATGCAAAGCAATAAACAACATGAGAGTATTGGTTATGGAAGCAAAGCTCATGGATACAAAGTTAATGGTGAGGTTAGAGGATGTTGCATATAATGTGAAGCACACCATGCTTGTTCAATTCATTATTTCTCGCCTCTAAGGTGCCATGTTTCCAATGATAGCACAAATGAATTAAAAAATTAAAAGGAAAACAAATAACAAGGAGATCTTTGTTCTGAACACTCATAAAAAAGAGATGAAAGAGAGGAAGAATGGTTGAGTTTGGGAAACCAGGAATCAAATAATCAGTAAATTTATATTTTAATAGAAAATAGAGTTTATGCACATAATAGATCTAATGTATTCATGTATAAAGTAAATTTTTGTGCATTACAGCCATAAATTTTTTAGGAATCCTCTGTGACAATAAAAAACAAGTTACAAGTAGATAACTTAGTATCTCAAACAAGTAACAAGTGGCATGTTCAGAAGATAACATTGAAGCTTTGCAGTAATTGAAGTTTACTATGCATATATAATGGTTGACATATGGAATGATATTTCCCATGTAATGTTCTAAAGATAAAACCTTAAAATTGAAATAACCATCTTCTTATGGGTATTCTCTACTACCTAGTTGAGAGGTAGGGCTAACTCAAACCAAAGAATCTACTTCAGAGATTGATCAAAACAACTTAAGGATTTTGGTTGCAACACAAGAGCTCCCCAAAAGTATTGAACATCATACTCAGGAAGTTTGTTAACATGTTCAACTACAATGGAAAAGCTTAGGAAATTATTGTTAAATGAAATTCTTATGGATGTATGTGGATTGGATCGTGGCTTGTACAGAAAAGGAGTGGTAAATAATGATCTTAAATTAATTCCTTAATTTTTGGGTTTAGAGAAGATTAAGCTCATTCAATTGGATGTAGCTTGAGTGGCTGGGGGAAATGTTGTTATCCTCCCCATTAAGGTTCAATTCCCACATATGAGATGTTTGAGCTCATAATAAGTATATCCTTGTAATGGCTTCAAGCCTTGTTGTTTGAGAGTTCCTCAACGACTGTAACATGCATATTCCTCATATGGAGTATAAAGATATTTCTTCAAAGGAAAAAAAGGGAAAATTAAGCTTAATTCATTTCACTTGTTTCCAGTACATAGAGGTCTTGAAACAACCATGTACCTTGTAGCTAATTTTCTAGAAAATCATTCAAAGAAAGAAAAATTTCAAATCAATATCAACAGTAATGCAAGAATCCACATCCAAAGAATCCTTTTCAAAATCACAGTATGAATGTAACTTTCCACGTGGAAATTCTTAATGTGTGGAGATATTTGTGGAAGCTTATGTGCAATAAAGCCCAACATCTATAAACAATAACACATGGATGTAGTTTAAGGCCTCAAAAACTTGGTGAATTTAAGTCTAAGGTCCATTCTGTTGAGTTTGGGATTCCAGCATTCATGAATAAATCAAAAATTTGCACTAATGGTATGATAAAAAATAGAGAATTTAAGTCTAATATTCATTCTGTTGGGTTTGGGATTCCAGCATTTGTGAATAAATCAAGAATTTTCACTAATGGTGTGATATACAATACTTTTAAAGTAAAGGTCTGAATGATTCTTTCTGCATATAAATTTTGAACATGTCTATATATTTCATCTGTGGATTTTCGTGCAATACAACCCAACATCTATAAGCAATAATAACCGCATGTAGAGCCCCAATGCCTTAATAGTTCCATATAGTTGGGTTCACCACTCCATAATCAGAAAATTCATGAATAAATTGAGAATTTATGCTAACAGTACGATACAATACTTCTTCATGAAATGAAACCCTGGTAGAATCTAAAGCTATCATTGTCTTGACTCTTAATCAACCTTCTTTGTAATCAAAATACGAACAATTTGCATAGAAAAAAAAAGTGGTCCTATGGCATTCAACTTATAACATTTCTGCTAAATGAAGTGCATCTGAAAAATGATCATTTATTCATCAAAATAAAATTTTAAGTTAACTAATTTAAGCCAAACATGCTACATGATTTATGATTAAGGCTTTATCCAGACTAAATAACTGCCATTTGAGTACTATGTATATTTTAGTGTTTAGCAAGAAAATGCATCTTCAAACAAGAGGAAGATATTTCAAGACCTCGCCCAATTAGAGCTCAGTCAGGTAAGACAATTTAGTACCAATTCTTTGATATTGGTTTTCCCTTGAAGACCTCATTTAAAAAACAAGTAACACAAATTCATTAACAGAAGAATAATATAAGAATAAAAGCCATGACTGAATAATAGAAGCAGTTCAATTTATAACGAAAGGCTCTCATGTTATAATGGCAACAACCTTGTTATAGGCTAGTCACTCTTGTTATATATGCAATCACCTTATTACATAATAGTAGCCCTTGAGATAGTGGTACATAGTAGCAATTAGGTCATATAATAGCGATAAATTTGGAAGTATGATAGTGATTACAATGAAAGTTGTCTCCACAAGAACTAAGCTTTGCTATATACCCATGTGATGCGAAGTAATCTAAGTTATGGCAACTATTATCATTCTAAGTAAGAAAGAAACGTGAAAGTGATCCTAGCTCAAGACAATGATCTTAAATGACAGTGAAATGTGGCAGACATGACAGATATATATACCCTTGTACATTGGTGCAGTGTAAATCTAAGTTCAATCATGTCAATGCACATTTTAGTTCAAATCTTTTTAAGGCTAAAGATGATCAAGTGCGGTGCTTCGTAAGATCTCAGTTCGAAGTACCACCATGGATTCAGAAAAGCATGAAGCGAAACTACAAGTTGAGTCTTTGTTTGAGCTACAGGATCTGCCTGAACTAAGGCTATGGGTATACATATGTATTTGGATGGAGCCCTTATTCAAGCTACAATATGTCTAGATAAAAAGGGCTTGTGTGTGTGTGTGTGTATATATATTACAATGTAAAGGATAGTAGTTCTGCTTCACATAGAATTTCCAGTTGAAATTATATCTACATATAGTATGCATTTTGATGACACCTAGTGCTTAGAATAACAGATAATTGTCATCCTAATAGCTATCTCTTTTATCTCAATTTTCCTTGATATTTGGATATCATATAACCTACAGTAATCTTGATCATGTTTCTCATCATGGTGCTATAACTACAGTATACTTGGGATGTTAAAATTAACTCTACTTTGTGATGTCTCTGATTGGATAGTGTCAAATTTCATTTCAACTCACATAAAGTGTCCCTTCTGCATGAGGAAGAATGGCATCATATTTATAGGAAAACCTATTTCGGCATCATCATGTACAAATACTTATAGTCAGCATTGGAAAAAGGTAATTGGTATGTGCCCGAAATCCGTACAAATCATTGAAATCATTCCATACTATGACCCAATTACATGGGACGTGCATGGTGTAGCCTGTAAGTCTGAGTTTATATACAAAAATATGTGGGCTTTCAATCCCAAGGCATATCTCCTAGCTATCCAACATTACATATTGATATCAGTTGGTTCTTCTCTGGAGTCGGGTATCCCCAATGAACATATCTGTCCCATTTCTGACAGAGAGGTTTTGGTGGGATTCCCCTGTTTCTGGAGAAGTAAAAATATGTATTGTGCATCTTATTGTAGAATGCAATAATTTTTCTCCTATTGATAATGATCATCGCTTGTACAGTAAATTATGTGGAGCGCTATCATTCCTGGCTTGTTATGGATGCAATAAAGACCTATTTCTTTCCATTTGTTCTAATTATGTTAGTATTTTCTATGTACAGACGACTCTGATTTGGCATTACTAAATATTTTTTTGCACATGTATATTATGCTTGAACAGTTAAACTTCTCATGGTCTTCTGATGTCCATGCTCTATTATTTTTTTCTTTCGCTTTGTTACTCTGTATTTGAGTACAAGGTAAGCCTTGGGAGCCTTGGGAAAAGTTTAGAATAAAATCCATTAACTAGGCCTTATCTCTCATTTTTATAAATTTTGTATCGCCTACCATAGAAAAAAAAACATGATGCTATGAATAATAAAATTTGATCTTTAAATCCCCAATATTCCAAACCAATCATGTTCTGCAATATCCTAATTCTCTGAAACACATGATTGGTTTGGAATCTTCTTTTAAATGATGCTATGAATAATAACATTAAATTAATCCATATTTAATTTAAATTGATTTTCCTTGTTACTCATCTAACTATACATAATAGCTATTATAACCTTGTACTATGTCAAATTGTAGACCATTATTTCACAAAGAAAGAAATAACTATGATGGGAGAAGCGTTTTTTTTAGCTTGATGTCAATGTTTTGATCCTCAGTAAGGGTTCATCTTCAAGAGTAATTTAAGCTCAAAGAATGTTGATGGTTCATGTTTACATTAATAATGATGCAGCCCTAATTTTTTCCATAGTTCATTATAAGATGTCTACTAATTATGACAAGGATATGAGGAAGCTAGAAGAGTTTGAAGTAAAGGTTTCCATGTTTCACTTAGCTTACTACTTTCATCCCTATTTAAAATTTTTGTGGTTAGCTCAATTTCTATCGTTTCAATTATTTTCCTTTTGATATAGTTATTAACCTTAGTAATGATTTTGGTGTTTTCTATGGCAAACAAAGACCTTCATGTTCTTCAAAAAAATTTCTACTTCCTTCTTCTCTTCTATAGACAACACCCTTGACTTCCTAAATTCAAGATCATGCAGAAAATCACATCTCTTCTGTAGGTATGGAATTATACCAATGCTTTCATGAAATTCAGTAACAAAGAAGTCTACATTCAAGGCCAACCCTTGCTGAGTAGCCCTAAGGCTTTGAAAAAATCCCCTTAATCCAACTACTCCTCCTATGACTTCACTTCCCATTGAGCTAGAATACAAGGAACTAATTACATGATAGCATTTCTCTGTTGGGTTTTCTCTAAGAAAGATATCTAATGCTTGTATAAAGTCCTAAGGAAGAGCTACATGATCCTTTTTGTTCTTCAGAAAATCTTCTAAGTCCTTCCCATGAAGCTTTGAAGCAATCTTAAGGCTTACCTTGAACAATTTCTCATCTACGCTACTGGCTCCTCCTTGACAATCAGAACCAGGTAATTGAATCCCTCCAGCATTAAAGGAAAAAATGCTTTTGGTGGATTTTATAGGAAAAGAAACAATAAATTCCATTTTCTCCTTCCAAAATTCAGCAACACTGTATAAGTTGTTTCGACCATCAAAAGCGGGGAGAGAATTGGATAGAAGAACATAATTCTCTTGATCTAATTTTTGTTTCAGACGCCTAGCCACCTACTTGGATGGATGTGGAGAAATATCCACGTCATAGTGGAAGATATGCTATGAAGGCTCGAATTGAACAAGGAAATGATTAGCAAGAAGCTAGATCATAGCCCCTTATTTTCCTCTAGAATCAAGCCTTCTTACAACCACGAGAGGCACAGGATTTCTGGCAAAATCCTTGTCTACTTCTTCACTTGGTACAAGTTTTGGGAGGATAGGAATAACCATAAAATCAATCAAGGAAGAAGTACCAGGTCCTACGACCAACTCCATGTTCTCCATTAGGGAGACCGGACACTCCGCAGTTGAAAAGACATCAAAACCCAAAAGGCCATTGGAGCAAATGCTGAAAAAAAAAACATCAAAACCCTATGGGTAAACTAAAACACATTGAAACCAAATAGCCATTTCTACATATGCAAACTAAAAATTCTTGCAAATATAAGGGTAAAGTAACCAAATGAGCATATCAGCTAACATAAACACATTGAAACCAAATACACGTTGTTGCACGATGCAAACCAAAGCTTCTCAGTTACATGTGAAAGATTAACCAAATGGGCATAACGGCAAACTAAAACAAAGAGAAACAAAACAACCATTTCCGCGGATGCAAACAAGAACTTCTTAGAATAACATAGACAAAATAACCAAATGGGCATATCAGCAAACCAAAATATATGGAAACCAAATAGCCATTTCCGCAGAAGCCAACCAAAAATTCTCATAGCTAATAAAATGCACCATAACCAAATGGGCAAACAAATAACCAAAGAAACCTAAAGGGCATTGCATTATCATTGGATAAACACAGAAACTTAACAAAAAGCACTGCATATTTAGGGAAATCCATTACAGCAATAAATATTTCAGTGGGACTATTGAATGAATACATGGATTACCTTGTCCAGGGAATTTGACGACATGTTCTTCAGAGTTAACCACTTTTCCTTAACTTTTAATTCTCCAAATCCCACTTCTCTAGGGCTGAATGAAAGGCCTTTGAATTCACGGGGCAGGTATTGATGTCTTGGGATGGGACGTCACCCAACAATGTGGGAAATCTTGAGCAGATTATTTCTGTAGAAGGAAATAAATCATCGGACCAAAGGAAATAGAGATCCGATGTATCATAGTAGATTCTTTCTGTAGAAGGAAATAAATCACCGGACTTCAACCAAATGTATTAGAGTAGACTTGCAATAGGCACTCAGGATCAATTTCTTTACTTACCACATCCTTCCTCCAAACCTGCGACAGTATGGCCACATCCTTCCTCCAAACCTGCAATAGTATGGCTGCATCCTTCCTCAAAACTAGCGACAGTATGGCTTCATCCTCCCTCCTTCCATATACAAACCATGCAACCAGAGGGAAATGAACGAGGGAAATTAAAACTTTTGATATTTGAAATTTTTTGACATTTTGAAATGAAATACGTGTGTTTTTTAAGGCCACTCAAATTCCATTAAATAAAATGTGTGAGAATTTTCTTGGGGTTAATAAGGGATTTAGGTAAATAAGTGGTATTTTTTATTATAAATAATTATTAATGAGGTTAGATCTAAGACATTTATTTAAATTATTAATTATATAAAATTGTTGAATTTTTATTTCATAAACTAGGGATTTTGGTTGATTTTTTAATCTAATTATGTGATATTAAAGATGAATTATGGTAACTTAAAAATAATTTTTATGTGGTTAAAATGGATGTAGTAATGTTATGGTATGAATGATTATTTTCAATGAAATTTTTGGTTTAGTAAGGATAACTCATCTATGGACATTTTTCATGATTTTTAAGACGGAGTCAATATAGGAAAGGTGATACTTAAAGGGCTCCCACATGCTTTAGAAATTTTATATATTTTGGTTTATAAAAATTAGAGGTGGAAAAATATCCTAAGCTCTAGAGCTAAGTTTGTTCCAACTTAGCTATATCTTGAACAACAAATTGTTGTTGACTTCAAGGATATGATAGAAATTTGGTGGGTTGTAGGGTAATCTTGTAGTGAAATAAATGTAATGTAGTTACTAGGTAGGTAGGGGGAACCATTTTGGTGGAACTTGGCCATAAATGGGACATCTATCCATGCATAGTTTTTTAATAACAAATACACCTAGTGGATTATCATTGTACGGGAATCACTTTAGGATCTAGGCTATTGTACACAGACTAACTAAAGGGATATTAGTGAAACCCACAAAATTATTATAGTTGCATTTATATAAATAGGTGTTCTTGTGTTCTCATTGGTTAGTTGTGGGCAAATGAAAATAAAGTAAGAGAATTTATAGGTGATTTTATAGAAATAGGTGTTTTTGTGCTCTCATTGGTTAGGTATGGGAAAATGAAAATAAAGTAAGAGAAGGATTTGACTACTGGACAATTAGAGGAATGATTCCACACAAAACCAAGTGCAGTGCTGCAACACTTTCTAGGCTAAGGGATTTTGAAGGGGTTCCCCCACCATATGACAGGAAGAAGAGAATGGTAATTCCAGATGCTCTGAAAGTGTTGAGGCTTAAGCCAGGTTACAAGTATTTTTTGCTAGGAAGGCTTTCCAAAGAAGTTGGCTGCCATAATTATGACACTATTACGGAATTAGAAGGGAAGAGAAAGGAAAAGGTTCAGGTATCATATGAGAGAAGGAAGAAATTGGAAAAATTGAGATCAAAAGCAGTGGAGTTAGCGGAAAATCAGCTTTCCCCAGAGATGGAGCTCTTAGCTTCAGTAAAGTATTAGATAAGCTGCATGTTGTGCTCAATGAAGTAGTGAATTTTGAAAATGAAAATAAAATATTTATGAAGATGAGGTTTTTGACTAGAAATATATAACAACTCAAAAATAATTACACTGTTGATACAATAATAATATAATCCGCAAACAACCTTCTCACATTCATGATATGAGTATATAGTGAATTAGACAGAAGTAAGAACCTGATAAGTAGCAAGGAAATGAATGATTTGGGGTCTGTTAAGAAAACCCTTGAGGCAGCAATAATGCAATAACGCACCTTAAACCCTGTATTGTGATTTTAGTTTGAATAGGCCGCCAAATTAAATTTCCATTTGGTTATTATATTTTTAAATGTGAAACATGGAGATGTGTTTTGTAGATTGTTTCCTAATAAATTTAAATATAAACCTTCCACGCAATATTTTTATTTTCCAGTAGGGTGTATTACAAATTAAATGATTTTAAATTTTATTTATTGCTAAATTTGGTGAACAGTTTATTCTAGATACACTTTTAAAATAATAATATCTATCAGAATGGATAAGAAATAAAAATTAAAGTACTTTAATCAATGTTTGTTTCACTAGTATTTTAAATAAATACTTAAAAAATTATATCTTAATTGAAGAGGTAATAGTTGAATATTATAATACCAGTTTGTAATCTTACACTCCCATGTTTACTATAAGAGATGGAGAGAATACATTGGCAAATAATTTTGGAGTATCAAAAAATGCAGAAAATGGATGATGAGTTTGGTGGGGGGTCTAGGAAATTAATAGGCTATTTTTTCTCCTATGAAACTCTTTTTTCTACCCAAAATTCCTCATATAGATAATGAGCTTCAAGATAAAAATCCCATAGACATGAAGAGTGTCATACACCTTGTTCAACAATTATTAAATGAAACTGTGGATCTAAAAAAGAACTCTAGAGAAGATACCTCTATTTGAATAACTTACAAACCATATTGCAGAAAAAAATTACTTCTTCAAAGCCAATTCAAATTTGGAGGGCTTATGGGATTAGGGGTTAGGGGTTAGGGGATTTAGGTCCATTTAGGGGATAGGGGTCGAATAATGAGTTAGTATTTAAGGGATTAGGGATTGGGGGCTTAGGGGGGCTCGACCCAAACGCGTTTGGGCGGGCGCACTCAACCGAAACACCCGACCTGAAGGGGTTTGGGCGGGTGCCCTAAAACAAAAAGACATGGCATGCCTAAAAAAATGAAGGCACAAGGAAACAAATGACAAACGGTCCGCACGAATGTGCACAAGGCACTCATGCGGTCACAACTTAACAAATTTGATACGGCCGCCCTCAAATGAAATGACCCAACACGAACGCATTTGGGCGGGTGCCCTCACATGGCGTGCATGATAAAATGAAGGAACAAAGGAGAAAAAATCCAATGGGATGCATGAACATGTAAAAGGAACCAGTGCAATCACAACTTATAAAATTTGATACGACCACCCTCAAACGAAATGACCCGACTCAACCTGAACGCGTTTGGGCAGGTGCCCTCACTTGGCGCACCTAACCAAACAAAGGCACAAGGGAGAAAAAAGTAAATGGGCCGCACGAATGTGTACAAGGCACCCATGCCATCACAACTTAGCAAATTTGATATGGTCTTCCTAAAATGAAACGACCCGACCTAAACGCATTTGGGTGGGTGCCCTCACACAGCACGCACGACCGAACTATGAAGGCAGAAGGGAGAAAACAAAAAACGGGCTACAAAAATGTGCAAAAGGCACCCTTGTGGTCACAAATTAGCAAATTTGATACAGTCGCCCTCAAACGAAACAACCTAACCCGACCCAAACACGTTTGGGCAGGTGCCCTCACACGGCGCGCCCGACCGAACGAAGGCACAAGGGGGAAAACGACGAACAAGCCACACGAACGTGCACAAGGCACCCCTGTGGTCACAACTTAGAAAATTTGATACGGCCACCCTCAAACGAAATGACCCGACCCAAATGTGTTTTGGCGGGCACCCTCACACGGCGCGACATGACGTGCACGACCGAATGAAGGCATAAGGGAGCAACCGGAAAATGGGCCGCACGAAAGTGCATAAGGCACCCATGCGGTCACAAATTAGCAAATTTGATATGAGTGCCCTCAACCACAATGACCTGGCCCAAATGCGTTTGGGCAGGCACCCTCAACCGAAACAACTCAACTCAAACGGGTTTGGACGGGCGCCCTCAAACGAAACGATGCAGGATGCCCGACCAAATGAAGGCACAAGGGAGAAAATGGCAAATGGTCCGAATGAACGTGCACAAGGCACTCATGCGGTCACAACTTAGCAAATTTGATACGGCCGCCCTCAAATGAAACGACCCAACCCAAACACATTTGGGAGGGTGCCCTCACACGGTGCAACATGGCATGCAAGACTGAATGAAGGCACAAGGGAGAAAACAGAAAACGGGTTACATGAATGTGCAAAAGGCACCCGTGTAGTCACAACTTAGAAAATTTGATACGTTCGCCCTCAAAAAAAATGACCTGACCCAACCCGAACGCGTTTGGGTGGGCGCCCTCACATGGTGCACCCGACCAAACAAAGGCACAAGCGGAAAATAGAAAACGAGCCTCACGAATGTGCACAAGGAACCCCTGGAGTCACAACTTAGTAAATTTGATACGGCCACCGTCAAACGAAACGACCTGACCCAAATGCATTTGGGTAGGCGCCCTCACATGTCACGACATGGCGCGCACGACCGAATGCAGGTACAATGGAGCAACCAGCAAACAGGCCACATGAACGTGCACAGGGCACCCATGCGGTCACAATACTCTTGAAGGTACATGTATTAGGGACTACATTAATGTGATAGATTTGGTGGATGCATACATGAAGCCTTAGTTAATGTTCATCCTAGTGAAGTAGAGTTATATAATTTTGGCTCGGGAAAGGGTATGTATGCTATAACTATAGTTTTTTCATATTATTTTTATTATGTCGAGTCTAATTTATTTTAGACCTTTTTCTTACCTATGCCATTTTTATATGCACAAGAGGTACTTAAGGAGTGTTTGAAAAGTAATATCGAAATTAAATAATAGATTATGATTGAAAAGTTATACATTAATATTGGTCTAAATGGAAATAATGGGGATGTAGACATAAATTTGTACTATCTTGTGCAACTTGAGGCAGTAGAATAATAGTATTTGTTCCCTATAAGGGATAGAAATCGAGTTTTGGAACACAAAATTAGATACAAAGTGTGATTTGATACCACAAATAGGGAGCCAAAAGAGCTTGGAAATAGAGGGGGTGAGGTTTGAGCTAGGGGATCTACCTACACAAGGAGGAGACCCAAAATTCATCGAAACATGGAAAGAGACAAGCTAGAAGAAAGGGAGGGAGTTGTCCAACTAAGAAAAAAAAGCAGAATATAACTAAGGGTACCAAAGAAGTTAGTATTTATGCAGGGGAAATTATGCATATGAAAATTTTGCAAGACTTGGGATGCATGAAGCTACACCAGTGATGGTGCCCTCAACACAATAACACCTATTTCCATGGAAAAGGTTGCAGGATGCACACAAGGTGGTGAAGAATCTTGAAATTCGAAGATGAGAAATTCAACACCCACTAGAAAAAATTCCAACTTGACTTCTTGAGATTTATGAAAATCCATTGACAACCTGCAGGGAAAATATTCCCAACTTCTTACTACATATGAGGAAACCAAGCCAAGAAAAGACAAGAGAATTCCCCATGTTTTCGCCTTGAATGAGACGAGCGATACAACGTTCACAAAACTGAGCAAGAGACACATAAGATTGAAATAATTCTTATCATCGATGGAGTTTACAAAGGTGTGTAGAGCCCACCAACTCGCAGAAGGGATGTCTTGACACTCAAGGGCACACCCTTGAACTGATACTTTCTTCCTTATCATATTAACACCAACCATGAATTCCACCTTTATACTAGTGAACTCCCATGCTGAAGGGATCGAATCAACCACGAAATTCATTAACTCTCCCCACCCTGTATCCATCAATGAACTTGGTACAAAGGAAAAGGAGGGAATTAAGGGTTGTAAAACTTCATAAGACTCCACATGTGAGGGGTAAATGGGCATGTGACCAACACCCCCACAAACTAGCACCTCAACCTTAATGACGAGATCCTGACACCAAATGTTATGCGTGATGTGAATATGTGCATATATAGGAGGAGACAGGAGGGGCATAGAAAGGAGGGCTTTGGAAATATTCAAAAAATAATTCTCATGGTGCATATATCCAACAAGAAAAACAAGAGAGAGAGACAATTATATTGAGTGGAATTATTCATGGAATATCTTTCCAACCTGGCATGTCATTGATCTCATACTAACTTGCTTCCTTCAAGAAGGAAGACTTGATTCGTTTTTGTATCCACCTCTTTGTTTTGGCTTCTTAAAATGTGGTAATAAGCATTTTGAGAGAATGATTTTAGGGTACTATTGATTTTTCTAAGGAGGAGGGATAAATTGTTGTTCTTCAGGAGAAAACCTTTTTGAAGGTGTTGAATAGTGATAAGGGAATCCCCCAAGATCACTAACTTAGAGACATCTCGATCATTAGCCAATTGGAGACCTAGAAGAAGCCCATACATTTATGTGAGATTGTTCATTCTTTGGAATAGCCCCCATAAGTACTTTATATTTCATATTCCATCGAGATTTAGGAGAATCTCTCCCCCTCCCCCTCTCGCCACCCCAACTATTTAACTTTTATATTTTATTGAACTATTATGCTTCTATTATAACTCTTATTTTTTTCTGAATAACGCTAATTTTATTTATATAACATATTAGTACATGGCGACAGTAGTTTCAGCTGAACGAGCCTAAAGGCTGGGTTTGACACTCAAAAATCATGTTTTTGGACTACCCCAGTAGGGGAAACCAGTCCCATAGACATAGATTGTTCCACCCTTGCTGGGGAAACCGACATTACATAAGAACAAAGTAACAGATAGGACCATGAAATCAAAACATTGACAAAACTTAGCAATGTTTTTCATGTTCAACAGAGGAGAATTAAACAAAAACGCATAAGACCTCCCAATGAACCTGGGCAAAATCGCAGTGTTCCAGATATGATGGTAGAATTTACTAGACATCTATAGGTGGGGGAGGTTCTTCCAGGACACGGCAGCAGTACTCTGCACTGCTGCTATCATCCTCGTTAGTGGTGGCGCAGGTGGCTGTAGCGGGCGCATCCTTATCCTGTTCCTTAGCTTTGCCTTCCTAAGTCAGTTCCTACTCGACATTCTCACTAACAATCCTGTCATGAGCCGAAGAGGGCTGAGGGGTGGGAATATCTGGGGCTTAGAGCTGGCATCTTCTTCTTGGAGAGAGACAGTGATAAAGGCAGTGAGGACCGGGCATTACATGGAGCATACAAATTGAAATTCGGCTTGCTGAGATGTGTGACAGAAGGTAACAGGGGGAGCAGTGGAGTGGGGGACACGCTGCGAGGTGGAGGTGAAGTGGAGAGGGGGAGAGCCATGGGTGGAGTGCATCGGCCCCTCTTGGCTAGCTTTCCCTCTTTTGCTTCGAGTTTCAGGGGTATGGCCACAAGCAACATCCACAGGCAGAGTATCAGTTTCAAAAGAGGTCTGGGGGTGAATTTCCCAGCCACGAGAGCTCCCTCTATGACTATGCATTCTATGCCTAATGCAAGGCATTTTAGCAATTGGGTGAAGGTTTATAAGATGGATGGATGAGCAATGGAGATTTTCAGTGAGAAATAGTGGAATGTCACTCCTGTGATTGGAATGATGGACTTTGAGACAAAAATCGCTCCGAGAGAAGTGATAATCTAGCAAATTTTCCAGGCATCCAAGTAGCATGCAGTGCCTCCCAGTGTGCGTGCGAGTGCTCGGCTCAGCGCATGCAGGGGGGTAGTAGCAGATCTGAGGAGCCAAAGAACAATGAGAAAGGTGAACATGAACAGAGGTGGAATGAGCCATATGCATATTAAACCAGAGACGCGGGACAAGATGGCGGTGGGGTGAACATTTCGTTCGATGGCAAGGATCAATCCATCGGCTGACATCGGTAAAGCAATGGCTGGCTTCATAAATGGTGGAGTAAATGTGCAGTTGGGTGGCCATGTGGCCACACCACGCACCTGCTCTTGGAACATACGTTCCATCAGTCCCTCGGATCATCCGCATCCGAAACTATTATAACTCTTTATAAATGTATAAATTTATATAATTTAAATGTATGTGGTATAAAAAGAAACTTAACATATTAGAATCGTGAAGATAAAGATAAAAAAATAGAAACTGAAAATATTATTTAAAAAAAGTGGCATTCTATGTAAATTAACAACATAACTTTCAACATGATCCTCATAAAACTAACTTAACGCATATTGGTCTACTGTCAAGTTTGATATTTCAATAATTTTTTTGATGATTTTCATGAAATTATTAGAGTTTTTGTTTAGCTCGTGTAAATTTGACTTGAGATTTGTGAACCTCATGAAATTAATTTACCAAAAAAGAAATTTGACAAAATTCAAATGTAATTAATTTTATTCACCAATCTAATAACTTATTTCAAAACTATATAAAAAAATATATTTAAAATATAATTGTTAATATATTTGAAATGCAGTGTGAATTCTATAATAATTTCAGTTATTTATTTTTCAAAATTTTTATTCTATTTTATATTTATATATAAAAGTAATTTAAAACTCTATTTAAAAAATATATTTGAATGTGAAATTATTAATGTAATGTTTATTTTGAAACTATACTCTAACATTATATGTAAAAATAAATTTATATTTACATGTTAATGAGAAAAAATATATTTAAATGTGAAATTATATTAATATAATTTGCATTTTAAATTAAAATTAGAGCTAATTATATGTATGTGTTTTAATTATAGTTTAAACAATATGGAGTATTTTTAGATACTTAATTTGTTATATATATTTTTACATAGAAATAATTTAAAACTATATACAAAAATGTTTGAATGAAATATTAATGCATTAACGACATTTGCTCCAAACCGTCGCAATACCGATGCATATTTTAGAAACGTCAAAACTGCGAATTTTCTAAAATATGCGTCGGTATTGCAATGGTTTGGAGCAAAATGTCGCAAGACCAATGCATAGTTTAGAAACATCGCAATTCCGACATTTTCTCCAAACCGTCGCAATACCGTCGCATATTTTATAAACGTTGCATTTCTGACATTGTGTCCCAAAAACATCGTAATACCGACACATAGTTTATAATGCCGCATTTCTGAAGACATTCATAAATGTTGAAAAGAAGACGATGTCCCTGAACGTTGGTATAGCGACAGTTGTTGGCGGGATTTGAAAATTTGATAAAGATTTGGGAAATTTCTGACAATACGACAAAAGTGGCAGAACTAAAGTATCCGAATTTTGACCAAATGTACTAGTGTAATAACTCAACCCAACAACTAAAGGAATCATGAGAACCAAGTAGAAAAAAAACCAATGGAAATAAACCCACAATCACTATAGTTTTCTAGGAAATGGCAAGGCTACCAAAATCGTCAATATCACCATCCCCCATGCCAATGATAGATCATAGTCAAGAAACCACATGTAATAACATGCATGCAAAAAATAATGAGTAAATCATACATGAAACCCGATACCTACACTCATAAATTGTTGTATATGTTGATCCCGATGTCCTCTTGTGCTTTCTTGCTCTTCCTTCTTTTTCTTGATCCAAATCTCCAAAAATGACACACACTCCAAGAATGCTCCAAGGATACTCTAAGTGTCGAAGTGTATGAGAGAGAGAGAGAGAGAGAGAATATAATGAGAGCCATAAGTGTGAGAAAAATATTTCCAACTGATACTCATAAGCCTTTTTATCAACGAGGCCTCTATTTTTTTCATCTTCCATTATTTTCCTTCATTTTCTTTCTCACATGCAACCTCTGATATTTCATATCCATTTTCTCCTAATTTCCATTATTTTCATAAATAAATTCAATATAATGCCTCATGCATTTCCAATTCCTTTTCTATTTCATTTTCCAATTTCCTTAGCCATAATATACCAAAGTGAACACTTGCTAGGATGTTTTTCCCACCATCCATCTTGGAGTATGTGTCCCATAAATTGTAGTCTTATATATTGTTTTACATGGATTTTTACCAGGGATGTTATAGAACCCTCCCCTTTGGGGGAACACCATCCTCAGTGTTTAATGACACGTACAACCAAAAATATTATTAAAAAAAAAAAAAACATATTTCCTATGGAGCTTTATAACACAACTCGTTGCACTATTTACAATGATCACCGCTAAAACATGAGAAACATACCATGTATTTGAGCTTTAAAAAATAACTCATTACAGTATTTACAATAAAAAACATATTTTCTTCAACCAACAAACAATCATAATCTCTATGGAAATTTATAAATCTAACTCAATAAAGTATTTACAATAATATACACATATACACACGTACACATTTTCTCAACCAAATAATAGAAGTATATGATGCCTATATCACAAACAAAGGAATCCAGAGGCTCACACCTCCACCCTACAAGTAATACCAGGATTCACCTCCTTCCCAGGAAGTCCAGAATCCACTTCCAAAGTCAAATCTGCATCCAATGTCCATCACTACATTCCTACCCCATTGTACCCTCAGTGAACAACTACCAGCTCATTGTTTGAGGGTGCACTCCCAATTTGCATTTGATTCCATCAAGAAATTATAATGACCAAAAAAAAAATCCCTGACCTTCCCTTCTTTGCTACACAATCCCTCCTTTAATTTGATCACCCCTTCTGTGTAGTCACTCACCTTCCATGTTTCTCTCGCATGACCATCCTGGGCAGTTCATCCATTAAGAAAGGTTTCCTCGCATTGGAAATTCCAACAACCAAGGAATATATCTACCTCAAAACCATCATATTGGTCATTAAATTCTCATGGCCATCATTGGACACTATTGGGTACCGTTTTCCCATAATGGCCTTGCTCCTGAAGTGCTTTACGAAAATAATGTTTCATTTTCCAATTCATTTTTTTGTTGCTGCTAATTCTTGCAATCAGTTCTAATCACCTAACCGAGCATGTTCATGAATTCCTGTACCAAGCACATAATTCCCATTAGATTCAAAATAAATTGAAAAAACTTCAAATCATACCTCATTGGTAGCTCGTTAATAAGGTACACTTGTAATTATGTTCAATTCATATCACAACAAGTCAAAGCAACTATTTGATCAAATCATCATGTATAAACATATCACATCTAGTTAGCTCAAAACAAAACCATCATTGGTAAAAATCATGAATCACATGAAATCACCATGAACCAAAGTCATAAATAAAATGTAACCATCATAAGTCATAATCATAGATCACATGCATAACAACACTGAAAAAAAATATTGATACTTATCCTTCATCGGTCCCTACTTCTCCCTTTGTTCTTTTGTACACATAGTTGAATGGTTTCCACACACCGCAATAACCTAATACCTTTACTTCTCTTGAATAACGTACACATACACACAATTTACATCACAACATGTATTCCCACATATGACATACAATTCCATACAATACATGCACCCACACAGGCATACGACACATACACCTACACCTAGTGTACAATAAAACACAAAACATATGCCTACACCGACATACATCACTTACACCTACACCCAATTTAAAATACAAAAAAACACAACATATTAGAGGACATTTCGTCCTAAAAGTGGGTTCCTAAGGAAAAATAATAAAATAATAGTTAAATAATAAAATAAGAGTTATAATTTTTGGAGGGAAAAGAAGAAAACTACATTTTTAACTATATTTTTGGCTTATCTCCATATAGGTTTACTCAAATTTCAAGTGTAGACACTCGTTGGATGAGGAATTAAATATCACATCCAATGAGCACCCATTATTCATACTTTTGACAAGACCCACATTGATACAAATTGAAAATACATTAAAATATGTTCCACATAATGTTTTTAATGTATCTTCAATTTTTATCAATGTGGGTCTTGTCAAACGTATGCATAATGGGTGTTCATTGGATGCGCAATTTAATTCCTCATCCAGCGAGTGTCTACACTCAAAATTTGAGTAAACCTATAAGCAGATAAGCCAAAAATATAATTAAAAAAAGTAGGTTTTCTTATTTCCCCTCCAAAATATTTACATGTACCTCTTTTTAAATTTAAATGATTTTGATTGGTCTACATATTATGACATGGAACTTATGTGAAAAATTCATAAGAAATTTTAGGCTAAATTTTTTTCTAATGCATACACCTACATCTGGTTTACAGCACAACACAATACATATACATATATAGAGTACAATGCAACGAATACACATGTCACGATACCATGACTACACAATTCACATACGTAGTAACTCATGTACACAAAACAACATGTACGACATGCACACAATACCACATGTATACCAGTACCATATGCACAACATGTACATGGTGCCACCTGTACACAAAGCTACTTGCACAATGTGTGCACAACATCACATGTACACGACATAAACATATACATAGTACAAGAATATAAGATCAATTCATGTCTACATGATATTGACCTCATATATGTGTAAGAGTTACTCTTCCCACTTGATTCCTCACAAGACTAAGAACCTCTCCATGTCATTCACCTACATAAGCAATCATTCCTCCACAAGAATGATCCCTAAAACCGTTTCAGACAGTGACATAGATACATAGATACATACATATATAATTATTATAATAAAAAAATCTTGATCCTATTAGACAACTACATACACACACACATATATATACATAAACATTTAGCATTAAAAAACCATGATCCATGATGACCTTGTTAGAAATGGCATACACACATACAAAAATACATGCATACATATATAAACACCAACAAAATCATGATCACATCATAATTACGATGTAGCATAAGGTATAGGTCAAGCAAAATTCCTTTATTTCTGCACAACATGCACAACTTTCAAAACAATAGTTCCCAACATAGCCAAGGCATCTGAAACCTCATTCAATTTACCTTTTATGTTTCCTTTCTCATGTTTGCACTGCCACCATCAATTTACCACAATGGACCCAACCAGTCCAATCGACTATCATACACTTACCTTTCGTTGCCCTTTACTCATGCACCAAGCTTCATCCGTATCTTACATTACCTGTTGGGTACCACAAATCTCTCCCCAAGCTCCATTTACTTTCCTCTTTCCCAAAAAATTCCCAAGACTCTCAAAATATAAAAGGAAAGAGAAACATAAATCAAGAAGAAGACCGTGAAAACCCAAAATAAATATGAAACCACAACAAAGTTGCATGGACGTGAAATAGACACAATCAAGACCACAAATCAAGTGCAAAAAATCAAAAGACCGAAATCACAAGACTCTCAACAAACACCATGACTCAATCCCAATGTCTCACAAGCGCTTATGAAGGAAAACTTAATGTGATCCTTCTTCAATATTTCATGGCAATCTCTTGGTCATGCAATCCCTATGTCAAACTGTGATAAACACATAATTGTGAGTGCATAACTAAATATAACAATATACCAGTTATCTCACCCTGTCATGCTAACACTATGACCTATAACTAAACATACATGTCGGCCATATTTACCAAAGAACAAGAAAACATATATATCAATTAGAAATAAAATTTTACGAAGACTAACAAACATATCATAATCACCTAGCAGTAAAAGTACATAATGCTACTATCACATGTTTATACTCAAGTACACATAAGTTATTTCAACACATATGGGTTAGTACGACCATCTTACAAAAATATGATTACTTCATGCAAAATTACAGACACACACTCATATCATACGATTAATCAAACATTCAAAAAAACTATAAACCTACCATGTTAGATAAGTCAACTAGATGACATAATACAAACCAAACATGCAACACTGGATAGATGACATAATCAAGCAATTAAGCATTAGGTACACAACATAAGAAAAATATACCTTAATATATCTTAGGGGAGGTTATCTTGTCTACAAAGTCAATCTAGATTAGCATGATATAACTTCACAGCATATCAACCCAAACACAAATAATGTAATGAGATCCATAACAGTAACTAACTAACATATTCACTTCATAAGCTCATAAAAAATGTCATTCATGCAAAACAATCACATATGCATGGTTAGCCTAGATTAGTATGACATAATATCACAACTATATCATCTCATACCTGAATGTCATAACTCTAACCATATGGATAGGCCAATCCAATTTAGCATAATACATATAACATCAAGGTATTAATGTTATAATGCTAATCATCAAGTCACTAGCATGTAACAACAACAAGTCATATATCATGCTCATCAATGACATGTATCTAACTATCATAAAAGAACAACAAGTTAACCCATAACATGCTCAATATCAACATATAGCATAATCATCGAGCTAACTACCAGTTAACATATAACATACTTATCAACAACATATAGCATATTCGTAAAGTAACACCATGTCTAACTAACCAATGCATATACATATGATCACACTAGTTAACTAACATCTACCATCTATGTAATCATAAAATGAATAGAATGAAAGGCATACACATAACCATAATGCATATGACTACACTGATAAACTAGAATTTATCATACATGTAACAAAAATAATAATGGAATGAAAAACATATAAGTAACCCTAATTGTTACAAAAACCATGAATCACATACATGCATACCCAACATCAAAACATGTATGACAACATGCTCTTGCCTCTAGGTCCAATGCCACAACTTCACTTTCATGGTTTTCATATCTTAACTCTATCTTAGACAAAAAATTAGCATCATAACATACCAATATCATCATGATGACCTATTGCATTCAATAACCTTATGCATAAAAACCTAACTCGTACCAATTCAAACTTGAACACATGTGTGCACCTAACATGTATAACCAATCATGAACGACCAATGCATTTTCAACATATAACACCACACAAGAAAGAATACACATATAACACTTAAGCATGAAAAACAGGTGACCTAGCATAAGCAAGTAATGCATGTAAAATATGTAACAATGTGTAAGCAAGTGTGCACGAACAATACACATGCATGAGCAACACATAACCAATGATATACTCATACTAACATGTTGACCACAACACCATCAAGACTTCCATGGAGACACCACTGCTGCCATGTCCAACACAAAATGGATGCAAAAAGGACATATAGACCACAAGTGTACAAAAAACACATGAATCCAACATAAACACATGATCAACACACCACCCATCCAGTTCAAGAATTGAACCATGATCCTATAACACTCTGTAACACCCTCTTCCTACATCTACCCAAGTAACTGGAAAATCGTATAACTATGTGATGAGAGGCTACTAATATGAGATTAAACCTCCTAGATGACCTTTAGGAAGTGGAACCAATAGAAACGTGACAAACAAACCTTACACTGCATCAAAAACACCACTAGGAGGTAACCTTGTTGATCAGCGGTTGTCATTGATGTCAATCCAGACAGCACCAGGGGATCCCCTGATCTTTCATGGGAATTTTGACCTACCAAATTACTATATTTCGGATCAAGAATAATTTTTATGGTTTCTAATTGTTGATATGTTTCTATTGATATATGGCATGCCATGTAATTCTTCACGGTTTGAGAGATATTCATGTTTAAAGTTTGTAACCCCAAACAGTGGGCTAAAACCCCATGGGGTTGTGGCATGGGTCATTGAAAAGTCAATAATTAATAATTTTTAAGCTCCTAAAATCCCTCCCACGTTGACTTGTTGAATACCCTCTCAACCTAAGCATTTATATAAATTGTGATCCTCATATCCTCCTCATGCAAGGATTTCACTGCCTAAAACATGTCATTATGGAATTTTCACTACAACTATTTTTCTACGAAATTTTGGAAGCTGAAAATTTTATGAGATGAAGCCGAAATCTTGAGGAAGTTCCTGTCAAAATTTTAGATCAAGGTGAACAATATTTTTGGAGATATGATCTATCAAAATCAGTGTTTTTGCAGGCTCCTGAACCTCATCTCAAAGAAGTGACCTTGGGAAATTTTTCATAACTCTCTCTCTCTTTAGGTATCAGATTGGAATTCTATATAAAGTGGTAAATATTTCATGGACTGTAGCTTTTTTTATATCAATTCCAGAGCTGAATGAAAAAACAGTGACACGTGGCACATCATACAAGTTCGCTCTACTGAACGAGTCCATAATTAGGGCATTGTGAAGAATCCAAATTGGGTTAGACCTATGGCATTGGAAAGAAGACTCAGAGGACTACTACAGGACTGAAAATCACATATTGGGGATCTGAAATAACAGAGATACCCTAGATTCAATATTGAGCTCCTAGAAGGCAAGAAAAAGCTAGATCATGTGCTCTCAAGGGCTGCAAAGGACAAGAATTTCTAGGGCAGCAAAGCAAATCAAGGTGCAGAAGAGGGTATAATGACAAGGGCAGAAATAAAGGTGCAGAATAGCAACAAGAAGTTCACCACATGAAGTATTCAAGTGGGCAACACTGTATACAATCATTGTACTAAGTCATTGTAAATGCATCATTGTAAAAATTGTACAAGTGTCTATCTCCAAAGAGTTGAAGAGGCAGTGTCGGGAGGTCTAGGATCATCAGTAGGTGGTTGTGTCATAGTTGGGGTTATGGTCTAGTGTATCTTATTCTTCTACATCATTCTATATCATTTTAAAGTTGACCATTTTCCCTGGTACGAGAGTCCATTCTTGTTTTATTATTATATAAGGTGGTAGGATGCTGCTAGGCTAGTACATGAAGTCACCAATAGGTTCAAGCCTATGAAAAATTTAGGGTGGTAGGGAGGTTCTAGGGTGATTTGTAGCTCATTAGGTGTTGGGGCATCAGTTCAGTTGACTACTGAAGAATCTCGGGCGTTGGAGCATCCATTCTGTGGGAGTTGGAGAAGAATACTTTTCTAGATTCTAGGAAGTTGAAGCTTTATTTTCAATTGGAGTTGAATATTAAAGAATTATTAGAAAATAATTCATGTGGTTTTGCACGAGAGGTTTCACCTTAAAAGTGGGTGTGTACAATTGTGTCCTTGATTCCTTTCATTTACTTCTATCTGCCATTGTACAAACACTCGATAATAATTAAATATTGACTATCAAGCTTTTGAAAGATTAGTAAAAATAATTAATTGAAAGGAATAATGATTCACCCCCCCCCCCCCCTCCTCTTAGTATTTCCAACAATTGGTATCAAAGCTTGGTTCCTTCAATAGTAGTTTAACATCTAGAAGGAGGTCATGGAGCATACCAAGAATGGTGTATTTATGTTCAATGAAAATAATTATGCACTTTGGAAAGGAAGAATGGAGGTCTATCTCTTGGTGAAAAGTTACGAAGTATGGGACACTGCTCAAAATGGAATTGCACCAACCACGGAAGAACAAGGTAAGAAGAATTTGGGAAATTATGCAAAATCAAAGAATATTATTATCAGTGGACTTGTTGAATCTTCTTATCATAAGTTTTTCTGTTGTAAAACAACCAAAAATGTATGGGAAAAGCTTGAGAATATATATGTAGGTGACTCAAATGTCAAAGAAGAAAAGCTTCAAATCTATAGAGAAAAATTTGAGCAACTCAGAATGAAAGAATATAACAACATTTCTTCATACTTCCAACACGTTGATGAAATAACCAACACTCTAGAAGAACTAGGAGAGCCTATTGACGAGAAGACTATTATACGAAATATTCTTAGAACGTTACGAGGGAGATTGAACCCAAAGTGATCGGTCTTAGAATATGGTGAAAATCTGGATAAACTTAGCAAAGAGGAATCACATGGGGTTCTCATAGCATATGAAATGAGACTTGATGAAGAAGAGGGCATTTCACATCTAGAAACTACGTTCACCGCTTCTAAGAAAACCAATAAGTAGAAAAAACCTTCAAATGCACAGACCTGCACCTGCAAGTGTGAAGAAAAGGAATATGATGAAGAAGGTCTTTCAGATGGATAATATGCTTACTTTACGAGAAAACTAAAAATTGGTAAGGGAAAATTCAAGGGTAAACTTCCATTGATATGTTTCGGCTGTGGTGAGGTTGGTAATTTCATAGTAAAATGTTTGAACATAAGTGATGGAAACTCAAAAGAAAATAAAGCCTTTAAGAAATTCAATAAGCAAAGGAAAAAGAAAGGATTCAAAAGGAACTTTCTCTCTAAATAAGATAGCTCATCATCCGATGAAGACAATGACAGCAAAGAAGAAGCCAATGAGAGAGTATTTTTTATGGCCAAGCACATTAAACAAGAGGTATCAAACAACGAAGAAGAAGGGTTAATCATAGAAGAATTTTCTATGGAGGAAATCAAGATTATAAAAGAGCTCAAGGCTGAGAAGATCTGTTCCAATACTCTTGAAGAACAATTTCAAGGTCTAAAAATTGAAGTTGAAGAACACAAATGTATTGAAGAGTCACTTTAAAATATGTTGGAAGAAAGCAACCAAGAAAGGGAAGCATTAGAAGTTGAAGTAGGCGCGTTGTGTAAGGAATTGAAGAAAGGAAAAACTATCCAAAACTATGCCAAAAGCTCAAAGGCATTGGAGTAACTCATCAAAAATCAACGATATTACAACGACATAACTAGCCTCGGTTACAAAGAAGAAGAAGTAGGACCTATAACAAAATACAATGAACCTATGATATCTTACACACATGTAGACTTTATTGGAAAATATTCGCAAGAACAGCCTTGGAAGACAATTCCTCGACGAAGATTTCCATCCAGGTACCAACATATTTTTTATGGATATTGTTATTCATGTGGAAAATTTGTTCATAAAGCTATATAATGTCGCTCGTACCCTAGGAACCAACACAATTCTAGGAGATCTATCAAATATGAACCTCCCAGGGCTTAACGAAACATCAATAGATTTGAACATTTAATAAATAATATTGAATGTTACAAATGTTGAAACTTTGGACACATAGCCAGAGACTGCAGACTTGAAAATCCTCCAGAAGAATCTTCAAAGCCATAGAATGAACAAACATGGAAGAAGGAGAAGTCTAAAAATTATGCTCTCGCTCTCAAGGCTCAAAAAAACAAATATGTGTGGTATGTTGATAGCAGTTGCTCAATGCATGTGACTCGAGATAGAAATAAATTTGTATCTCTGAAAGAGAAGAAGGATGGAACCATGTCCTTTGGAAATGATGAATCTTCCAATGTTATAGGATTAGGTATCGTCACTCTCGGAAGCGAAGATTCTCTGGCAAATAATGTTCTATTGGTTGAAAACATGAATCATAATCTATTCAGTGTTGGAAAAATGTGTGATCAAGGACACATAATACTATTCAACTCCACAAAATGTGAAATTAGGAAAGGCAGGTATGGTGAAATTGTGGCTACAACAAGTCCAGCTCCAAACAACATATATGCTCTGGATGAAGCAAATAAAGAATGTCTACTAGCTAAAGAGGATGATATAATATTTGGTAGAAATGATGATTGACTAAGAACTTTTCTACAAAGATGCAAAGTGAGCTCGAGATGTATTTTCTTGGTGAGCAAATACACTTCTTAGGGCTTCAAGTATCTCAATAAGAGAAAGAAATAATTATATGTCAAGCCAAGTACATCAAGGAAATGTTCAAGAAATTCAAAATGGAAGATTGAAAACCCATCCTTACTTCAATGGTAACATGTTGCAAATTGGGGATAGACGACTCATCTAAGGATGTGGATCAAAGGTTGTACAGATCTATGATTGATAGTCTTCTATATGTAACAGCCTCTCGGCCAGATGTTCTGCAAACAGTTGGACAAGTATAAAGATTCCAAGTAGCACCAAAAGAATCAGATATCATTGTCATCAAAAGAATTCTTCAATATCTAAAGGGAACAACAGAATATGTCTTATGGTATCCCAATGGTAACAATCTCATTATTCAAGCCTTTACGGATGCATATTGGGTAGGAAGCATTGATGATCATAAGAGTACTCATGAAGCATTTGAATATCTTAACCAAAAGCTTTGGATTCTCCCAAGTTCTCATTAGATTTTCCTTATTCGAAATATAAATGGGGAGTGGAAGTGTGTACAGGTCTACAGGATGGTTTTTTGTCAAGGGGGGTCACCCTTTTTCAATGATGGCAAAGGGGGAGAGAATGTCGTAGGAAGAGGTGACATGATCGCAGGGGGAGTAGTTTTGTTGGCGTCAATGCCAAAGGGGGAGATTGTTGATGAATGGTTGTCATTTATTTCAACCCAAGAAGCACCAGAGGCTACCCTGATATTGCATGGGAATTTTGACCTAGAAAATTACTATATTCTGGGTCAAGAATATTTTTGACGGTTTCTACTTGTCAAGATGTTTTCGTTGATACATGGCGCGCCATGTAATTCTTCACGGTTTGAGAGATATTCATGTTTGAAGTCTGTAACCTAGTTAGTGGGCTAAAACCCCATGGGAATGCGGCATGGGTGATTGAAAAGTCAATAATTAATAATTTTTAATCTCCTAAATCCCCTCCCACATTCACTTGTTGGAGACCCTCTCAACCTAATCATTTATATAAATTGTGATCCTCATATCCTCCTCATGCAAGGATTTTGCAACCTGAAACAGGTCATCATGGAATTTGTGCTATAACTATTTTTGTACAAAGTTTCAGAAGTTGAAACTTTTATACAGAGAATCCAAAATCCTAAGTAATATCCTGTAAAAATTTTAGATCAAGGTGCTCAACATTTTCAGAGACATGATCTATGGAAGTTAGTGTTTTTGTAGGCTCCTGAATTTCATCTCAAAGAAGTGACCGTGGGAAAATTGTCATAACTATCTCTCTGAGTATCGGACTGGAATTCTGTAAAAAGTGACAGATATTTCATGGACTTTAGTTTTTTCAGTATCAATTGGAGATTTGAATGAAGAAACAGTGACATATGGAACACCATACAATTTTGCTCTACTGAACTAGTCCATAATTAGGGCATTGTGAGAGATTGGACATAAATCTCTCTTGAAGAATCCAAATAGGGTCAAACCTATAGCATTGGAAATAAGACTCATAGGAATACTACAAGATTGAAAATCACATATTGGGGATCTAAAATAATAGAGATACACCAGATTCAATATCAAGTTCCTATAAGGCAAGAAAAAGCTAGATCATGTGTTGTCAAGGGCTGCAAAGGTCAAGACTTTCTAGGGGAGCAAAGCAAAGAAAGGTGCAGCAGAGGGTAGCATGAAAAGAGTAGCAATCAAGGTGCGAAACAGCAGAAAGAAGCTCACCACATGAAGTCTTCAAGCAGGTAGCACTGCATATAGTCATTGTAAAGGTATCATTGTACTAAGTCATTGTAAATGCATCATTGTAAAAATTGTACAAGTGTCTATCTACCAAGAGTTTAAGAGGCAGTGTTGGGAGGTCTAGGATCATCATTAAGTGGTTGTATCATAGTTGGGGTTATGGTCTAGTGTATATTATTCTTCTACATCATTCTATATCATTATAAAGTGGACCATTTTCCCTGGTACGGGATTCCATTCTTGTTTTATTCTTCTATAGGGTGGTAGGGTGGTGCTAGGCTGGTGCATGAAGTCACCAACAGGTTCAAGACTGTGAAAAATTTAGGGTGGTAGGGAGGTGCTAGGGTGAGTTGTAGCTCATTGGGCATTGGGGAAAAATCTCGGGTGTTGGAGCGTCCATCTAGTGGGAGTTGGAGAAGAATTATTTTCTATATTCTAGGAATTTGGAGCTTTATTTTCAATTGGGGTTGAATATTAAAGAATTATTAGAAAAGCATTCAGGTGGGTTTTGTCTCGGAGAGGGTTTATACCTTAAAAAATGTGCGTATTTGTGTCCTTTCATTTACTGCTATCATTTTACAAACACTGATAATAATTGAATATTAACTAATGCTTTGAAAGATTAGTAATAATACTAATTGAAAGGAACACTGATTCTCCCCCCACCCCCTCTTAGTTTTTCCAACAAACCTAGCCTCCCAAACCCCTGGACCTTGAGGGAGACTTAATTGTTGACCAATTTGAGCCTTATCCATAGGCATGTAAGGGGAAGTGAGTGGATAGCAACCTATAGTCCTGGGAATGCCAAGGAAAGGTCATGGTTAGGGCTCCAAAAAGTGAGTTTTGTGCATACAACTTCGGGATTCGTGCCACCTTTTTAGCCCAGAGCCTAGGTCACTGCCTAAAACTTCATGAAACATTAGGAGAGGTTAAATAACATTAAAAAAAAGTTACATAATCAATAACATCATTAGGAACTCATCTATAACCCTCCTACCCATGATAGGAATTTCATCATACATGTCACAAACATTGCATCTACAGGTATAAACAACAAAATTAAACATGGGGTCTCAAAATTATATGAGAATCACCAATAATTATTATTCCCCTACATCATAAGCTACAATACAATATTTTTGACTATAGATACATTGTGTATTCATTTACCGGTAAAAACAGGGGTAGAGCCATACATCATCAATGATAAAAAAAAATTCTTATGACGAGCATAATAATAATAGAATTACAATGGATATAACAACAAATAAATCCATAAAAAAAAAAAAAATTGCATACTGAACACCAGATGAATGAGATATTCATTACTGAATATAAAAATCAATTGTCAATGGGACTTCCACATTCCGCTCGACCATATATTGGTTGAGCCAAGCCTCACTTCATCCAATCACCCCCATGTCATATTCCAAGCATGAATGTGGGACTTTATGAAACACATCAATCAATGCCAAACAGTGGCTCCAGAGACAAAACCATATCAACCCAAAACCATTGACTCCACCTCACAGTTTTACATCACTAGCCATCATGGATTTGTCTCCACACAAGCTACTCAAGGTCTCTAGAGTGTTTTTTCAAAACAAGGCTCTAGGACTAGTAACTCAAAACCAGTTGTTCACGCGCTCGAGAGTGTTTGTCTAGCCAAGGCTCTAGAACTAATAACTCAACCCACCTATGGATCCAGAGTGTTTGTCCAACTAAGGCTCTAGGACTAGTAACTCAACCCAAAAGTTATTCATCGGGCTCCAGAGTGTTTGTCCAACCAAGTCTCCATAAACTAATAACTCAACCCAACAAGTAAATGAATTGTGGAACAAACAAAAAACAAAATGAATGGAAATAAACCCACAATCAGCATGGCTTTCTAGGAAATGGGATGGCTAAGCAAATCCACTATCAATGATGGCCATTCTCGCCAATGACAAATCATAATCAAGAAACCACATTCAATACCATGCATGCCAAAACTATTAAGGAAATAATACATGCAACTTGGTACATTCCTTGAGAACCTACCCTAGATGTTGATCCCTATGTCCTCCTTCACTTTCCTACTCTTCCTTTTCTTTATTGATTCAAATCTCCAAATATTCCACACTCTCCAAGAGTAATCCAAGAATACTCTATGTTTCCAAGAGTATGAGAGAGAGAGAGATAATAGAATGAGAGACATAATTCTGAGCAAAAGCTTTCCTATTGATCATAAAAAGCCTTCTTATCAATGAGGCCTCTATTTTCTTCATTTTCCATTATTTTCCTTCATTTTCATCCTCACATGCAACCTGTGACCTTTCATCTCCTTTTTCTCCTAACTTCCATTATTTTTGTAAATGAATGCCAAATAATGCATCATGCATTTCCAATGCCTTTTCCATTGCCTTTGGAAATTTCCTTAGCCATAATATACCTAAGTGAACACCTGCTAGGATGTTTTTCCCACTACCCAGCTCGAAATATGTGTCCCATCACCCATGATCTTATATATATTTTTTACATGGATTTTTACAAGGGATGTTACAAAACCCCCCCCTTGGGGGAACACCATCATTGGTGTTCAATGACAACTACAACCAAAAATACTAATTAAAACAAATAATATTTCCTATGTAGCTTTATAACATAGTTCATTGCAGTATCTACAATGACCACTACTAAAACATAAAAAACATACCATGTATTGAAGCTTTATAACATAGCTCATTACATTATTTATAATAACAACTACATTTTCTTCAATTAGAAAAAAATCATACTATTTATGGAGCTTTATAAATATAGCTCGATACATTATTTACAATAATATACACATATACAATAATATAATTGATCAGATTTGGATCATGGACCTAAGCGATAGCTCAAAATTCAAAGTGTTTGGAGGTGTGTCGAACATGAGCGACCTGATAGATCTCATCTTTGTGATTCTGGTGCCATGAAGGTTCGAAAAACCGACACCGTATGAAGAAGTTATCATGATTTGAAAAGTCCAGTAAACTGTAAATTTTGGCCTTTGACCAAGTTTGACTGGGTTTTCAATATTAAAAAAAGGGAATATTCTAGGAATATTCGTTCTAGGAAAATGGGATTTGGACAAGTGCCGCATTTTAATTGGGCAATAGTTTTGGTATCGACCAATCATATTCTACCACGTGGCCCATGCACAGTGGTGTAACACTCAACCAGACTTCCTCGACTAGCACGGCCATGCCTTAACTGCCTGGGCTATGTTTTAGTTCTTAACCATATAAGTCTTTGGGTTTCATATAAAGGTTAATGTAATATAAATTAGGGGTTCGGAGGGGCCAACCCCTCCCCATGTGATCTAGCCCATGCCCATGGGCTTAACACTGGTCAACAAAACCCACAACCGTCCGTAGTTTATCTGGTCACATGGCAGCACTACAACCTCGACATAAAACATTAACCACCCAATTTAATGCAACTGTTTATTGTTGTGTTCACATGCCACCCCTTGCAGTTAGGTGACGGTCAATGCCGATGGTTATGGAAAATTCTGCTCTGAAGTTTATTGAACGCACATTTTTATGACTATGCCCAAGCTACCAGTGGTTACATTTATTATTAGCAGTCAGTCTAGCAGAATTTTTAGGAGCGCACTCCAAAAATGGCAGAGATTCCACTTTTAACTGTAGATAAGTGTAGTTCTCCACATTTAGCGGAGGATTTTTAGGGGTCACTGGGAAAAATCAATTTAGGCTCTATCTTGAGCTAGACTCATCCATTCTGAGAGTGCCAATAGTCAATTTCAGTTGTCTCAGACATTGCAGACTCATTTTTGATGGTTTTAGAGCCATGAGAGGACTTATGATAAAATTTTTTCTTCAGATAAGTTCTACGGGCCACTAGGGCCACCATGGACCAGCAGTAGTTTGAGGCCTAGCCAGGGAAGCTAAAGGCCTTTTATAACAATCCAATAGTCAATTTTGGATTTTTAATAAATTATGGAACTAAAATTGTGGTTTTAAAATCATATAGAGGAATTTTAAAGGCCTATATTCTTTAGAGAAGTTCCAGGGGCCACTAGGGCTAGCAAGTGCCAACGGGAGAATGAGGCCTATCCAGAGCAGCCAATATCCATTCTCAAAAAAACAATAGTAATTTCTAACGATATTGATAATTATAATCCATTGATGGATTTTTAATAAGCTTTTAAAGAATTTTGAAGTCCGAGATGCTTCAGAGAAGTTTTCAATGACCCGAGAGCCAGGGGTGCCGCTAGGTGTTGGAGGCGAAACCAGAGCATCCGAAGGCCAATTTATGCAATTGAATAGTATATTATGAATAATTTTTACATTCTAAATCCAATGGAAGATTTTTAGAGTCATGTGAAGACTTCTAGAGCTCAATAAACCACAGGGAAAGTTTGGGCAGCCTAGGGCCAACAATGGATTGAGGCCTAGATTGGGGATGCAGAGCTCATTTTGAGAAAAATATTAGCCTTTTTTGGAGGTATGATGTGTGCTGGAGAAATTAGGTGAGGTTTTAGAGAAAAAAATAATTTTTAGAGAGTTGGTGCCACTTTGAAGCTCGGGGAATATTAAGGGCATGGACTGAAGGAGTCATGTCTAAGGCAACCTAGTTCTGTTTTCAAAGTGATGAAAACCATGACAGGGGTATGATGGTATTCTAAGACCACTGGGTTAGTTTAGATAACCATTGGAGTTGATTTTGTAACTTGTAAAAGAACTTTTCATCATAATCCCAAAGAGCCAAGTTAGTTGACAAAGGCTCAAGGAGACGTAGCCCACGATATCCGGGTGAAATCCTATATTAAATTTGTTGTTTGTGTGTTGATTCTTTGTTGCTGCATTATATGGTTGTTACACATGTTTAATATCAACAAAAACAAATGGTCTTAAATCACTTAAACAGTTTAAAAGCATACACCTGTTTCAAGTATAAATTTCTGCACAAGTCAAGAATAAGCTAGATCTTCCATTTGTTTAATTGGGTGGGAGGTTCTTGAAAAGCATATCAAGTTATCCAACCCATTTTCAGATCAATAATATAAACACATATATAATATACACATATACACATATACACACATACACATTTTCTCAACCAGCAAATAGAAGGATATGATGCATGTATTAGAAACAAGGGAATACATAGGCTCACACCTCCACCCTCAATGTAATACCAGGATTCATTTCCATCGCAGGAAGTTTAGAATCCACTTCAAAATTCAAATTTGCATCCAATTTCCAACACTACAATCCTGCACCATTGTACCCTCAGTGAACAGTTACGGGCGCATTGTTCCATGGTGGACTCCCAATGTACATTTGATTCCAACTAGAAATGATAAATACAAAAAATATATATATCCCTCACCTTTCCTTCTTTTCTACATATTCCCTCAGGAAATCTAATCTCTCCTTCCATCTATTCACTCACCTTCCAAGTTTCACTTGCACCCCCATCTCAGGCAGTCCATTCTTTGGCAAGGTTTACTCATATTGGAAGTTCAAACAACCAAGGCATATACCCTCCCCAAAACCATCATATAGGTCATAGCATGCTCATGGCCCTCAATGGAAATTATTGGGTACGAGTGTCACATAATGGCTGTATTCCTGAAGTGCTTTACTAGCATATTGTTGCATGTTCCAATTCCTTTTATTTTTGCTGCTAATTCTTGCAATTAGTTCCAATCACCCAACTGGGCATGTTCATGCATTCATGTACCAAGCACATAATTCCCATCAGATTCAAAATAAATTGAAATAAATTCAAATCATACCTCATTGGTAGCATGTTAATAAGGTACACTTGAAATTCTATTCACTTCCTATCATAACAACTCAAACCAACTATTTTATCAAATCATCATGTATAAACATATCACAACTAGTTAGCTCAAAACACAACCATCATAGGTAAAAATCACGAATCACATGAAATAACCATAAACCAAAATCATAAATTGCATGTACCCACAATAATTAATAATCATAGGTCACATGCATAACAAGACTGAAATAAAATATAGATACTTATCCTTCATTGATCCTTACTTCTTCCTTTGTTATTTTGTACACACACTAGATTCGCTTCTGCACCCAGAAAGAACCTGATACCTTTGCTTCTCTTCAATCACGTACACATACACACAGTGTACATCACAACACGTATACCCACATATGACATACAACGCCATACAATACACGCACCCACACTAATGTACGACACATGCACCTACACCCAGTGTACAATACAACACAACACAACACATACACCTACATCCAATGTACAAAAAAAAACAATACATTTACATATACAAAGTACAATGCAATGAATACACATGTCAAAATACCATGACTACACAATGCACATATGTATTACCACATGTATACCAGACAACATGTACGACATGCACACAATAACACATGTATACCAATACCATATGCACAACATGTAAATTGTATGACATGTACACAACACTACTTGAACAATACGTGCACAACATCACATGTAGACAGAACCACTTCCACAACATGTACACAACACCAAATGTACATCGCACCATTTATACAATGTGTATACAATACAACATGTGCATAGCACCACATGTATGACATGTACTCGTCACCACATGTACACAATGCTACATGCATGATATATACACAGCACCACCTACACACAACACCACTTGTAAAACATGTACATAGCACCAAATGCACACAACACCACTTGTAAAATCATGAGAACAGCAACAAATTTACATAGCACTATATGTACATCACTCACATAACACCATATTTACATAACATTGCATATTCAACATGTACATAGCACCATCACATACCCAACATATGCACCACACCATATGCACACAACACTGCATATCCAACATGCACATAGAACCATCTATACCTAGCACTGCATATGAAATATACACAAAACACCATATATACAACAGGCATACAACATCATATGTACACAATACTACATATGCAACATTACACATCACCATAGGTATAATCATTGAATATACAACATGCACCACATATAGACAATAGTAGCATTGTATATCTATAACCACACACTGACCCCACAAGCAACCTTCATTCTAGTTTCTTTCCACTATCCATGCTTATCCTAGCATGCCGCATATCACACAGATTTCACTTCAGTCATGTGCCCCTCAGGATTACCAATCCATAACATAAACATATACATAGTAAAAGCATATAATATCAATTCCTGTCCACATGATACTAACCTCATCGATCCATCAGTGTTACTCTTCCCACTTGATTCATCATAAGACCAAGAACCTCTTCATGCCATTCACATGCATAAGAAATAATTCCTCCACAAGAATGATACCTAAAAACCCTACCAGATAGTGACATAGATACATACATACATACATACATACATACATGAATACATATATAAAAACCAACATAATCATGATCACATCATAATTACTAGATAGCATAAGGTCTAGGTGAAGAGAACATCCCTTATTCATGCAAAACATGCACAACTTTGAGAACAACAACTCCCAACATAGCCAAGGCATCTAATACCTCCTTCACTTTACCTTTTATGTTGCCTTTCTCATGTCTATACTGCCACCATCCATTTACCACAATGGACCTAACTAGTCCAACCGACTGTCATACTCTTACCTTTTGTTTCCCTTTACTCATGCACTGACCTTCATCTGTATCTTACATTACCTTTTGGGTACCACAAAGCTCTCCTAGAGCTCCATTAAATTTCCTATTTCCCAGCCAATTCCCAAGAATATCAAAATATAAAAGGAAAGAACAAGAAAAAACAAGAAGAAGACCACGAAAATCCAATAGCAATACAACACTGCAAAAACGTGTCATGGCCATGTACTAGATGCAATCAGGACCGTAAATCATGTGCAAAGAGTCAAAATACTGAAAGCACAAGACTCTCAAAAAACACCATGACTCTATCCCATTGGCTCCTTGAGCTTTTGAAGGAAAGCTAAAATTGATACTTCTTCAAGATTTCATGGCAATCCCTTGGCCATGAAATCCCTACATCATACTACCATAAACACATAATTTGTAGTGCATAACTAAATATAACAATATACCAGGTATCTTACCTTGTCATGCTAGCACACTGACCTGTAACTGAAAACACATGATGGCCATATATACCTAAGATCAAGACAACATATCTATCAATTTGAAATCAACTTTTACCAAGACTAACAAACAAATCATAATCAAATAACAATCAAAAGACATAATGCTATGACTATCACCTTCTTATACTAAAGTACACATTATCTATTTCAACACATATGGGTTAGTATGTCCATCATAAAACTATATGATTACTTCATGCAAACTTAAAAACACATACTCATATCATACGATTGATAAAATATTCAAACAAGCTATAGTGTACCGTGTTAGATAAGTCAACTAGAAGAAATAATAGACGCAAAACACACAACACCAGATAGATGAAATAATTAAACAATTAAGCATCAAGTACACAACATAATCAAATGATACCTTAATATGTATTAGGGGAGGTAATATTATTGACACAGTCAATCTAGATTAGCATGATATAACTTCACAATATATCAGCCCAAACAAAAATAATATCATGATATTCATAATAGTAACTAACTAACATGTTCATGTAATAAACTCATAAACAATGTCATTCATGAATAGAAATCACATATGCATAGACAGCTTAGATTAGTATGACATAATATCACAACTATATCATCTCATACCTGAATTTCATAACTCTAACCATCTACACAGGCCAATCCAATTTAGCATAATACATATAACATAAAGATATTAATGCTATAACACTAATCAACAAGTCACTAGAATGTAATGATAGCAAGTCATATATCATTCTCATCAGCAACATGTAACTTATTCATCAAGCTATATATCATACAATAATAACAAGTTAACCCATAACATGCTCGAAATAAACATATAACATAATGATCGAGCTAACTACCAACTAACATATAACATACTTATCAACAACATATACCATATTCATTAAGTTAATACCATGTCGTGCTAACCAACGCATGTACATATGATCACACTAGTTAACTAAATTCTATCATGTATGTAACCATAAAATCAATAGAATGAAATGAATACACATAACCATAATGCATATAAATACATTGGTCAACTAGCATTTATCATATATGAAACAAAAATAACAATGGAATGAAAAACATATAAGTAACCCTAATTCTTACAACAACCATGAATCACATATTTTCATGTGGAACATCCAAACTTGTATGATGAAATGCTCTTGCCTCGAGGTCCAATGCTGCAAATTCACTTTGATGGTTTTCATATCTAAATCTATCTTAGCCAACACATTAGCATCATAACATACTAATATCATCATGATGACCTGATTAGATATAATTACCTTAGGCACAACAACCTTATACCAATGCAAACTTGACCACATGTGCCCACTTGACATGTATAACCAAGCATGAACGACCACTACATGTTCAACATATAACATCACACAGGAAATAATAAACAGATAACACCAAAGCATGACCCATATGTGACCTAGCATAAGCAAGTAATGCATGCACAATATGTAACAATGAGTAAGAAAACATGCACGAACAATAGACATGCATGAGAAACACATAAGCAGTCATATACTCATAACAACATGTTGACCACAACACCGTCAACACTTCCATGGCGACACCACTACCAACATGGCCAAAAAAACATGGATGCAACAAGATCATATAGACCACAAGCATATTAAACATGCATTAAAATAACATAAACGGTTGATGAACACACCACCCATCTAGTCTGAGAGTTGAACCATGCTCTTATACCACTCTATAACACCATCTTTCCACATCTACCCAAGTAACCAGCCAACCGGGGTAAATATTTGACAAGAGGCTAATAATATGAGATTCAACCTCCTATATTACCTTGAGGAAGTGGAAGCAATGGAAACCTAACAAACATACCTTACACAACATCAACAATGCCTCCAAGAGGTAACCCAACCTCATAGACCCCTGAACCTTGAGGGAGACTGACCTTTTGAATAATTTGAGCTTTAGCCGCGGGCATGTAAGGGAAAGGGATTGAATAGCAACCTATACCCGTGGGTATGCCAAGGAAAGGTCATGGCTAGGTCTCCAAAAAGTCGTTTTTGTGCTTGCAACTTAGGGATTCATGCCACCTTTTTAGACCCAAAGCCCAGGTCACTTCCCTAAACTTCATGAAAATTTAGGAGAGGTTAAATAACATCTAAATAAAGGTAGGAAATAAATCACATCATCATGAACTCATCTGGACCCCTCCAAGCCATGGCAGGAATTTCCTCAAACATGTCACAAACATTGCATCTATAGGTATAAACAACAAAATTAAACATAAGGGTATCATACATAAATGAGAACCACTAAGAATTATTGTTCCCCTAGATCATAAGCTACAATACATTCTATTTGACCATAGATACATTGTGTATTCATTTACTAGTAAAAAAATGGGTAGATCCATACAAAAACAATCATCCAATACATGTTTATAACCAACATAATAACAACAGAAATATAATGAATATAACAGCAAATAAATCCATACATAAACCAATAAATTTTCATATCGAATACCATAGGAATGATGTGTTCATTACTTATTGTAAAAAAAAATTGGATATGGGACTTCCACATTCCACCCGACCATAGATTGGCTGAGCCAAGTCTCATTCCATCCAATCACCTTCGTGCCATATTCGTGATGCATGAATATGGGACTTTACAAAATACATCAATCGACACCAAACCAGGGCTCTAAATACCAAACCGTCTCAACCCCAAACTAGTGGTTCCACCTCACGGTTGGACATCACTAACCATCACAGACTGGTCCCCACACAACCTCCTCTAAGGCTTCACATTTTTTGTTCCAACCAAGGCCAGAGGACTAGCAACTCAACCCTAGTTGTTCCTGAGCTCCAGAGCGTTTTTCCAGCCAAGGCTACATGACTAGTAACTCAACCCACCTAGTTCTCCGGAGTGTTTATCCAACCAAGGCTCTAGGACGAGTAACTCAACTAAAAAACTGCCCACTGAGCTCTAGAGTGTTTTTCCAACCAAGGCTCCGGGAACTAATAACTCAACCAAATAACTAAAGGAATCATGGAACCAACTAGAAAACAATCAATGGAAATAAAGCCATAATCACCATAGTTTTCCAGGGAATGGAAAGGCTATGCAAATCCACTGTCAATATTTGCATCCTACATGAAAATGACATATCAGAATCAAGAAACCACATGCAATACCATTCATGCCAAAACTATTTAGGAAATCATGCATGCAACTTGGTACCTACACTAAGAACCTATTCTACATGTTGATACCGATGTCCTCTTGTGCTTTCCTGTTCTTACTTTGCTTTCTTGATCCAAATCTCCAAAAATGAAACACTCTCCAAGAGTGTTCCAATAATTATACTCTGTGTACAAGAGTATGAGAGGGATATAGAATAGAATCAGAGCCATAAGTGTGAGAAAAATCTTGCGAATTGATCCTTAGAAGCCTTTTTATCAATGGGGCCTCTATTTTCTTAATTTTCCATTATTTTCCTTCATTTTCCTCCTCACATGCATCTTGCGACCTTTCATCTCCCTTTTCTCCTAATTTCCATTATTTTCATAAATAAATGCAAAATAATTCCTCACACATTTCCAATGCCTTTTCCATTTCCTTTTGCAATTTCCTTAGCCATAATATATCGAAGTGAACACCCACTAGGATGTTTTTCCCACCATCTAGATTGGAATACATGTCCGATCGACTGTGGTATTATACATTGTTTTACATGGATTTTTACTAGGGATGTTACAGAACCCTCCCCCTTGGGTGAAAACTATCGGTGTTCAACGCCACCTACAACCAACAATATTGTTGAAAACAAAACATACTATCTATGGAGCTTTATAACACAACTCGTTGCAGTATTTACAATGACCAATGTTGAAACATGACAAACATATCGTCTATTGGAGCTTTATAACATAGCTCATGAGGGTATTTACAATAACAACGACATTTTCTTCAACCAACAAACAACCATACTATCTATGGGGATATATAAATCCAGCTCGATATATTATTTACAATAATATACACATATACACACACACGTTTTCTCAACCAACAAATATAAATATATGATGCTTGTATCAGCAAGAAGGGAATCCAGAGGCTCACACCTCCACCCTCAAAGTAATATTAGGATTCACCCCCTTCCCAGGAAGTCCAGCATCCACTGCCAAAGTCAAAGTTGAATCCAATGTCCAATGCTATAATATTGTGCCATTGTACTGTAAATGAATAGTTACCGGCTCATTTTTCTAGGGTGCAATTACAATGTGAATTTGATTCCAACTAGAAATGCTAATGACCAAAAAAATATATATCTCTGGAATTCCCTTGTTTTCTACACATTCCCTCAAGAAATCTGGTCACCCCTTCCGTGTAGTCACTCACCTTCCAAGTTTTGTTCGCACACCCATCTCGAGCAGTCCATCCCTTGGCAAGTTTTCCTTGTATTGGAAGTTCAAACAACCAAGGCATTTACTTGCCTAAAAACCATCATACCAGTCATAGCATGCTCATGTCCATCAATGGCCACTATTGGGTACCAGTGTCCCACAATGGCCCTGCTACTGAAGTGCTTTAACAACATATGGTTGCATGTTCCAATTCATTTTTTTGGTACTTATAATTCTTACAATCACTTCCAATCACCTCAGCAGGCATGTTCATGAATTCCTGTACAAAACACATAATTCCCATTAGATTCAAAATAAATTTAAATGACTTTAAATAATACCTCATTGGTATCCTGTTAATAAGGTACACTTTCAATTCTGTTCACTTCCTGTCATAACAAGTCAAACCCATTGTTTGATCAAATCATCATGTATAAACATGTCACATCTAGTTAGCTCAAAATAAAAACATCATAGGTAAAAATCATAAATGACATGAAATCACCATAAATCAAAATCATAAATCACATGTAACCATCATAAGTCAGGATCATATATCATATGAATAGCAAGACTGAAATAAAATTCTAATACTTGTTCTTCATCGATCCTTAATTTTGCCTTTGTTCTTTTGTACACACACTAGATCAGTTGCCACATCCGACAAGCACCCAATACATTTTCTTCTCTTCAATCACGTAAACATACACACAATGTACATCCCAACACATACACCCGCATATGACATACACTGCCATACAATACACACACCCACACTGGCATATGACACATACACCTACACCTGGTGTACAATACAACACAATACATATTCCCACACTAGTATACAACATTTTCACCTACACTCGATGAATAGTACAACACAACACAACACATGCACCTACATTCGGTCTACAACACAACACAATACATATACATATACATATACATATTACAATGTAGTGAATACAAATGTCACGATACCACGACTACACAATGTGCATACATAGTACCGCATGTACATAAACAACATGTACAACATGCACCCAATAGCACATGTATACCAGTACCGTATGCGCAACATGTACATGGTACCACCTATACACAACACTATTTTCACAATGTGTGCACAACATCACATGTACATGAGACCACCTACACAATGTGTATGCAACAGAAAATGTACATTGCACCATTGTAATATTTCAAATGGAAATTTTACAATGGTAACAAAGAACTGCAAATATATAACACTACAACAAAAAAGCACATTGGTGAGGGTCATGCTTGTGACAGACCTTTAAGGTTCGTCACCAATGTCACATATGGTGACGGTCCTTAAAAACCGTCACTGTAAGTGTATATAGTGATGGTCCTTTATGGTCCGTCACCAAAGACATTTTCAATGACACTTTTTGTGAGGGTTGTTAAAGGCCCATCACTAATTCTCTCTTTGGTGACACTTTTAGTGATGAAATTTTAATGACCCTCACCAATGCTCTTTTTGTTACTTTTGGTGACAGTCAAAAAATGTCTGTCATCATTGATCATTAAAAAATCGTCACTATAAGTGTATATAATGATGGTCCTTTATGGTCCATCACCAAAGACTTTTTTCAATGACGCTTTTCGTGAGGGTCATTAAAGTCTCGTCACTAATTCTCTCTTTGGTGACACTTCTAGTGATGAACTTTTAATGACCCTCACCAATGCTCTTTTTGTTACTTTTGGTGACGGTCAAAAAATGCCCGTCATCATTGATCATTCCAATGAGTTTTTGATGACGTTATGTGCCTGTTAATATATTTTTTGTCAAAAGTTAACAATTTAATACCATTATTGTGGAGTATTTTTTATAATATGTCCAAGGCCATTGTGGTTAGGGTCAGTCAATTTTTTAGAAGTAATTAATGTGTATCATTTCCCTTGAGTAATGACTAGTCGAATAGAGATTTCCTATGAGTCAACACATGATTCATATATATTAAGTTTATTATCTAGCAAATTCCCTTTAGATAAAGTTCCATTATTGTGTGTAGGAAATATATTATTTAATACATAATCAAGCTTTGACAATTCTATTAATGAAAAAGACCTAACAATCCTCACCAATCTAGGCACGCCTTAAATTAATGCTTTGGCACACACTAACACTTCTTAGCACCCCACATGTATTGGAACATCTTTGTACCTAGAACATCTTGTGATGACATTGACACCCAAGCACATGGTGGCATGTGCTAGCACAACATCGAACTCTCCTAGCATGTGTTGGCATGCTGCATATAGTCCCTAGCATGCCCTAGAACACCTTGGTTGAATGCATTGACATACATTAGCACTTGGCACACAATGCTACTTGGCATGTATTGGGACCTATTATTAGTGTGCCTAGCATGCCCCTTTTCAAAAAGATAAAGTCCTGACTTATTAACCCTCTTATTGGTTCTTCCTTTTGTTGCCTTGACACATATTGACATACCCTGGCACCCTGCACCACATCCTTAGCACCTAGCATGTATTGGCATATCTTGACACTATTAATTGGCACATGATATAATTAGCACACCCTGGAACTCCCAAGCACACTTTGGGAATTCTTGACATGCCTTAATATTCCCTAGCATGCCTTACTAATGCTTAGCATACCTTGTCAGTCCCTCCTTGGCATGACAACTAACACTCATTAGCACTAGTGTCTGGCACATGTTCCTCATATTCATGAACTTCCATGAATTTTTACCTAGTGCTCCCTTAATGTTTTTTCCTAGTAATCCTTAACACTCATCAACATGCAGTATCACTCTCTAACACACCTTAGCACTCTTCAACATTCCCTTCCACTTCATAACATGCATAACACTAGTCCCTGACACATATTGGCGCTTGGCACATGTTGGCGCTTGGAAAGTCTTAGCATGTATGGAATACGTTGAGATGCCTTGGTATGATTTGGCATGGTTCAATATTAAATTTATTTGTGATTATCAATTGTTGGAAAGTAGATGAGAAGAAACAAAGTAATACTTGGCACTTATAATGCACTAAGACTTTGCACTTGGCACCTATTGCTGCCTAGTGTTAGTGTGCCTAGCATGCCCCTCTTGGAAAAGGTAAATTGATGACTTATTAACCATCTTATGTGTTCATTTCCTTGTAGTTTAACTTTTTTCTCCCTTTTGTTGTCTTGACAGTCCCTGACATGCATTGACACACCCTTGCACATCTTGGCATGCCTTATCACTTGGCACATCTTAGCATGTTTGACATGTATTCCCACTATTTGGCACATCAAGGGGGTGAAGAGAGATGTAGTCCTAAAGTAGGTCGAGTATGAGGGAGAGTAAGGGTTGCTAAAGGGAGGTCATGATCATCCTCCAAGAGCAAGATCATCATGTGAGGGTTCAGAAGAATGTTGCATACCTTAAGGGCCGGTTTGCGCTAGGAAGTAGGATGGCATATTGTTGGTTCTCTTCTGGCAGATCGAGCTTAAGAGAGGTTTCTCATGAGAATATGGGCATGTGATTTCAATGGTGTCTTTGTGTGAAGGCCGCATCAAATTCTAAAATGTTGAAATTTTCAACAAGAAACAGTGAGATTGGAAACCAGAAAGGAAAAAAAAAATGCACCTACACTGGTGAGGAATTTTGATGCACCATGAGTGAGGAATGTGGGGCATCTAATTTATTTTTCCCTTAAATAAATTGGACAATAAATTGTAATTTCATCTCATAACAACTTGTGTCAGTTAATTAAGTCATGATGACCGAGTTAGCTCAAGAAATTCAAGTACTTGAGGGTCTGAGATGAGGCATCTAGAGGGATTCTAATATTTTTGGGGTCCAATTGAAGTTGATGCTTTAGTGGGTTGCAAGTGTAATTAACTCAATTAAATGCGTTAAAATCAGTTTAAATGGTTCTAAATGAGTGATGAGCTAGTGAGAGGTCCAGTGAATTAAATTAGATTTAATTCACAATGAGTGATAAATCATTTAACTGATAATTCGCTATTAATAGTTGCATGCATGTCAGTTTCGAGGAATACCCAGTTGAGACAGAGGTTAAAGGGAACATAACTATCAGTTGTATTCAGAGAAAATTTCCCATGTGAAATTATAAATTAATTGGGATTCCATGATGGATTGTGCAATCAAGGAAGACTGATTTTCCTAATTAATAAGGATTTAATTCCCTAGGAATTGCATGAACAAGGCAGGCTGAAGTAAGGATGAGAATTGGCTAAGTACTAGACCAAGTTTGCCTAGATCAATGGGAGACAATTGACAGAGTGCTGGATAATCTCATGAGAGATTAAGCATTAATTTTTCATGATTCCTTGACTTAATACACAACAGAGATAGAGGGGTTTTGAGCAATTTCTTTCCCCAAATACATCATGTTGTTGTGTGATTGATAATTTATTTCTCTTACTTATATGTGGTTGCGCGATCGTGTTTTGTTTCCGCAAATTGTAAGAAGTATTCAATATCTTGTTTTAGTAGATTACAAGATTAGATTGGATCTTGTTGGTTAGATTTTCTACATGGTATCAGAGTAAGAATTTTTTGGGCGGTGAGTTTGCAGAGAATATTTGAATATTTTGGTGTAAAATTTTCGAAAAGAAATAGAATACTTGGATTCCTTGCGAAAATATACCCAAATGGAAAAAAAAAAACATCGGTCAAATCAGAGCTTGGATGAGGGAGATATCATCGATTTAAAATCAACTCTTTTTTAGAAAATTTTTGTAACGTCGGGACAATTACACTGTGCACGAGTCAAGAACCTATATGTAATTGAGGTACCAGATGCATGCAAATATTTGAGGAGAAAGGCAGAAGTTAAAGACTTGGTGGTTTAAAGGGAGCATAAATTACCTCTCAACATGCATCCTCATGAGAAGCAGTCTCAGAAGGTTGTGGAGTAGCTGCCACAATTGGAGAAGAAGAGAGGAGACTGAGTGGAAGCATCCACTCAAGCAGAGACATCCATGAGGGGGAAATTTTGAGCTAGATGGGAAGAGGGAGTAGCCATACCTTGAGGTGTAAGGTGGGGTGATGTGTAGACATAATCCCAAGATAAGAAATTTGGGCAAGGTCCATTGAGATGGTGTGCCTCATGGATCGAACCTAGCTACAAGGAGCCCACAATACAATAGTAGTAGGAAGGATCAAGATTTTTGTAGTCAGATGTCAGCAAGATAGAAATCAGAGGGACATATGTCAAATATTGGATCACAAATCAGAGCTAGCAATAGTTCAAAGGGCACCGATGCAGATGTCAGCAGCAGCATAGAGAATTCAGTACTAGATAGGTGCAATAGCTAGCAGTAGTCATAAGACTCTGATGACAGATGCATTATACTGAGTAAGTTGTTCGGAGGCTATTCAGTTTCAAAATTTGCAGGTGCAAACAACACTAGAGAAGTGTAGCATGCAGAACATTCCAAAGGTACCGGATGGGGATAGATTGAATTCCTTTCTTGTTGAGAGGGAGTGTTGAAATTTGCAACAAGAAATAGTGAAATTGGAAACTAGAAAGGAAAAAAAAAATGCACCCACACTGGTGAGGAATTTTGATGTACCAGGAGTAAGGAATGTGAGGTGTCTAATTTATTTTTCCCTTAAATAAATTGGAAAATAAATTGTACTTTCATCTCATAACAACTTATGTCAGTTAACTAAGTCATGATGATTGAGTTAGCTCAAGAAATTCGATTTAAGGTGATCGAGGTGGATATTGGTGGCCACTCGCCTATTCCACTTGGGTCCTCGCCATTGTCCCTTTCAGTTTTTCAGTTTCCTTAATTATAGCACAATTTACTATTTTTGTCAGTTTTTCAGGTCCTGAACTTCTGAAGCTATTTTGAGGCCCCAAACGATGCTTTTTTGGGCATGAAAGGTTTAGCGATTTCTTATAAATTTCCTTGATAGTTGTAGTCCTCGGAGAGACCTTTCTAACGAGGTATCATGTGCGTCATACGAAGATCATATGACCAAGTTATGACCCCGGAAAGTTGGCTGCCCAACGAACCCCAATGGGGCCCATAAAATCTTGGTGTTACATCTCCTCGGGTTAGGGTTTTGGTTGTTTAGGGTTTTATCTTATTTTTAAATAATAAAAAAGACCCTTCATCCTTATTGCAACATAGTTCAAAGGAACATAACTATCAGTTGTATTTATAGAAAATTTCCAATGTGCAATTATAAAGTCATTGGGATGCCATGATGGATTGCGCAATGAAGGAAGGTTGATTTTCCTAATTAATATGGAGATAATTCCATAGGAATTGTGTGAGCAAGGCAGGCTGAGAATTGGCTAAGTATTAGACTGATTTTTCTAGATCAACAGGAGACAATTGGCAGAGTGCTGGAGAATCTCAAGAGAGATTAAGCATTGCATTCTTTCATGATTCCTTGACTTAATACAAAATAGAGATAAAGGGTTTTGAGTAGTTGCTTCCCCAGATACATCTTGTGTTATGCGATTTATAACTTGTTTCTCTTACTTATATGTGATTGTGCGATCGTGTGTTATCCAAAATTCATCAAAATATGTGATTTGTGCGTTAGGAAATGTGAATTAAGGTACCCTCGGTGGAAAAACATGCATAAATATTTGTTGCTAAATGCCTTAAATGTGAGATGTTGCCACTTGTCAATTGTGCCTCTTGTTGATGATGAAACCGACAGCCTAGTTTTGTAAGGATCACTAAGTGTCATTTTGCGTCAACCCAAGGTCGTTTCCATTGTCACCTTAGCAACGAATCCTCTCACTAGCTAGCATTGAAAACCATCTATACATTGTATGGTTCAACATCTTGATGATTCTTGTCCTATTGACCACAAATTTTGTATTCATTATTGCTTTCATCGCAACACCTACAATAGATATTGATGGTGTTCATAAGCCTATTTCTAGTTGTGATAAGTGGATTAGGGGATTCCTTATCACAACCCATTACCCCTAATGCGTTTACTCTGTGAACCAAGGGAGACCAAGGGTGTACTTGTAGGGGCATTGAGACCAAATTTGGGGGGTCATAACATTAGGAAAAGTGGAATGACATAACCAAAAAGTTTCTTGGGGGGGGGGGGTATCTTATGGTGTATTGAACGGGCCAAGGGGACACAAGGGTAGCATGTATGTGTAGAAGTTAGAGGTGCAAGCATGGTTTACTAAGATCTATAATCCTAGCATTAGAGAATGAGAAGGGGGCTTAGGACCTAATTTCATAGGGCCTAGGGGACCTAGAGGGAAGGCAGTGAGAGAAATTGATAGGGGAACCCAAAATAGTGGTGATAAGGGGATTAGGAGTCCAATTATCATGAAAAAATAAGCCCTTAAACCATAACCACTAAATTCCCTATCCACTTAACCCCCAATCCATTTTCCCTTAACCCCTGCACTCATAAATCATAACCCATAAACCCCTTCATTCATTAAATCTTATGACATTAACCCCTAACCTATATTAATCCATGAACCTCCTAAGCCATAAATCCTTATCCTCTTAACCTGTGACCCTTAACTACTAACCCCTTAACCACTAAAACCTAAATCTCCTAAATATTGAGTCCTTAACCGCTAAATCCTCTGATCCTAAATCCCTTTGGCCCTTAACGCTTGACCCTTGAAGCCCTTAACCACAAAGTATCCAAGGCTGAAAACAACACCCCAAACCAGAAAATTGACCTCCTAGGAGAATCATTCATCTCTAATTGAGCATATTAGAAACATTAATTGATTCTTAGATAACTAGGTATTGGTTACGAGGATATGTGTTTGTGGGTAATGCCATTATTATCATGTATACCAAATGTAGACAATTGGATAATTTGCAAAGCCTCGATTTGAATTACTCACAATATTTACACTTCATCACGTTGAGATGGAGCTTGTAGTGTTCTCTCACGTAAGGAGTTGTAAATGAAAAGGAGCAAGCTCCCATTACGGGGAGGGTTTAAAGAGTTTAAAGAAGTAGTAGGGTTAAGGAGATAAGAGCGGGAGCGTAGTCCTAATTACTTAAAACCTTTTTTCCAAAATTTCCTACTATGTTTCTCGCATACTTTTTCGCGGTCCTATTGACCACAACTTTTGTATTCATTATTGCTTTCATCACAACACCTACAATAGATATTGATGGTGTTCATAAGCCTATTTCTAGTTGTGATAAGTGGATTAGGGGCTCCCTTATCAAAACCCATAACCCCTAATACATTTACTCCTTTAGCCAAGTGGGCCCAAGGGTGCACTTGTTGGGGCATTGAGACCAAATTTGGGGGGTCATAACATTAGGAAAAGTGGAATTACATAACCAAAAAATTTCTGGGGGGGAGCGGGTATCTTATGGTGTCTTGAACGGGCCAATGGGACACAAGGGTAGCATGTATGTGTAGAAGTCAGAGGTGAAAGCATGGTTTACTAAGATCTATAATCCTGGCATTAGAGAATGAGAAGGGGGCTTAGGGCCTAGGGGACCTAGAGGGAAGGAAGCGAGAGAAATTGATAGGGGAACCCCAAATAGTGGTGATAAGGGGATTAGGAGTCCAATTATCACAAAACATAAGCCCTTAACCCATAACCACTAAATTCCCTATCCCCTTAACCCCCAATCCATATTCCCTTAACCCCTACACTCATAAATCATAACCCATAAACCCCTTCATTCATTAAATCTTATGACATTGACCCCTAATCTATATTAATCCATGAACCTCCTAAGCCATAAATCCTTATCCTCTTAACCTGTGACTGTTAACCCCTAAACACCTTAACTACTAACCCCTTAACCACTAACACCTAAATCTCCTAAATATTGAGTCCTTAATCGCTAAATCCCTTTGGCCCTTAATGCTTGACCCTTGAAGCCCTTAACCACAAAGTATCCAAGGCCGAAAACAACACCCCAAACCAGCAAATTGACCTCCTAGGAGAATCCTTCATCTCTAATTGAGCATATTAGAAACATTACTTGATTCTTAGAGAACTAGGTACTGGTTACGAGGATATGTGTTTGTGGGTAATGCCATTATTATCATGTATACCAAATGTGGACAATTGGATAATTTGCAAAGCCTCGATTTGAATTACTCACAATATCTACACTTCATCATGTTGAGATGGAGCTTGTAGTGTTCTCTCACATAAGGAGTTGTAAATGAAAAGGAGCAAGCTCCCATTACAGGGAGGGTTTAAAGAGTTTAAAGAAGAGCAAGGTTAAGGAGATAAGAGAGGAAGCGCAGTCCCGGTTACTTAAACCTTTTTTCCAAAATTTCCTACTATGTTTCTGGCATACTTTTTCCCTGTCCTATTGACCACAAATTTTGTATTCATTATTGCTTTCATCACAACACTTACAATAGATATTGATGGTGTTCATAAGCCTATTTCTAGTTGTGATAAGTGGATTAGGGGCTCCCTTATCACAACCCATAACCCCTAATACATATACTCCCTTAGCCAAGGGGGCCCAAGGGTGTACTTGTAAGGGCATTGAGACCAAATTTGGGGGCTCATAACATTAGGAAAATTGGAATGACATAACCAAAAAGTTTCTTTGGGGGAGGGTGGGGGGGTATCTTATGGTGCCTTGAACGGGCCAAGGGGACACAAGGGTAGCATGTATGTGTAGAATTCAAAGGTGCAAGCATGGTTTACTAAGATCTATAATCCTAGCATTAGAGAATGAGAAGGGGGCTTAGGACCTAATTTCATAGGGCCTAGGGGACCTAGAGGGAAGGAAGCGAGAGCAATTGATAGGGGAACCCAAAATAGTGGTGATAAGGGGATTAGGAGTTCAATTATCACAAAACATAAGCCCTTAACCCATAACCACTAAATTCCCTATCCCCTTAACCCACAATCCATATTCCCTTAACCCCTGCACTCATAAATCATAACCCATAAACCCCTTCATTCATTAAATCTTATGACATTAACCCCTAACCTATATTAATCCATGAACCTCCTAAGCCATAAATCCTTATCCTCTTAACCTGTGACCCTTGACCCCTAACCCTTCACCCCTAAACACCTTAACTACTAACCCCTTAACCACTAAAAGTACAACACCCCAAACCAGCAAATTGACCTCCTAGGAGAATCCTTCATCTCTAACTGAGCATATTAGAAACATTAATTGATTCTTAGAGAACTAGGTACTGGTTACGAGCATATGTGTTTGTGGGTAATTCCATTATTATCATGTATACCAAATGTAGACAATTGGATAATTTTTGAAGCCTCATTTTGAATTATTCACAATATCTACACTTCATCATGTTGAGATGGAGCTTGTAGTGTTCTCTCACATAAGGAGTTGTAAATGAAAAGGAGCAAGCTCCCATTAGAGGGCTTCTCTATGTGGGAGTGTTGGAGGCAGAGTGGTTTTTGGTATTCCATCGAGGTTTTTCACAAATTTTGTCATAGTTGGGCGTGATCGCGGAGGTCCCATTGAGGAAACCAAAGAGACAAAAGCGATTGCAGATTTTTCATGAGGAGGCTGCGCATCATTTTGAGGAGCAGAAGGGGGTGGTTCCCTATTGGGATCGAATTATGGGGGGATAGAGGCAGATTGAGGAGTTGATTTCATTGATAGAGGCAGATTGAGGAGTCGCATAACGAGAGGCAAGAGGACTTGTCAGATGTGTTCAGGACATGTGGACTAAAAGGGATATGTGTGGCCACCATAAAAAAGTGGGTTAGGTGTTGTCTTGTTCAAGGTAGATTGGTTGTCAAAGGACTAACACCAAGCCCCAGTTATATCAGTGTGATTGTAAAGGGCCATGATGCCAGGTATGCGAGCTCTAGCCTATTCTATTATAGTTTGTAATTTAACGAAGAACGTTTTGAAAAATTTAAAAATTTTCATGTGCACTGGTTCATGATTCCTTGATGTGTGTAGATTTCGTTGTGAAAAAGTAGATGTGTTGTGGCACTTTTGTGTGTTTTCATCAAATATTCTAAGACCAAACCCAGATATGCCTTGTTCACCTAAGAACTAATTGTAACTCATCTTAGGCTACTCGTGTCCAATCTCAACACATCCCACTTAAAAAGTTATCAAGACAAAGATCATCACATCCAACTGTGGTCATAAAACAACTAAGCAACATAATTTACATCTTGACATTCCATAACACCTGACATGTCTCAAATGCCTTAGCACTATGTGGCATGTGCTAACACCCCCTACAATCCTGGGCATGCTTTTACACTCCCTAACACACCCTAGCACTTCCTAACACACCTTGGTTGCAAAGGCGAGAAGGATCTTGTTGGAAGGAGTTCGAGGCCATAGTGTCTCAAGCCTCCACGAGAAGGTGAAACCATTGAAATGTGGAAGGCCTTGACAGATCTGTACCTGAATAGCAGTGACCACAGGAAGTTGGTGCTGAAAGACAAGCTCAGGAAGATCAAAATGGGGAAGGGCGACACGATCAAAAAATACTTGACCAAGTTCACTCAATGTGAAGATGAGCTTGGAAGTGTTGGGATCTATGTTGCCTCAGATGATTTGGTGAGCCTAGCTCTTATAGGACTTCCCAAGAGGTGTCATATATCCCATAACTCTATTAATGGGAGGGAGAAGCTTCTAGATTGGGAGCGACTATGGTCTGATTTTCCACAAGAAGAAATTCGATGGAGCACTAGAGATGGATCCTCATCAAAGGATTATGATGAGGAGAACTATGCCTTCACTGGCAAGGCGAAGAAAGGAAAAGGGAAGGCATCTCATTCCAAATCCGAGACCAAAAAGATAGGAAAGAAGCGAGACTTGTCAAAGGTGAAATCTTTCAACTGTCATGAGCATGGACATTATGCCACAAACTGTCCACATAAGAAGAACAACAAGAAGGAATGTTAGTTAATGAATGGTGAGCAAAGAGTTGCACTCATAAATGCATTGAGCATAGAAGCAACAGAAAAATTAGCTAAGAGTCTTCATATGAATCTAGGGCACTTTAAGGCATGCAAGAGAACCTTCCTTAACATTGTATTGTCATTCATCCATTTTTGTAATTATAACATTAGGTTGTAAGCCCTAAAGAATGAAGGTGCATTGAATTTGGGAAGGAGGTGCGTTGGAACCCAAGTAGATAGATAAATAAATGTTCAATTGGGAGGCAATGCCTAGAACCATACCATCCCCATCCTCCAAATGATCAATATTGTTAGACAAAAATGACTAAAATTGGTGTATAGGTGACTCAATTTATCAGGATAAATTTTATACATGAGGTTGGAAAACATTCAAAAAAAATTGAATCAAGAGCGAAAGGGAAAATATATCTAGGGGGCACAAATATTAAGGGCCTATGTCAGCGAAAGTCAAACCAATGGCCAAATTATTTTTCCTTGATACCATCTCTTAAGAAAATGAAACTACATATAAACACATATGTCAAACAGAATACTCCAATACCTACCATAATTAGTTGCATGTTGTTCAAAATATTGAATGAATGACATGCAAACTCTAATTTTGTTTCAAAGTGTTGCACTTTTCGAGGAAAATACACAAATGTTGAAGGTATATCATATGTGCTTCTTTGTATTTGGAAATAAATCTAATTTATGAGATAATTGTACAAGTTGGGATGTCAAAGATAAAAACTCACACTTGTGAAACCAACCTTTAAGGAGTACAATAATCAATGCATGTAGCCTAGTTTTAGAGAATCACATGGGCTAACGACTAGGCTAGGTACGATACTAGACCTATCTCATTCTAAACAAGGTATTAAGGATAAGAAAATATGAGTAATCAACCTAGATATGGATTGGAGATAGATAATTTCATGGGATTTAGGCTAAGTTTCTAAGGCTCATCATCATAACTATATCTTCGATAAAAAGGTTTGTATCAGCCCACAACCAATAATCTAAACTTCCTTTAAGAGTTATAATAAACCCCTTAATTATGAGGAAGTATATAATCTATTTTCTAGGGGTTGATTCATGTGTTGGATTCATATGTCCTAGAGGTTCCTACATGATAAATAAGCTATGAATATATAAGAGGCATATAGTAAAGCATGGAATGAGGGAATTTGTGTGGTAGTCCTAGCATTTAGGCATAAAATTGATATTAAATTGAGTATAAAAGAGACCTCTAATGAAGTGTGTACTGAAAATTGGTTAATGGAAGGTGTTGGAGTTTCATTCCTAGCCTATATAGTTCTCAACAATAAAATGATTTTACATTTAATAAAGATTCTAGATTTTTACAACTTGGTTTGAACATCATTTGTAGTTTTCTTACACAGGTTAAATTTTACAACATGAAAAATAAATGTTTCATTCAAAATATTCCTTGCTACCATAACCATTTCATCCCCCAAAATTAGGGTTTCCTCTCTCGTTTTCCTCAACAAAATACAATCTCAAACCTTCGTTCTAATAAACACAAAAAAATAGTGTGCATAATTGTTAGTCTCAAGCTCTTCCTTTCTCTCCATCTCGCTCCCTCCCTCCCTCCCTTTCTTTCCTTCTCCCTACCTCCCTCTCCATATCTCCCTCCACTTCTCGCCCTCTATCCTCAATAGAAAAACTAGAATCCAAACCCCAAGATTTGGATACACAAATATTTATGGCTTTGCATCCAACTAGTAAACCCTAAAACCTTCCATTAGCATCGAAGGAAATGAAACTCCACCCCTTTAGTAGGGATTTTAGACAACTGGCAACATAAACACCATCTCCTAACAATTGTCACCAATGACGTGGAGGATGTTTTGTAGAGAGGAGTTGCACCATATAGATTTTCCTCGGTGCCCAAAATCTCCAATCTAGAACCATTTTCTAACCTAATATGTCCTTGCCTCTTGATGGATAGTCCTACGCAAAAAGTGGAAGCTTATAGTTTTTAGCCAGGTGCCCATACATATGGCTCTGCCTACACCTAAAATGTATTCCTTCATAACCCAATATCTGAATACACTACAACCCAATCCCGATATCCATGCCTTCTGTTGGCTTGTGACCACACACAAAGTGGAGAAGGAGAAAGGAAGGGAATTCCTAACTATCAAAGTGTTTAAAATGAATCTATCTGCCTTTTAATTTAGTTGAAAGAGGAAAGTGTCATTGATTAAGTGTGATGGTGAGAAAAATCCATACTTCCCTCATTCATTCCACCTACCCCTTCCTACCCTGCCTGTCTCTTGTGGGTTCCTTCTCCATTCTCTCTCAACGCCTCTGCATATTTTTTATGTTTTTTCTCATTGTTTTATACTTGGCCCATTTAAAATCCATCAAGCCACATAGCCTCCTGAGCACTCTCATGAATATAGGAAATTCACATGAATCAGGCTCAAATGGTCTTCTCCATCCTTGAATCACAAAAACCATTATTCTCTTGACCCATTTTCTGTCAGAGGCATTCATATAGTTGTCCATATTTAACCTCTGATCTTAACATGTGCTAGGCACTAGTATTTTGCAACTCAAGGTTATCTCTAGGAGCTACAACACCTTCTATGAGCCCTTATCTGAGGTCCATATTAACCAAAATATGGGTGTATGTCTTAATCCCCATCTCTAAATATGTAGATTCATGGGCTAGATAAGATCCTAATGAGTTACCTATATCTTTGAAAATTAGGGTGTCCCCATAGTTAGGAGGAAGACTTGGAAGATGAACCTAGATTGGGGCCATATCTAGTCTCTCCTACTTTGCATCGAAGAAGGACATCTAGAAATTGACAAGGATAGGAGATGAATCAATTTTCTAAACCATTTGTTGTACCTCTCAGGTGTCTGCTACATCTTTGAAGCACAAATGAATCCAACCTTGGGCTAATAGCGACACCTCTGGAGGAAATTTTACAATAGGTAATATTTCCTTGTTCGCCCACACATTTAGGGTTGAGGACCTGAATTTTCAACCCCTTACTTACCCCGCCAAGTATTTTTGGGACATTTCCTCTGTATTTTGAATGGTGATGTTGACTCCCAAAAATAGAGAACGAAGGAATTTGTTCTTCTTCTTTACACTACAATGGATTTTCCACTTCCTTGCTTTCTCAGATTCATTTTGAATCATAACTCGTTCTTATTCACAAGGGTGTTTCTCCCTAAAAAACACAAGACCATTTATGATGTTAGTTTGACCTTCTTTCGTTGTCGAGGCAAGGCTCTCCTTCACTAGTTCACCGAAGGAGGGCGAGGCTGATGGCACTTGAGATGAAGGATATACAGGAAAACTATCTAGAGAGGCTTCTGAGAGTGAAGAACTCCCACTGTGTTCAAAAAATCCTGAAAACCCTAAGGAAGTAGTAACACATTTTATGTCTTCCTCCAATATTTAGGACAATAAGGAAACTAAACTTAGAGCCAAACACCCCAAGAAGAGTTCTCTAGCCCCTAACACACGTCTTCAGGCCCTGGGCTAGCTGAAACTAAAGGACCCAAATAGTGCATGGCTGGAGTAGGGGTTAGGGCCTTCGAACCACTAGACAGTTGCCTATTTAATTCTTAAATATGCTTTCTAAAGATCTGGTAGGAGCAGAAACTGTAGTATGGTGACCTTCTAAGTTGACTTTGAAATGCGAATGGATAAAATCCTTGGGACTAGACCAAATTTGTTGAAAACCCCCCTCCTCTAGTTCGTAATCCACCAACTCCTCCTCCTCCTCCATGTGGGTCCAATAGTAAGCAGTCAAAATCTCATCTAAAAAATATATTTGATGAATAATTGCGTGTCTTCAAATGGTTTATCATGGCCACCATATTTGTACAAAATATATATCATGTGGAGAAAAAACTCATGGTTACCATTTAATCTTATTTTGCATTTTGACAAGAATATCAAAGATCACATTGTCTAGATCCTGTTCACTCTTTGTCAAAACTACGACCCTTTCTCCGCCTGCAATTTTTCCGTGGGCTTCTAGGGTTTCTCCAAAGTTGAATTCTTCTCCTATGGTCAAAATGTTGTAATGATATCTTTAACAGTTAGATTCTGTCAAAATAAAATAAAAATTAAAAACATGAAATTAATAATTAACCCAATCTAGATATATTTTAACTCTAGATCTACCAAGGCCGAGAGAGAGGAATTAAATCTCTTGAAATGAAAAACTCCTTAGATTTGATTTCTATAGACATTTGATAGATTGGAAGTTAAAATGAATCTAGATTAATCATATACAATGAAAAAAAATAATAACATAAAAAATATAGAGTGATTTGCAAACCCAACATAGCATCCACCTTTGTTTTGAAAAATATTAAAATATTTACCATATTTGAATAAAGTTTAAGAAATTTAAATATTTATTATATTGGAATAATTTTTTTGTTTTTTGTTTTTTTAAGTTTTTACCCTTTCGATTAAAATGATTTGACTCATCCGAAAATAATTTTCCCACTCCATTTAAATTTCAATAAATTTCAAGAGGGTATTGTCATGGAGTATTGGCGGGCAAACAAAAGACATAACATTCTGTTACGAACCAAAACAGTAGAGCACAGCTAGAGCTACATGAGGGGAACCTGAAAACCCTCTCATCGATATTGAATGCATTATTTAGTTTCAAGAACCTGAAAACTCAAGCACGATTATTCAGTTTCAAGAAGAAGAAGGCCACCCTCCTCCTCCATCTATTGAGAGGTCTATGAGAAGGTAAGATTTTAAACAATTATTGCATGTATAATGTAGCTTCTGTGCCATGAAAATCAGAAATCAAGCCATCATCTGTGCACTCTTGCAAGACAGGGAAAACTCCACAAGAAATGTTTGTAAATGTCGACTACTCCTGAATTTGAGCTTTGGAACCCCTATAGCAGCAAAGTCTCTGGTTCCGGTTCTTATCACTTCTTCCACATCACCATTTTATTGAGCTCTTAAACCTTCAATTCCACCTTTGATATCCCTGATTTTCTCACAAAATCAGCAACACTCTCAATAGTGGCTACACCCTGCTGCAAGACTAACTGCAAACAATGTTGCTTAACAATGTTAGTGAACTCCATATCAAAGTTTATCCGTGCACCATGCACCTCCAGTTATCTCCTTTGAAGGTGTCAATTATGCTGCATATACACCTTCATTTCTTAGTTAGAAACACACTTCACCCCTTTTATTAAGTCACGAGCTTCTAGATTTTTCAATTCTTTGTTAACCTATGGTTGTTGTAATTTTTTTTTCCCTTTTCATATTTTTTTTCCATATACCCATATTTCCAACAATTTTTATGACTTTATATATGAGCATATCTTCAAATGAGAGGCCCTTAAACCTTACAAATTTTTGTTTTGCCTGTTTCTTGTAAACTATGAAATCACCCTGCTTGAAAACCTGGAGTTGATGATTTTGAAGCAGGGAATTGAGTGCCCGAGCTCTAACATTGAGATCAACATCTTTAATATTTTCCTCCATGATTTTATCTGTCAATCCATCAGAGAAAGTAGTGAAAAGATCCAATATTCTATTGATGCTAGTAGCCATTTGTGAAGCTGATGCTGCCATCTCTAAGATCTTCAAAACTATAATGGGCTTCGAACCCTAGAACAGTATGTGCGTTTGTAGTGTCTGATTATCCCAATAACCCCATTTACAGTATGGGCTTCAAACCCTAGCCACACTATGTGCAATGCATGCCCTCAAGCAGAAACAAAAAACGTATGTATATATGCTCTGCATTTTGAACATTTGTGTGGGTATTACTATGTTTTGATCACAGAAAACAAAATTATGCACAACTGAATTTTGATAATTTGGATACTAGATGTAGAATTGAATGGTGCCTGAAGCGTTGTCTGGTGGGGGACAATTTCTAACCAGTGGATTCAGTTTCGAACTGCTTTATGAATAGGCCTCACTTATTTTCGTCTCAAGCATATCAATTTCATTTTCCAACATATATTATTAGCATTTACTCATGCAACCTGTTGTGCATAGGGTTTCCATGTTTCATTTTCTAGTTTTCACTGTAGAGGCAACCATGCCCTCCTTTTTCCAAGCATATATAGATGTAAATTTTTTCCCTATTGTTTACAAAAGGGGCAGGTAGGTGTCATTTATTCGACTCGTTATCATCTCTACTTGCAATTTAATTCAATGATATCCAACATCCCATAGATTTAATGTCTTAGCTTCCTATGATCTGTCATAGCCTAGATTCTCATGCTTTGTTTTTAAAGCCAAACATTTTGCAAAGATTCAACTTATGGTGATCATCATGAAACCTTATTTAGAGATTCTGATGTGCTCTTTTGATTTTGAGTTTGCATTCTTGAATTTGAAGTGTGCTTTGAATTTTTTTTATTGTTCCTTCACATGAATTGTATTCAATTTCTTATTGTCTGTCCAAACACGGAAGAGCTCTAGATAAAAATATGTTGATGCATGTTGTATTCGGTGCTGCTTTCTAACTTGTAATCCAATGGAATTAATGCGATAATCCATTGTATCTAGGAACATGGATCTATGCTTCTGTCACCAATGACTGCTTCAACTTACTGTTATTATTTTTGGCACTATGAATGGAACTTTTCCAGATGCTTACCTTGAGATTTCTTATGCTTGCCATGTGATACTGATTTGTTTGTCCATTTTTGTCTGGGCCAGGATTATTTGGCAAATGCATCAACTGTTGACATTGGATATACTGTACTTTTAGAAAATGCGCTTGCGGAGAGGGACCGAAGGTATGTTTTTTCTCCTTCTAATTCTTGTTGTAGCTTGATTCATATCCTTACCACATGAATAAACTAAGTGGTATTTTAATGAATAGTTGTTTGTGTTTGTATTGAAAGATGTGAGATGCTCTACATCCTGCTTGGGGTGGGTGAGTCTGTCAATACTTTATTTGCATGTAATTGCATTTAATCTATACTATGTGTTAGGTGCATCGAATATAATATCCCAGATCCATCTAATTCTGGTTTCGATAGGGTCAATATTGCATATCTTGAGTTTATAGAAATGATTGATGTATTGAATATTGAAATTTGAGATATTCAACCCTGAGCTTTGGAACATTGATGTGCATATCGGACACAATTTTAGATGTGTCTGTGCTAGTGTATATTGATTTACATTTGATATTAGTGCGAGTAATCTCATTTTTTGTGGAGTTGACTTTGTTTAGTTTGGAGGCTTTGCAGGTTTTTGTCATTTGGTTCAGAAATGCAAGTGTGCATTTTGATATGCAGTTTCGTCTTGCTTTGTATCTTTGTTACTCTTTGATGTTATTTATCTCTGGGAACTTGGAAGCATAGAGAATGAATGGAGTTAATGCATGCCATTGGGTTCTTAGTCCATTTCTGATTTGTACACTGTTGTGGATGTTCCACTGGATCTTCATAAAAAATTTTATAGTATTATAAAGTCTTTTACTAGCACTATTCTACTCAAGATTACAGACTTCATATCATTAGATTTAACACAGAAATTACTGAGAATCAGCTAAAAGTGAAATGAAGGAAACAAACAATTACACACCATCCATACATTGAATACAAGATACACCCTAGGAAAACCCAATACAAGACGAACCCAACTAGGAGAGGCCTATGCTTTGCTCTTTTCTTATGTGGATGAAAAGTGAATACAAAGAAATGGGTACTCACACTGGAAACATTTGGATGCTACATGATTTCCTTCTTCCTCTGTCATGCTTCAATCCCATAACTATGAACATAATATTGAAACATAACTATGAAATAGATATAAATGCAGAGAACATAGAGAAACACAACTTGACTCATTTGTAGAGAGTTGAAGAAGTTACATGGTCACTAGGTGTTCTGGTTTGTCTCATGAGGATCACTTTTTCTTTTGTTTCTTTTTCTTTCTAATATTGATCCACCCAGTTTTGTTGACATGGGTTAGTGGCATTGTGATATACTGATTTGTGAAAGGGAATCATGAACGCAAGGTTGTTAGGACTAAGCTTTTCCTTTTTCGATCATGAAGATGCTTTAAACATCAAAAGAGATTTGATGACACCAAAGTTGAGTGTGTCTCCCCACCACTACCAAGGGGAACTTGCATAGGTTTCTTTTCTTTTGGTTGAGCCATTTTCTTTCTTGGAGCACATATGTTTCCCTGTATTACTTACCATCCTTTGGGATTTTTCCTATGTCCATTGGATGTAGAAGATGTTGGTGGAGATGAATAGGTTTCTTGGAGGTGTACAATTTGTTGGCATGATCTACATCTAAATTTTGTGCTTTCAATGTCTAACATTTCGGTAAAAGTGAGATCAACCCATTATATGAGCAACTAGTTGGGAAACTCACAACTTAGGTTGAGCACTACACATATATGGGTAAAGATGTTGAGCCCATGACAATATGAGCTCCATTAACTTTAATAAAATGATTCTGGGAGTTTTTAATAGTTGCAAGAAAATTAGGATACCATAAGTGAAGAGGAGGTTTGGAACTCTTACGTAGACCAGAGTTGCTGTAATAATCATGGTGTTTGGATCAAACTTTTAGAACTAGGGATGAAAGGAGAGGTGCATTTTCCCCTAGAAATAGGGTCCTAGGTTGAATTTCTTTTTCCTATCCACCATGGCCTTAAAAATTACAATGAAGTAACACTTGGAATGGAGGAAGAGCTCATCGTTGGTAATCTAGGTTTGATTTTTCCACCCATGAAGCATTGTTGTAGATGGCCAAAGCCCATTCAAAGGAAAAAGAGTGCAATCCCTTCAATACAAAAATTTGTGGGCATATACATGGAAGTTCCAACAATGGAATGTCCTTTGATTTCTCCACTATAAAGGCAGAATTGAGGGGCACCTTTTTCTTTGAGGGAATAGAAAGCCTAGGCTTCACCTCATCCTTGAATTGATGGGATTGGTAGGAGGGCATATTTTTTCATAGGGATCCTCCAAGAAGGCTTGAAACTAAAAGCACGATAGCATCCTTTCTTATGCCAAAATCCATGGGAAAGAAACTATCAAGGAGTTGCCTTCTTGCATAGAGTCGTTTCTAATGGCTTGGAGGGAACCTTGTCTTTGTTGTATCCATGAATTCAATATAGAGATAGAACCCATGGATTTCATATGAAAATAGAAGGGTTCCCCTGAATGGGACCTCATAAAGACTCGAAGATCTGCAGTGACTCTGCCTTATTTTTTAAGATTTGTGTTAGATAGGAGTGCAATGGTATTATTTGAATGAAGACCATATTAGAGCTGAAAGTCTTATCTAGTGTTTGTAAGTTGCAACTCTTAAAATGAGATGGTGACACCTCGTTTGGCTTGAAATTCCATGGATATAGCCAGTGACCACATGCTCTCTCTAGTTATAGTTTTAACTACCAATCCTAATGTAGTCCTAGCGCATCCATTGACTCCTTTTATTGTCGTGTTAATTTAAATAGGATTAACCACTGCAAGCATGATGACAGAGCACTCATTCAATGTCTTATTGATCCATTGACGAGTTTTTTTAATGTATCAAATGCAGGATCAACCATAATTTGAGCTTTGAGCTCAAGATAGACTTTGTCAAATTTGAATCTCACGTTGACACTGGCATTTGAAGCAATGGATTTACAAGCCCTTGATTTCATGAACTGTCTTGACTCTTAAATATTTGCGTAACTCCCTAGTTTCTTATATTAATCCCAAAAAAGAGACAACATGCAAATCTAAACTAGTTAATTAGTTGGAAAAAATGTTATCATAAACCATGTGCAGAACAGTGTTTTATGGATTGGAGGGATCCCCTCCCTTCATTATTTCTATGAATTTAATATGTAAAAAAAAAATGTGGATAATATGGAGGGGTTCCTATGAAGGGGACCTCATAAAGATGTGAAGATATGCCATGGCTCCCCCTTGTTTGAATATTAATGTTAGATAGTATCGCAATTATAGTAGTTAGACAAAGGCCATACTAGATTGCTTGCCCTAGTGTTTGGCAAGTGAAGAATCTTCAAAAGATATGGTGGCACCTCATTTGGCATGAGATGCTAGATATATCCACTAACAATATTCTCTGTGGTTACAGTTGTAACTACTAGCCCTGGCTAGGTCATTGACCCCCTTTGCTGTCATGTTCATTTATCTAGGGTTTGTTATTGTAGGCATGATGACAATGACTTCTTGACCCATTGATGTGAACCCTTTTGCTCTCATGTTCATTTATCTAGGGTTTGTTATTGTAGGCTTGATGACAATGACTTCTTGACCAATTGATGTGTGTCCTCGGTGTAATCAAAAGCAGGATTGGCCAGAATTTGAGCCTTGAGCTCAAGATTGAATTCATCGAACTTGGATCTCATGTTGATGATGTCATTTGAAGCCTTGGATTTACAAATCCTTGATTTCATGCACTGTCTTGAATATTTATAGTATTTTTTCAATGTTCTTCTTCAATCAATTGTTTATAACTTTACATTAATCTTAGAAAGAGACAACATGCAAATCTAAACTATAAATATAGGGGTATACTTTCACCTTTCAACCTCAGGAATTTGGAGTTCTTTGAAATCTCAGATCACTGTATAAAATTCAGATCATCTTCTGTAGTTATCACATAACTGCAGATTACAGGGTTATAGGTTTATTGTTTCAAATCAAGCTCTATTATCTCAGAGACACTTTCGGTGTAGTTTCATCATGCAACTCAATACAAAATTACAGTGATATTGTAATATTGCAGAAAGAAGTTTCAGACATATTACAAATAGTGCAGTTCAGAGGTATGTTGAAACGGACTGTAGGTTACTATTTTGAACATCCCTATACTTGTTATGTTGAAACGGACTGTAGGTTGCTATTCAAAATTTTTAATTACAGTGATCACTTTTGTAGTATCTCCAAGTTCTGTAGCACTGGAATGTTGTAGCACTGAAGCATCATGACTGAACTGTCATCATGGCTTTGAATATCGAGATAGAAATATCATTATCACGACACCAAATATATCATCATCATAGGACTGATCATAGTACCGAGTTTCATAATGTCATAACACTGAGAATGGACAAAGCATCATGTCATACATCACTGAGTATGAAAATAGAGAACAACACCATATCCAAACTGTGTCTTCAAAAATATTTATAGAACCAAGAGAGGAAGTGTCAATCTCCACAGGTCAAAGGAATGCCACATTAGGTTTGAGCTTCAGTGCTTTCACAAGTCCACAATATCTTTCAGGTGCGAGTATGTTTGCAAGAAATGTGCCAACATACAGGTTTCTCAGATGCGAAGTATTATTCTATAGAAAATTTTTCCAGAATTCGACTTCTAAACTTACTCTTTATTCTCCACTACGCTTCTATTTCTTGCTATATATTTGTTCAAGTTTTTTGTTCCATAGAAATTCTAGATCAATATCAATATTTGGGAGGTGTGGGCACGCAGTAAATGGAAAACCCACTATTCGAGCTCCTAAGCACCTTATACCTTGCAGCAGAAAGATAGATCTGGGATGGGGTTGAGAGTCAATATCCTATGAGCTCTAAGCTCTAAGCTTTGCACCAAGCTCTAAGCTCTGGGGTTGAGAGTCAATATCCCTACAATCTCTAAGCTCTGCACTAAGCTCTACACTGGCTCTAAGCCTTTTCAAATATTACTTCCAAAAACACTTCAGATATGCTTAGTGTTTTTAAACTTGTCACACAATCCACAAATCTGAACTGTCCTTTGGCCACAAGTCTTCAATGATGTCTTTGAAATATTGTTGCTCCAGAAGTTTTTTTTTTAGCCCCTCAAACCAAGGTATGCCACTACTTCAAGACTTCTTCCTATCCAAAAGGTTAGAGGAATTGTGTCACAAGTCCAATATTTCTTTTTCCACATGTTCAGGGTTTTTTAACTGATGTCTCAGGTCTGAATCTATGCCAAGATCCTTTGCCACAGTCACAAGTCTGAATCTGTACCAAGATCCTTTGAAACAGTCATAGGTCCAAGAGTTGTCCACATATCAGAGTACTCAAGTCCAAAAAAATTTTCAGATGTTACAAAACAGATCCGAGCTTTCATAAATATGAGAGATCCCGAGACTGTTGGTGCACAAATCCTTCACAAGTATGATTTTTTGCAAAATGTAAGCCTAAGGTCTGTATCACAAGTCTGAGAGGCTGATTCGAGTGTTCTGCAATAGGTAACAAGAGTTTTACAATTCCACAGGCCCAAATATTTGCCACAATCATAGATGCACATGTTCAAATGTGAATTTCAGTGTCTCAAGTAAAAATTACAGTGCTTTAGATCCAAAAATTATAGTGCCACTCCTTCAAGACTTCTTCCTATCCACAAGGTTAGGCGAATTGTGTCACAAGTCCAATATTTGTTTGTCCACATGTTCAGGGTTTTTTAACTGATGTCTCAGGTCTGAATCTATGGCAAGATCCTTTGCCACAGTCATAGGTCCAAGAGTTTTCCACATATCAGAGTACTCAAGTCCAAAATTTTCTTCAGATGTTACAACATAGATCCGAGCTTTCATAAATATGACAGATCCCGAGACTTCTGGTGCACAAGTCCCTCACAAGTCTGATTTGTTGCAAAGTGTAAGCCTAAGGTCTGTATCACAAGTCTAAGAGGCTAATTCAAGTGTTTTGCAATAGGTAACAAAAGTTTTATAATTCCACAGGCCCAAATATTTGCCACAATCATAGATGCACAGGTTCAAATGTGAATTTCAGTGTATCAAGTAAAAAATACAGTGCTTTAGATCCAAAAATTATAGTCCCTCAGGTCGAATTGCATGTGTCCAAGCTGCTACAGGGTCTGCAATTGAGGTTTTCCATAGGTCCGCAAAATAGCTCTATTATGGATCCATTTAACCCTTCATAATGTGTCTTCAAAAATATTTATAGAACCAAGAGAGGAAGTGTCAATCTCCACATGTCAAACGAATGTCACAGTAGGTTTGAGCTTCAGTGCTTTCACAAGTCCACAATTCTTTCAGGTGCGAGTATGTTTGCAAGAAATGTGCCAAGATGTGCAAGTATAGGTTCCTCGGATGCAAAGTATTATTCAATAGAGACTTTGCCCAGAATTCGTCTGTTGAACTCACTCTTTGTTCTGCACTCTGCTATGATTTCTTTCTATATCTCTGTTTGAGTTTTTTGTTCCACAGAAATTCTAGATCGATCTTCAGGAGGTGTGAACACTACCCCAGTGTTAAGAAGAAATCCTTTATTGGGAGCACCTCTGTTGTACTTTTGTTTCTGTAGAAAGATAGATCTGGGATGGGGTTGAGAGTCAATATCCCTACGAGCTCTAAGGATCGACCTTCGGGAGGTGTGAACACTGCCCCAGTGTCAAGAAGAAATCCACTATTGGGAGCACCTTTGCTGTACTTTTGGATCTGTAGAAAGATAGATCTGGGATGGGGTTGAGAGTCAATATCCCTACGAGATCTAAGCTCTGCACCAAGCTCTAAGCTCTGGGGTTGAGAGTCAAGATGCCTACGAGCTCTAAGCTCTGCACTAAGCTTTGCACTGGCTCTAAGAATTTTCAATATTGCTTCCAAAAACACTTTAGATATGCTTAGTGTTTTTAACCTTGTCACACAAGCCACAAATTTGAACTATCCTTTGGCCACAGGTCTTAAATGATGTCTTTGAAATACTGTTCCTCCATAATTTTTTTTTGCAGCCCCTCAATCCAAGGTATGTCACTAGCTCAAGACTTCTTCCTATCCACAAGGTTATAGGAATTGTGTCACAATTCCAATATTTCTTTTTCCATAGATTCATGGTTTTTTAACTGATGTCTCAGGTCCAAATCTGTGCCAAGATCCTCTGCCACAGTCATATATCCAGGAGTTGTCCACATATCAGAGTACTCAAGTCCAAAATTTTCTTCAGATGTTACAACACATATCCAAGCTTTAATGAATATGACAGATCCTGAGACTGTTGGTGCACAAGTCCCTCACAGGTCTGATTTGTAGAGTGTAAGCCTAAGGTATGTATCACAAGTCTGAGAGGCTAATTCGAGTGTTCTGCAATAGGTAACAGGAGTATTACAATTCCACAGGCCCAAATATTTTTCACAATCACAGATGCACAGGTTCAAATTGAATTGCAGTTTTTCAAGTAAAAACTACAGTGCTTTAGATCCAAAAAGTATAGTCCCTCAGGTCAAATTTCAAATGTGTCCAAGCTGCTACAGGGTCTGCAATTGAGTTTTTCCATATGTCTGCAAAATAGCTCTATTATAGATCCATTTAACCCTTAGTAATGTATCTTTAAAAATCTTTATAGAGCTAAGAGAGGAAGTGTCAATCTCCAAAGGTCAAAAGAATGTCACAGTAGGTTTGAGCTTCAGTGCTTTCACAAGTCTGCAATTCTTTCAAGTGCGAGTATGGTTGCAAGGAATGTGCCAAGATGTGCAAGTACAGGTTCCTTGGATGCGAAGTATTATTCCATATAAGCTTTTCCCAAAATTCGATTTCTGAACTTACTCTTTGTTCTCCACTACGCTTCTATTTATTGCTATATCTATGTTCGAGTTTTTCATTACACATAAATTCTGGATCAATCTTCAAGAGGTGTGAACACTGCCCCAGTGTCAGGAAGAAATCCACTATTGGGAGCACCTCTGCTGTACCTATGGTTCTGTAGAAAGATAGATCTGGGATGGTTTTGAGAGTCAATAGCCCTACGAGCTCTAAGCTCTAAGCTCTACACCAAGCTCTCAGCTCTGGGGTTGAGAGTAAAGATCCCTATGAGCTCTAAGCTCTGCACTAAGCTCTGCACCGGCTCTAAGACTTTTCAAATATTGCTTCCAAAAACATCTCATATATGCTTAAGTGTTTTTAACCTTGTCACACAAGCCACAAATCTGAATTTTCCTTTGGCCACAGGTCTTCAATGTTGTCTTCGAAATACTGTTGCTACAAAAGTTTGTTTTGCAGCTCCTCAATCCAAGGTATGTCACTAGTTCAAGACTTCGTCCTATCCAAAAGGTTAGAGGGATTATGTCACAAGTCCAATATTTCTTTGTCCACAGATTCAAGGTTTTTTAACTGATGTCTCAGGTTCGAATCTATGCCAAGATCCTTTGCCACAGTCACAGGTCCAAGAGTTGTCCACATATCAGAGTACTCAAGTCCAAAATTTTCTTTAGATGTTACAACATAGATCCAAGCTTTAGTAAATATGACAGACCCTGAGACTGCTGGTGCACAAGTCCCTAACAAGTCTGATTTGTTGCAGAGTGTAAGCCTAAGGTCTGTATCGCAAGTTGGAGAGTCTAATTCGAGTGTTCTACAATAGGTAACAGGAGTGTTACAAGTCCACCGGCCCAAATATTTGCCACAATCACAGATGTACAGGTTCAAATGTGAATTTCAGTGTCTCAAGTAAAAACTATAGTGCTTTAGATCCAAAAATTATAGTCCCTCAGGTCTAATTGCAGATGTGTCCAAGCTGCTACAGGGTCTACAATTGAGGTTTTCCATCTGAAGATGTTGTGGGTAAGTGTGCAGTAGAATAATTTTGGGCCTGTGTAACAAGAGTACTTCCATTTGAAAATATCTTTTGTCAAATAACACGAGCCATAACGGTAGAATGCTATAATTTGTGTCGATGTGACACTGATGAACCTATGCCAAGGTAAAATATTTTTCCTGCCCAGAGAATCATGCAAAATTTCTGTAAGATGTATTTTTTGTTATTTATGGAGAAATTTTGAAATGTAACTTATGAGTGTGTAGTACAAAAAAGAAATTTCTTATGACCATTTTGAAAAAAGAAAGTGTATACTTAGTAACTTACACGAGGGAAGATGGTGTTGAATAGTGATTTTAACTGCGATTTTGGGTAATTTATTTTGTTGAATAATAAGTGTTCTCTATTAGGGGAGAAAACTATGGAAACATAAACAATTCTTTGATATTACTTCATTTTTAGAATAGAAATGAATTTTATATTGCATTTTTTAAATTAGTAGTAGGCATCAACTTCTCTTGGTTCTTTTGGGTCCTATTGTAAACTCAGTTTCACAAGTTGCCATTGTCCTTTAGTGTAAAAAAGGTAAAGTTTGTAGCTATTTTTAACATAAGTCCTCTGTCTGCACTGTGCAGCCGCCTTGTTTCTGATGATGTTCAAGGTGATTGTATGTAAGACTCTACTCTTATGAATGTTTGGACTAACCAAAGTATGAGTTATATTTGTGAAAATAAAATTGAACATCATGCTATACTTAATGCTTGCATGTCATCTGATAATTTGAGTAAGTTTATTTTCCGTGGCCCTATTCATTGATGTCTTATATATGTCTGAATATCTTTTCTTTCCATCATTTTAGGTCTTTTCACGTGGCATTTCTCACCATATCTATAGTAGAAGCAAACCAAATGTAGTTCTTCATGACTTCACTACACACTGATAACAATTCAAATGTATGATGTATTTGTTTATATGCTTACATGATAGAGATAGAGACCAGTCATCCTGATAATTTGGATATTCATTGTCATGATTTCAGAGTATTCCAGGTTGAGATGAGTCCTGCACAAATATTTGAACTGTAGAACAAATGAAGAAGCCACCTTTAGGGGTTGATATAATCTAGTACAACTTTGCTGTGAAATTCTTTGATGTCAGATAAAATTCATGAACCTGGAAATCAAACATATCAAATGATGGATTCAAGCCACTACTTATGTACCAGTTCACAATAAAATATGCTTTCAATGAACCATGCTTTAATTTCCAGCAAAAGGATCAACATTTGAAAGCTTAAGTGGTTATTTTGAGCATCATATCAAACATATCTAAGTGATTAATACCAGACAATTGTCAAGCAATGAACTAAGAAATTAGTTTTGTCATCTCTATTAATGAAAATAAACAGTGCACTTGGTGTTTGAATGTGCAATTTGGAATAAAAACTTCCAAATTGCACATATATTTGTTATAATACACTATGGATTGAAAGTGCATATGCATCACCCTACTTTGTTATGGGATCACATGGAACCATTTGTAATTTTTTCCATTGATATATCTTTTTCATAATTTTAGTGGACAAGATGCATGATGCTTTTTCTTTCCTCGTTAGCAAAATAAAATTTTCATTTTAGCCTCCAAAAGGTGAACAATGGAATAACTATGAAGCAGTTCCAAATCCCTGAGAGGGCAAAGAACAAAAGACACCAGGAATTTCTAAGGTTTACAGTATCCAATGCACTTTTTCCTTGAAGAAAATTGAGCGTCGATCCTCAATGTCCTTCTAGTAGTCTCTTGCATACAAGCAGTCCAAAAATATGTGCTTCACTTGTATCTGGTTTACCACAGATTTAGCAAATCCACCTATCAACATGCTCTTATCTAGATAGGTCTTGGATGGCCTTGGATGGTTGATGACCAACCATGCAAAGACCCATAGCCAAACACTATGAAGCCTATGAATCCCTTTATTCGAGAGATTGAAGAGTTGAGAGCATTAAGAATCAACTCAAACCCAAAACAAATGACAATAACACAACATAAAATTGAAAAGGACCCCATAAATTATATGAAAGAAGGAACCACTAAATAATCCCCCTAATGGTTGCCACAAATGCCCAGTTATAATGTAGAGATACGGTAGACCTGACCAATGAGGAAGATAGGATTCTTATAGTAGTACTTTGCAACACACTGGGTGATCAACTTTGATGCCCTGTTTTGAGCATATTTTGGCAGAATAAATGCCCCTCACTCGCAATCTCTTAGTGGATACTATTGGTTTTGATTTGTCTCACTTATCTAGCCACATTGTGGTAAGAGGAGGCTAGTTCAGATTCTCTCTTCAAGACATAAAAAAAGGGAAAATTTGTTAAAATATGTCAAATTAGTAATCTCTATCAAACTCCCTTTTGAAAATCTTGGGTCAAGCTTGTTCACTAGCTTAGGCAAACATAATTAAGCTCATTTCATCTTGGATGAACTTGAAAATATTTGACTACGTTTAGCCCAAACTCAAACAAATCAGACATATTTAGAAATAAATTTGGGAACTCTTATTAGTCCCTGCCATAAGGCAACATGGACAATAGTAAATGTCCAGTTGTTTATTATTAGTCTTTTCTTGAGAATTAAAACATAAAACCACATAAAACCTAATGTTTTAAGGCAAAAATTATAATAATTTTTTTCTCCACCTATCAAATGTTGACATTGCTTTTTGTTAGCCAATGAAAAATTTTAACATCTTAATTGGCCTCTTCTTGAGGTGGAGAGGAGCAAAACTTAGAAGTAAAAAGCGTATGGTAAGTAAGTTTTTTTTCTTAATCAAGTAATGCTAGCATTACTCTAGCATTACTTAGGTCAACATCAATTGTTTGCTCGTAAGAGTCTAAACGTATTGCTACGAGTCTAGCCATGATCTCTTGAGCGCTTTGCTACACATGGCTACCCAATTGTCTAGATGGGGCACATGTTCTTCTATTCAATTTCCATTTGGCTTGGCTTTTTGAATTTTATTGATGCTTCTCTCATACAGGAACTAAAGTCAGGTAAGAGCGAGTCAAATGAAGTTTTTATAACCAAAATTCCTTTGCATTGTGCAAACAATTATTGGATAATAAGCTTAGTTGCAGGCCTACCATGTATGCTAGTTAGTCCCTTGTTTCTGATCTCCTTCTTTTTACATTTATGACCATAAAATACAACTTAGCCTATGTTCAGGTCATAGTAAGGATTACAAACCTATGAAATTCATTGACTCGTCTAGGATTACGAACTAGTGTGTTAAGACCGCTTGAACATATTAGCTTAAACATGATTTATAGAGCATATTACTATGTGGCTAACTCAAAGAATAAGTGGTGAAATCCTAGTGTTTCTTTGAAGAAATATGATTTACCATTCATTATTCTACCTATGAATACATGTACCAATGAATGCCTGTGTATCGATAAGCGCAAGCACTAAAAGACCTAGCTCCAAGGCCACTTTTTTTTGTTCTATCTAGGAGCTTGGATTCATTCATTTTTTGCCTTTGTATCAGTAGTTGCAAGCACCAAAAATCCCAACTCTAGAGCCGCTTCTATATATACTATCTTGGAGCCTTATTTCATTGTTTTTAATTTATTGAAAGTTGTAGAATTTACAATCTATAAAGGGTGCTAGCTCAATGGAAGAGCACCTGCTTTACAAGTAGGAGATTGGTGGTTCGATTCCATCGTGACCTGATATAAATATGGAATGGAGACGATCAATTTTTGGTGATGGAGGCTCTTTTGACCATCACCAATGAGCTTATGGTGACATTTTTTGACCCTTACCAAAATATGTAATGGTGATGGTCAACGAATGCCACCATATATACACATCAATAGTAACAACCATGAAAGGTCCGTCACCATAAATCATTGTTGTTGATATGAAATTGTGAGGGTCATTGTTTGTCATTATATTCATTATTTGTGACAGACCTTGAAGTCACCAATGAGCTTATCATGACATTTTTTGACCCTCACCAAATATGAAATGGTGATGGTCAACGAACGTCGCCATATATATGCACCAATAGTGACGCCCATGAAAGGTCCATCACAATAAATCGTTGTTCATATGAAATGGTGACGGTCACTATCTGTCATTATAATCAATATTCGTGACGGACCTTGAATGTCACCACAACACCTATACTTTCGGCGACGCCACCTTTGGTGACGTTCAGTTTTTTTGGTGACCGAGGCTGTGGTCCGTCACCATTGCTCATATGAAATGGTGACAGTCACTATCCGTCATTATAAATCATTATTGGTGACGAACCTTGAATGTCACCACAACACCTATACTTTCAGCGATGCCACTTTTGGTGACGTTCAATTTTTGGTGACGAAGGCTCTTTTGACCGTCACTAATGAGCTTATGGTGACATTTTTTGCCCCTCACCAATGTCCTTTTTTCTTGTAGTGTAAACAAAGAAATTTTCAAAAGCTCATACACATTAACCAGAAATTTCTCCAAATCCACAAATTGGCCAATATTTTATTAATAATGAACTGAGTTACAAGTAAGTTGCATAAAATTCACCTGGTCTTGATCAAGGAAAGCTACAAGAACCATGTGATGAGTACAAGAAAATCCTACAGCTCTAATAGCAAGCTCCTCTAGAAAACTAGGTTGTTGCTCCAAAACTACATTGTTTCCTAACTTCGGCCTCTGATTTAGCCATTGAAAAGTGCTCAGAAAATTCTATGAATTTGGGATAGTGATCCATGCCAAAAACCTAGTAAATCCTAGAAATGGTATCCACTAATTCCAACCTTCAAATATGATCCTTTGTAGCTTAGCCCTCTTCCAATTTCGTTTTCTCACACTGCATTTGCTATTGTCAATCACTGCTCTCCAAAATCCTAACAAAAATCCTCACATGAACCTCCAATCAATCCCCCAACACCTCAACTCCAAAATCACTCCAAGGAAACTCCCACAAAAGAGCCTCCAATGTGTGAGTAAGCCCTTCTAACTAAAACAATTGTGATAAAATCTGGCCTCCAAGATAATTTTTTGCACTTCTATGTTAGCCCTTCGAACTGAACTGAAACTACATTGTTGATCTCTCCTATGAATTCTAGATGAATCCTCCAAGGGGAGATGGGTACCCACCTAATCTCACTGAATCACATGAGGGTTTTCGTCCTGGGGCTACCAATGGAGAAGAGAAGCAGGTTCTCAACCTTGCAAACAATAAACAATATAGAATCCAAGATGTTATGTAATGGATCTTCCTCCTCTTTCTAACTATGATGGACTACTTTAGAAGTTCCTATTTTATTATTATTTTAATATTTGAGCACATTTCCCTTAATTAAAATATTCTTTTTAGTGTGGGAAAATGGTCAATTGGTTACCATGCCTCCTTAGGTCCCTAGAAATCACTCCTAGCAATCCCATACTGTATATCGCCTTGCTCTAGTTCCAAGAAGCAATTACACAAAGGTGTTCTACCAAGAAATCCTCCTGAAATTCCACCTTAGGCATAATTGATTGAGTTAGGCCCATTAATAACACATGTTTCTAAATTTTTTGAGAATGAAACGAAACTAAAGGCAAACTGTTAGTATGAATCCTTTGTCGAAGTGTACGAAAAAAGACCACTTTAGCTACGCATAACTAATAGCCCTAACATTAAATATGGCTGCCAATATCTTCAGATCTGTAGTTAGTTGATCAAGACAAGAGCTGCAAAAAACCAGATCTATGCATAGAAAGACATTAAGCAGTAAAGAGAAGGTTTTGTTCCATATATCCAATAGACAAGACAAGAACAATTTTTGAAAGAATTTTTTGTATTAAGGGAACTTGGGAGGAAAACAAGAAGATGTTTTCAATTCTCCTCAATGGGATAGGTTCTTGGAAGTCCTCAGCACTTCAGATCTAGCACTTCTCTCTCCTATTGGTGTAGAAAACCCAGACAAAGATAGAACTCAAAGGGAGCTCACACAGCAAATAATGGAAAATATGACAATGATAATGGCTCAAAGTCATACCAAGAGTTTAGATCCAGAGTGATATAATAGGCAACAAAAGGTGAAGAATGGTAAGAAAAACCCTCGTATTTATAACAAAATATTGGGTCATTCTAGATCTTGGTGCCTGATTAAAATAACATTAACCAAATCTAGATCCACCTTTTATGGAATATTTTATTATATTTGTTGGAGGGAAAAGGTATTTGACTTGGGTCAAATCCCTTTATTTGTAAGTAATAAATAAATAAATGATTTATTTATCATTTTAAGGAAATGGTTAGATGATAATCAAATAAATAATGATTTATTTAATTATTTGTGGGTGATTTAGTCATATTTAACAAGGAATATTATTTAAATAAGGTTTAAATAATTATTCCTAGAAAATAATAAGATAAATAAAGATTTATCTAATTAATTTCTTTGTTTTGGGTTAAATATGACCAGGAAAATCAAACAAATATAGGTTTGTTTAATATTTCCTTTTGGGGTTTCCTGTTTAGACCATAAACAACCTAATAAATGTTGTTTATTAAGTTATTTAACATAGTGAAGGCAATTTTACTTAGGGTAAAATTGGTCTTACATGGTGTACTTGGGTCCATCTAATGATAATAGGTTAGATGACCAAAAAATGGTGTAACAGATTGCCCCCCAGCGTGTGAGTGTTAGGAACAAATTGTATGACCGAAGTACGTTGTAAGAACTCAATCACCAGACATCAAGAGGGAAGTCAGAGAGAGAAATGTAAGGTAGACTAGTGTGCTCAAGAACTAGACCCCGAGGAGACAAGACTCGCAGGTGCAACAAGTCTCTTTTTATGAGAGGGTACCTGTGCTAAATGCGGCGGGGGAGGCATACCTATGCCCGCCGAGACAAAGTACAACAGAATAGTGTGTCCAGTAAACAAGGGACTGAACCATAAAGTACAACCGGCATAAACATGAGCCAGATAAGAATACAATGAGGAATCCCACATACATGCTATGCCTGGGATAACAGCCAGGACTTATACAATAATATCTGAGTACATGAGATACAAATACAACCCAAATGCCCCCTATAAGCGGGGAAGGGCTCACAAAATCTGACTGATACATGCAAATCAAAGAGGCGTTGCAAGCGGCTAAGGCCGACATCATCAAATATATGGAGCTACATCGAAGGCTGCAATGAAGAGGTCATCCGGGCATGTGGGGGGCTACCTGCAGGGCCACCCCCTCATGAGGGTTGAGACATCTCACACACACCCAAGAATCACTAAGAGCTGCTACTGCATCACTAAACCATCAAGTATATGGATCTCGATCATGCTGAAAGGAGCTGGAGTGGAGAAACAATCAAGTCAAAGGGAAATGAGAGATTCCTTTACCTGATCCGAGGCACAAAACAAGAGTGGAAGCTGGAACCAAGGTACACCGCCCTCTAGACCTGTCTTCTGGAATGAAGGAGCTAATTTCAACAGAAGGAGGTATGCCATAGGTGAGGCAATGAGAGATCCTCAACTAAGGCACGAGAGAAAATAGTAGAGCGACGGAAAGACTAATACCAATGATGAAGGTGGAATGGAGGGGACTGAGTAGCGAATGGATGACTTCTCTTGCTAGAGCATAAAGGGCATGAATGACATGGCAGCGACTGACACAATATCATCAGGGATAAGGGACAGTGGGACTGAAGGCTATAATGTGCGACACAAGAGAGAGACCAAGCAATGAAGGATGCAGGACTATAGTGGGGTACAAAGGGACTCGGGATAGACTCCATGAATGCGATGATGACTCCACTTGGATGCTCTAAACAAGGGCGACTCGATGGTGCTGCCACACAATAAAGGTCCAATGGGGGACCATGAAAACATGAGTACAAGATGGTAACTCACGACAAAAATCAACACAAACAAAGACAAGTAAGGAGGCAAAGTGGTGTCCCAAGTACAAGTGTTGTAAGTGAAGAAATGCGATTTTAAGGAGAGGTGAAGTGACCCATCTTGGAAAAAATGTGTCCCGGTGAAGTATCAAATCACAAAGAACTAACAGATACCCATTTGAGGACTCGGTGAGAGCTTTCCAATGGTGCAGACGGTTTTTCAAACGGAGCTACGATATGGTCGCAGCAGGCGAAAGAAGAAACAAGGGTTCTCTTTTAATAAGGCAGTTTTCCCTCCAAATCCACTCATTTGCTAGTGTTGTTGTCGTGAATATAGAGAGGAGATAAGGCCCTAAATCTTGCGCTGAGCGTAGCGGACAAACCGACCATTGGAATCGAGATCCGTCAGTTGCAGGTAAGAGGCCTAACCTTACTCTTTCATTTTGATGGATTGAAAGTTCAGATTAGGGCCCAGAATCTCAGGAACAAACCCCCTTGCATATTTTCAGCCGTGTCGAACTTTTTGGGCCAAAATCTGCGACCTGGGATGCAGGTTTTGAGCAAAAAGGTGTGACCAGTCCCAGGATTTGGCAGAAAAGTGCGACCTGGAAGATGAGGGGGTTTTAGTGCTGTTTGATGGCTGAGAGTTGGGTTTTTGTGTTTGGTTACAATATTCCCTATCTGTAGGCTGAAAAAGATGATGTTTTTGTGCAGATATGGCAGATATATAGGTGAACTGGAGAGAGAGAGACCTGGGTACATTACGGGCAGAGATCCAGGTAGATCAGGGTGTCCGTCATGTGTTGGCCAGGTTTGGGGTTATGAAATTTTTGGAGAACCCTTTGATGAGAGATGGAGAGCCCTTGTTGGCCCGGATTATCAGTTATTGGGATCAAGAGCATGAGGTCTTTGTAGTGCAGGGGCACAGGATTGAACTGACAGTCCAGGATGTGTATTTCCTGACGGGTCTCCCGCCACTTGGGATGGTGGGAAATACGCAGCCAGTGTTGCCGCGGGGGCGAAACATCATGGAGTTTGTGGAGCGGAATTGTCGACCGGGTCTCCAAGTCAAAGGGACGCAGATACCGATCAGGGACCTAGAGAGATTGGAGACCCGGGCAGTGACCGCAGCGGTGCTGTAGATCCTGGGCAACCAGGCGTTCCATCACATCATTGGGGGCAGATGATGATCGTAGAGAGTGTGTTGAGTGGGACCTACTATGGGTGGGCCCAAATGATGTTGGTGTTGTTAAAACTACGCTTGTCGTCATAAGCGGCAAGGAACCACGATTGCTCGTATGGGATCGTATTGTGCGCCTTCTTTTTTTAGAAGATCTTTGACCTTACGACTCGCATACAAATTTCTCCAAGATGGGGGCCCTAGAGAGCCTGTGATGCGCTGGGGGCGACCGCCGTGTAGAGGAGGAGGAGGGCGGCCTGGACGGTGTTTTGACCGGATTTCTTTCATTTCATTGGGATTAGATTCCATTATACATAGACGACTATCCCTATAGTGGGATGAGTTATTGTGGGATCCGGACCTACCAACTTCCGCCCCGGTCGAGTATGGGGGCCCCAGGGTAAGTGACAAGTGACTATTCTTTTTTGGGAATGCAGTTATTGAACAAAGAGATAGGTACGATTCATGACTTTTGGTATGCCGATATAGCTCCAAGAAAATCGGTCGGATATATGGGATGACTCGCAAGATCGTGGAGCCGTGTGCCCGAGTGGGTTGAGAGAAGTGCATAATGAGGATGCGGCCGCTCTTCTGGAGGACATCTGCCGTAGATGCGAGAGGTTTCTGACTGGGGTGTCAGAGCGCGGGTGGCAAGACTTAGACGACCAGTACATAGAGCCATGTATTGGTCTACCCTCGTAATGGAGAGGTGTCATGCGGTGCATGGCGATGGCTGGTCAGGGGATACGTGATCTACAGGCTACAGGAGCAGAGCCATTGGCTAAGGATCCGCCAGATAGTGATTAGGTGTGGGGCATGTGGTGCCCCCTAGTATGTATGTAGGGGCAGGTGGTGCCCGTAGTTTTGAGTTTTTTTTTTTTTTTTTTTTGTAAAATGCTATGGGCATATCATATGTATCAGAGTAGATGGACTCTAAACACATGTTTTGTGACACATATTATGGATATGCATCTTGTTTAATGATTATGAATGTTATTGTCTTGTATACAATGCGTGTGATAAATGCCAATCTAGAACATGGTTTGCAATGCTATCTACATAGTGATTTTTTTCTCGAGGTACATGGTTGAAAGTTATGGTTTCAAATTCACGTGTTAAGAGTTTCACTCGTAAATATTGTCTAAATAGCACAGGATTACGCATACGATAGACACCAGTTAGTTGCATGACAAGAAGTATGGAATCTAAACGAACATGTAGATGGAGGATGCGATGAAATAGGGCATCGCCTAAGAGACCACACACTGCATCATATTCGGCCTAATTTTTGGTGGCGGTACCAATACAGACCCCGTTTGAGAGCACAAGGGCATGCAAGGGGGTGAAAATGGCCCAACCTGCCGAGGCTAGATTCTGGGAGTAACGACTTGCACCATCGATGTAACCGATATAGGGTGGGGACGAGGTCCGAGTTCGTGTTGTTATAAGACAACAAATTGAGGGAGAAGGGACAATGACGGCAACGTGAGTGTATAGAATACATCGAGCAGCAACTGCGGGGGGGAGTGCGATGAGCAGGATGGCTATGACTCATATACAAACTAGAGGATGGTATATGAGGGCTATAGGAGGTATGGCAGGGACTCGGGCTGAGGAGGTCAACAGAGATACGGGTGGAGTTATCTCGTGTATGGGCGGAAAAGAGGAGGTCAAGGGTGGAAGGGACATCACATGATGCGGAAAAGTTACCTAAATCATCCGTGGGGGAAGAAAGGCTTGCATACGGATCGTCACGGGGAATGACAGAAGAACAGGGAAACAAATGGTTAAATGATGTTGAACCCAGGGTGGTCGCTGAAGGGAGATCGAGCGAAACAACAGGGGAGGATTCAAGGGGAATGTTCTCCAAGGGTAGCACAGAGGATGATAGGTAGAGGATGGTGGTAGTAGACTCCGTCATCTGGACATCATGGGGGGGGATGTCAATGGGAGCGGGGGGATCCTCAAGATGTCCTGAAGCATACTGCGCAAGTATGGGAGAGGCGGACTGATTTTTTTCAAACTCATACTCTCGAACTACTTCTAAAGAGGCACAGTAATGCGTCAGGTGAGGACAATGGTGGGAATAATGGCCATGGACACCGCACAAAGCACAGGGTTTGCTGGTGCGAATAGTCTTTGGGTTCTTGGTTATGGACGAGGACGGGAGAGAGGGGTCAGGGACCGTAGACTCAGGGAACGCGAATTTAACCATGGGTTGAATGCGGGGCAATTCGGGACAAGTATGGGTGGCGTGACCGACGAAATCACACAAGGCGCAAGGCTTTGCGGGCGGAGGAGGAACCGGGTCAGTCGGGGTGACTTTGTCTTTGGATGCCCCCTTGCGAGCTTTACCTTTCTTTCTTGGAGCTGTCACCACAGGGGTAGGGTCCTAGGGAGGTGCAGGGGGCATGGTAGCAATGGAGGAAGCGAAGGGGACTGGTTGAACTGGTGTCAAAGCAAGATAGGGTTTCGGGTGACCAGGAGGGGTAGCGGTTGGAGGGTCAAGGTACCAGACGGGTATACCCAGGGTCAGGTTAGAGAGAGAGAGGGTGGCCATGACGGGGGCTGAATAGACTCTGGGAGGGGGAGCTAGGAAAGGTATCTGACCAGCGGGGTAATGATCAGGAGGGACGGCTCCGAGATGGTTAAGGCCTGGGGGAACCGATCCAGGGGGATAAAGGGGTTCAGGGATACCATCTGTAGGAGAAGGGCCAGAAGGAGGAGGTCCGGCTGGCGAAGATGAAGGGCTAGGAGCGGGTTGCGGTGGGCGAGGTTGCGTCTGAGGTTGCTGACTAGCCGAGGTGGGTCTCTTAAGGGCAACCCAAGACGATTGCATCATGCAAACATTCGATAAGCTGTGATCAGAGATAGGAGGAGGAGGGAGACCAGGAAAATTTCCAAGAAAAGAGGAGTCTTTATAGACGCCGGGAGAGACACTGGTCAAGGAATCGACAGTTTGTTTATTGGCTACAGAAGAGATGGTCATCTTAGGGGAGGTCTGAGACTTTGGCTCATGATAAGTCAACTAGTCGATGGTGAATATCTTTCCATTGTGAGGAAAAGACATCTTACGAAAAACCGCGGATGGGACAGTAGACATGGCATAGGTGTAGCTTCGCCCCAATAGAATGTTGTAGTCTTGAGGGGCGTCGATGACTTCGACGTCAACGCAAACAGTCTTACCGGCAAGGGTGATAGGACAATTATGAAAAAGGCCAATGGGCTGGGAGGCGTGGCCATCCCACGCTCGAAGGGTGATCGTGGAAGGGGCCAAGTTAGGAGATCCGAGTTGCTTCCAAACCGAAGCAGACATCACACAGGTGGATGCCCCCTCATCAATTATACACTGAGAAACATTGGCATTCTGGATTTTGACTGGGATTTGGAAGGCAACGGAAGCAGGAAGAGGAGGATGTTCTGATTGATGAGCGTTGAAAACAATCATTTGGTCATCGGCAGGATCTACAGTGCCCACGGCAGATAGCAGAGCCTTCTTTTGGGAAGGGCATGACTGGAGGAGTTCCAATGTGGAAATGGCAACAAGAGACTACGCCAAATCATCTACTATGCTATACGAATGAGCAGCTCGACCAGAAGCATCATTTCGACATAATGGTCCCTTAGGAATCTTGGTGTGAACCTCAACTTTGGGTTGAGGGATATGTAAGGGGCCATTGGATGTCGAAAGAGGCTTTGTAGAAACTGAAGAAGGGGACTCGGGGGCAGAATGAGCGGAAGGCTTGGGGTACTGGCGAGACCAAGTTTGAAGGTGAAGGTTGACGGTTGGGGATGGATCAGAGTTCATCATGAGGATCTGGTAGTCGGAGGAGCCAGAAGGGGAAGGTTGAGTGGCGACCTGTCTGTCAGGTGGTTGGGCAGCCACAAATCCTTGCTGAGGGAAAGGATCGGTAAACACAGCTGGTTGAGTAGTGGCCACATTAGGGGGAGCATGAGGGGTGGTATGTTGTCCTCACAATGTGGTTTGAGATTCCCACATCTGCCGCATCTGTGGTAAGAGGGGACAATCATGGGTGTAATGACCGTAAACACCGCAACACGAACAAGGCTTATTTGTGCGAAGAGGCCTGTCCGGCTTGGGCTAAGTGCCCTGTTGCTGGTTAGCGGTGTTAGGGTTAGTACCTTGAGGATTGGGTCCATGGGTACCAGGGGCAGATTGATTTGGATTGCCTCTCTACCTTCTTTGAGAAGGGCGATTAGTCGCGCCCTGTTGTGAAAATACTTGCCCTGGACGGGGCTGTAGGTGCTGTTGCGGGGTTGGAGGAGGCAAGGGAGGTGGAAGCGCATATGTTGGAGGAGCTGGCGCACCAGGCTGCGGATAAGGGTAATGGTTAGGTTGGGCAACATTGAGGTAAGCAGGAGGTTGGGCAAAAGGATGAGGCATGCCGTATCCTGGATACATCTTTACTTGGAGAAAAGTGCTAGAGGTGTTGGCCCCTCCATGAGGGAGACCATAGCCCAAAGGAGGTTGGGCATACGGATGAGAAAGGGCTCCAACGATACCATCGGCGGAATGAGATGCCCCTGGGGCGTTAGCGCCACTGGGCCTGGGGAGGTCAGGAAGGACGGTATAAACATAACCAGACTGAGCGTAGATCGGGTCATATTTCATGGCTATTTGAAGGGCAGCTTCTTTGGTTTGAGGGAAATGAGAGGCGACATCTTTTCCAATGGGAGCTAAGAGAGTGCCAGAAACAGGTCCGCCTCAAACCAGTCTTGAGAGGAGGGCTGACATGGAAACCTCTTCTTCACCATTCACGTTGCAAGGTGGAAGGTGCAGGTCGAAAGGTTTTCTTGAAAATTAAACTAAATGCAGAAAAGTATCGAAGAGGAGATGAAGCCAGGCTAAAAGGCTTAGGCAATGGTCACAAAGGTGGTATGGGAAGAGGTGGCTTGGTCAACATACCATTTAGAAGCTTCGCTGGTAAGCGTGCATTGGAACAACCGAAGACGGATGGAATCATCGGTAATGGAATTGGAGGAACACCACATGTTTGAAGATCGGACATGGTTGGTTGGATCTTCTCCGGCAAGGCCATGAACACGGATGTCAAGGGCTTGAGTTGGCATAACGGACATTAACATTGTGGTGGATAGGGTCATTGATCAACTAATTGAAATCGGGGAGGCTGAGGCCTGCAATGTACGGTAGCAAGGGTGCGGCCGAGGTAGTTCCTGTGGCAGTTCCGCTAGTAGTAGTTAAACGTGGGGGCGGGATTCTTTAGCAGCGTTGACCTGGACCTGACAGAGTGAAGGCAGCGGGAAACAAAGTAAAGGAGACAGCAGATAGGAAGAGGAGTCGGAATGCGAACTCAGAGGAGGACTGGCTCGACGATGGTGGGACGAAGCAGGTCGACCGACCGGAAACTGAGGGTGAAGGCCAAGAAGTCTTCGAGAGGTGCGCCTTGGGGGCGCAATGGTGACAACACAAACATGGCACGAAGGGAAGAAGACGGCCAGGCAAGGCGGGGAGTCGAGAATCAAACAATTCTGATGTCGAAACAAGGGCAAAAAGGTGCAGTGTCAATTGATTTTAAAGTCTTTGCCTGGCGGTGTAAACCAGGCTCTTCTTCGCTTAGGGTGAGTGTGTGGCGTGCGTTAATTTTAATTTTTAAACCCTTTTCGTTTTTTGAGCAAGAGAAAAAGTGTGTTGCGTAACTGAAAATAATGCTGCAAAAACAATATATATTGCTGAAATAACAGAAAATGAATAGCTACTAATGCATCGATTGAACCCAGGAAGGCAGGTCTCTCAAAACTAATCTAAAAGAGGGAAAAAATCTAGTCAAAACACACTAAAAAGAGACCAATAGATCTAGGGTCGAAAGGGACAAGGATCTAAAGAAGAAAGTTGCTAAAAAGAGGTGCAGATCACAGCCAAGAGGCAGAGGCAAGGTGGCTGGAAAAAAGGAGGAAAACAGCAAAAAGCAGAAAGGACAGGGATGAGCTCCTAAAGGGAGGTCCAAACAAAACTACAAGAGGTGATTTGAAAGGAAGAAGAGTTGATTTAAAGGGATTTGAGGATGAGGTATCAGATCTAAAAAAGGGAAGGCTGAAACTTTGAAAAAACAGACACCTAAACAACTAAAACTCTTCCAACGAAAGTGGAGGGTACTAAAGCCCTAGGGGGCTAGGTTCCCACTTAGATGAGCAAAATAGATTAGAAACAGGTCCAAAAGGGTGGAGACAGAGGCTGGAAAACCCTGACAGAAGCTTCAGCAAAACCCAGAAAAAATGCAGAAAAACAGCAGAAAAAAGCACAGGTCGCAGGTTCTGAGCTGTTTTCCTGTTCAAGTCGCAGAAAAAGGGCTGGAAAGTGCGACCTGGAGTCCAAGTCACAGTTTTTGGGCTGAAAAGTGCGACCTCCAACTCCGGTTGTCCCGACGGCAGATTTGCGGAAAAGTTGCCGTCTCAGTTGCGGCTGATGTCTGTCACCTGCGTAATAGGGCCAGAAACATGCAGAAGTTAGAAATTTTAATGTTTTAGGGTTTTATAGGTGAAAAAAAACATGAAAATAGGAAAAAAAAAATCTGAAAAGAAACCCTAGGTGTTGAAGTAGCTGGATATGCAGGAATATGAAAAACGACAACGGTCGTAATTGAAAACCCGTGTGGAGTCACCAATTGTTAGTATGAATCCTTTGTCGAAGTGTACGAAAAAAGACCACTTTAGCTACACATAACTAATAGCCCTAACATCAAATATGGCTGCCAATATCTTCAGATTTGCAGTTAGTTGATTAAGACAAGAGCTGCAAAAAACCAGATCTATGCATAGAAAGACATTAAGCAGTAAAAAGAAGGGTTTGCTCCATATATCCAATAGACAAGACAAGAACAATTTTTGAAAGAATTTTTTGTATTAAGGGCACTTGGGAGGAAAACAAGAAGATGTTTCCAATTCTCCTCAATGGGATGGGTTCTTGGAAGTCCTCAGCACTTCAGATCTAGCATTTCTCTCTCCTGTTGGTGTAGAAAACCCAGACAAAGATAGAACTCAAAGGGAGCTCACACAACAAATAATGGAAAATATGATAATGATAATGGCTCAAAGTCAGACCAAGAGTTTAGATCCAGAGTGATCTAATAGGCAACAAAAGGTGAAGAATGGTAGGAAAAACCCTCCTATTTATAACAAAATATTGGGTCATTCTAGATATTGGTGCATGATTAAAATAACATTAACCAAATCTAGATCCACCTTTTATGAAATATTTTATTATATTTCTTGGAGGGAAAAGGTATTTGACTTGGGTCAAATCCCTTTATTTGTAAGTAATAAATAAATAAATGATTTATTTATCATTTTAAGGAAGTGGTTGGATGATAATCAAATAAATAATGATTTATTTAATTATTTATGGGTGATTTAGTCATATTTAACAAGGAATATTATTTAAATAAGGTTTAAATAATTATTCCTAAAAAATAATAAGATAAATAAAGATTTATCTAATTAATTTCTTTGTTTTGGGTTAAACATGACCAGGAAAATCAAACAAATATAGGTTTGTTTAATATTTCCTTTTGGGGTTTCCTGTTTAGACCATAAACAACCTAATAAATGTGTTTTATTAAGTTATTTTACATAGTGAAGGAAATTTTATTTAGGGTAAAATTGGTCTTACATGGTGTACTTGGTCCATCTAATGATAGTAGGTTAGATGACCAAAAAATGGTGTAACACAAACTATGCAGATGGTGGAATATACCAAGTGAATGCCATCGAAACTCACAATAGCTCCTCAAAACCCATCAAAAATCCCCTAGGGGCCGTTGATGATTCCAACCTACACTTTTGACCTGTTTGCCCCCAACTCTAAAAGTCCATCCTAATAATGTCATAAGTAATACCAAAAAATGGAACATTACAAATGCTCTGCCCCAATATTGATTTCCCTCAAGTAGTCAAAATATGTGGACCAGTCTATTGGCCCGATGCAATTGAGACCCAATTCCTGGATATCATATAAATTTTTGGGTGATGCTATGACTCTATGTCAACCCACTAGGAACATACCCCTCAATGCCTAGATCCAAGACCAATGTTTGACTGAGCACATCATCACCTAATCTTCCTGGATCACAATGCCACCAAGAACAAGTATTCGTGATCCACGGCTCCTGCTGCTTTATAACTTTAGCTAAGAATACCGACCCACTAATTGTGTAGCAACTCATCACCTCTCTCTAGTCTAACCCATGACTCAATCCAATGCCAATCTTGCTCTCATGATGCTAGGAAGGATTGTTGAAGATTTGTTGATCTGAATCCCACTCCCAACTGAAACCTGTAGTACCCGTCATGTCTAAGGGTCCCCTCTCCACTATGCCCCTTGTTATGGCCTAAATCTACCTCAGGCTGAAGGAAGGCAGAGTTCAGTGTAACATCAAACCCCGCTTAGTCTAGTAGCTAGCCCTACCAGATCAGGATAGGGCTCTCTCTGGGTCAATATCAACAAATATAATAAATAAGGCTTGAGATGACTTGAAATAAAGGCTGATTTTAGGCTAGGTATATAATTAAAGGAGTTTTATTTTGATTTTGAAGGTTTTGTTGAATCAAAGGAAAAGTCTGATTTTGGGTCCGGGGATGAGGCCTAGTTTTTGCAGAGTTCTGAATGGGGCAAGGAAGGCAATTTTTTTGATGCTTTGGATTGAATGAATGGATAGTTCAGACCAGTGAGGAGCTGAAGAGGGCAAGAGACTTTCAATAATCCTCTTCAAACAGATGAAAACATGGAAAATTAAACAAAACTCAAGGCAGAGCAAAGAAATCTAATGAATTCCACCTTTATCACTCATTTGTTTAATTTAAGAAGAAAATAGGAAGGGAAATGGTACAAATCAAACATAAGTAAGCTTAAAATCACTGAGAGGAACACACCATCAAAAAATAGAGCCACATGGATCCCAAATAGTGCTGCAAACCCTAGTCTATTCCTTTTCCAAAATTGCAGAGATGAAATGTACAATGAAGTGCCAAGCAATCCCAAGTGTCCAACCCTGAAAATGACTGAAAGAATTACAAGATATAGACAAGCCTAACTCATCCTCATGCCTATAGGGGTCGAGATCACCATTCTATGAGCTGTTTCAACCATATCTAAACTAAGAACTGGAAAATAGGTAATGAAACAACTTGCCTCTATATGGTAGGAAACTAATTCATTCACTTACGTTTCACTTTCTGGTGAATGAATCTACTTGGATGAGTAAAAATGTGCCAAAATTACATCATAATCATGAAATTACATCAATTTATATCAAGAGTTACATGAAAAAGTCAAACTGGCCAAAACTAGGCGAAAAACTGAGCTGCTTAGTGAAAAATAGGCCAAATTTCCCAATGCACCGCGCCTGAAATCTCTATGCGTAGCGCAACTTTGAGGCTGATTTTGAGGGCCTTCCTGAAGTCCAAATTGAGCGTAGGATATCTCGATGGAAATCTATACCTTTCTACTTTCCAACCCAAGTGAAATTTTTGAATTTGGTTTCCATTTTCCCCTCCAAAAATCCAATCTCCCAACACTGCTTCCTGTGTGTGCAAAAAGTGGCAGAAAGGCCATTTTTGAGGTGTTTTTGACCCTTTAGGCAACCCAAAAATTGTCAAAATCCTTAGTTAATGGGTAGGCTTGCATAATTTTTTATGAAAAATCTAGAAATGCAAATTTTTCCTCAAAAGGAGCTGCTAATTATAAGCGTGCGCCAAGTGGCGCTACGTGTCAGGCAGGAAAATCTGTTTTAAGGCCAAAAATTTCAAAATTGACAAAAAGTCTCCCAAATTTCTTGAAACTTGGGCTGAATTTCCACCATCAAGTGCTATGCTGGGCCAAAGAAGCTTCGGCTAAAATTTGGAGTCTATCATGCCTTTTGCGACGCTTTAGTTCCCTTTTTAGTCTTGCTTTCAGGATCTTTATCCTCGCTTTGCAAACATGATTTCACACCCAATAATGGTTCTTAATGTGCATGAGCATGTTCTTTTCCTTTTTTTCCTTCTCCAACATCTTCTCAATATAAATATTGACCCTCTCAAGCCAATTCTCTCTATTAGCCTCAATCTCTCGCTCAATGGGTGTCATCTCGGTGTGGCTTCTTTGGGTAGCTTGCCGGTTCTCATGGATGTTTCGCAACTCCATGATTGTTTGCTGATCTTCCAAATGTTTGCTTCACTGCTCCAGGTAATTTATGATCCATTGGGCTCTCTTCAATTTGATGGTCAATGTGTCAATCTTCGCCTTCTTCTCCTGAATAGTCTCTCTCAACTTTGAGCTTGGAGAGCTCAAATCCTCATCAATGAGTACAAAATCAGTATCCTGGCCTCCTGAAGGGCCCTCATCCTACATAGGCCTCTTACCTATGTCATGTACTTGTACCTGTGCTACTGATGACAGAAACGAGACCCCTTCCACCCCAGGTGGAGATAGTACTCGCCGGGCTGCTGCAAATAATCTTCTAGTGCCTCTATGATACGTGACATATGTCGGCACACTAGTAGTGTCTACCTCCTAACCTCCATACTGATGTGAAGGTTCACCTGCATCATGAGCAACCTCCAGAGGAACCTGAGGAGCTGTGAAGAAATCACGGGAAATGAAATTCTCCAATGAAATACCCTGCAATCTGAGCTGATGTACAACCACGATCTTGATGAGTGCATAGTGATAAATACTATTGTACTGCTGCTCGGGAGTTTTCTTCTGCACAAGAGTTGTCATTCTCTCGATGTTCTGGCACATAAAATAAGGTATGTTCGTCATCCTCACTCTGGTCAAATGCATCAATAACCTAATGTGGTAGGCATAGAGGCGTGAAAACCGGCCCTCACAACCGAAATATCTAATAATGAGTTTCATCAAACGCGCATAGGATTCCTTTAGGAACCGAAATGGAAACACCCTGCTGAGTTGCCTCACAAAGCTAGGCCTGATATATGGTTCATAATACACTTTTTCCACCTACTGTCTTTTGTTCCACTGTTCACCCACATTCGGTATTCCAGTTGCTTGAGAAATAGTTTTCGTTGTCAAAGTGAAATTTACACCAGCAAGAGTTACCTGACCATCATGTAAATGCAATACAAACAAACGAGCCAACTCCTGATGATGATGGATCCTAGCAATCATTTCACAAAACTGATAGCATGACTGTTCTCGAAAACATTCCATGGCAAGTGGGCAAGCCTACAATTCAGTCAATGAGGTGGGCTCCTCTCTCACATGTCTGCCACCTTTACAAGGCCTTCTAGGTGCATGTAGCTCAGTGGTAGAATCACTATCTCGGTGATATGATGTGTCAGTATCTATCTCCATGATGTCCATGCAAGGTGTATGTTGGTTTGCATGAGATGAAAATGAGAATTTGGTGCTTTTGTTTTAGTTGCCCAATATATGGTAGCATGGGAGGGACTGTGGGGAAATAGGGCAGTGGGGATAATGGGGTTTAATCAAGTGATAATTGAAGTGTAGGGATAGCCAATTGACTATTTGGGAAACTTGGGGTTTTGGAATTTTTTACAGGTGAGATGGGAAAGGGAGAATGAGAGTGATTGAAATGACTTGGGATAGGGAAATGGGGCTTAGGAGTGAATGACTTTTAGAGATGTAAGAGGATGGTGTAGTGATGAGATAAAAATGATGGGAGATGGGAAAAACAAGGTGGGGAATTGAGTAATTTGGCACAAAGTTATTTCTAAAGAAACAAATTAAAAACCCTAAGGAAGCACTTCTAGGGTTTGGATTTTATGTATTCAAACTCATAATCAATCATATAACCACCTCAAACACGAATTTATGGGCAGTAAAAGATCACATGAACTTACATGGAGCGAGGAAGACTAAGTCGATTGGAATTTTTGGAAGTAATGACAAAAATTTGGTTGTCTTCCCTGTGCGCCGCGACCACTACTTAGTGCATCGCGCCCCTTATATGTGCCGCGATAGTTCAGATTTTTCACAGTGAAGAGTGGCCCTATGCACCGTGCTCAGCCAATGCATCGCGACAGTTTCCTAGTGCGCCGCGCTCTGCAAATGACACACAGTCTTTGCTCCTCCAGGATTTATTTTCTCCTCCACGATTTCCCTTAGCTCCTTGCTATCTCTTGGAATGCAAATGGATTGTTGAAACAATGAAAATATCTTTTATGGCAAAGATTTTAATTTTTGCTTCTTGAAAACCCACTTTTGTAATGTTTGAACTTTGACACTTTTTAAATAAACTCTGTTTTGCTTCCTTTTGATTTTTTGGACTGATGATGATATTATGTCTCTTTTGTAGGGAGTGGTTGGCATGGAGATTTGGCAAAGGCGACCAGGGTTGCGCCTGAAGTCAACTCCATATACTAGCTCAAAAATGAAATGTACCATTGGATTTCTTCTAACTCACTCTGTTTTCCCAAAGTGAATTAACCAACTTCTTATGCCAACTTTTCTTGTTTATTTCCAACAGCTTTTTAATAATGTTGACCAAAGATTTATTGGAATATTCTGCCAATCTGTTGCCTTGTGGATGATGAGCGCTTGAGTGTCCCAAAATGATGTGATACTTGTTACAAAACTCAACCATTCTTTTTGATTTGAAAGCTGCTGCATTATCAGTAATTAACTTATTCGGGCAACCAAAAGGAGACAAAATGTTATTCTCAAGGAATGAAATTATTACCAAATCCATAGCTTTCCTAGTGGGAATTGCTTCAATTGATTTCGTGAAATAATCTGTCATTGTGAGGATCCACCTATGGTGAGTTGAAGAAGCAGGATGGATCTCACCAATGAAATCCAAACCCCACTACTGAAAAGGAGCACTTACATCAATGGGCTTAAGTAGCAAAGGCTGCAATTTCTTCCTTCCTTCAAAAATCTGACATTCATGACAGCTTTTGACAGTCTTATACCCATCAGCAAAAAGTGTAGGCCAATAATATCCTGCTCTCAAAAAAAATTTGGCCGTTGTTTTCCAGAAAAGGTGACCCCCGCAATCTCCCTTATGAAAATCCTCCATAACCTACTTTTCTTCTTCTTCAACCAAACAATTCAGCAAAACACCACCAGTATCTTTCCAATAGAGTGAATTATTCAAAATAAAAAACTTAGCAGCCTTCAATTTTAGAGTTCTACTTTTGTTTCTAGCCATGTTAGGCGGTGGTGACAAATTTTGAAGCACATATACAATATCTAAATACCAAGAAGAAAGCACAAAGATTTATGATACCTGAACTGATGAACTTTCCTCATTCTCCTCAGACATAGAAGCAATAAGATTAATGTCCAAGGCATGCAAATTCGACTCAGCCATTATCTTAGCCAGCCCTTGTCCTTTGATAAGCTTTGTAGGCTTTATCTCCACATCATACTCCAACAAGGCAGCAATCCATTTGCCTCGTCTCCCTTCCAGATCTGTTTGCACTAAAACATCTTGAACAACAGCATTAGGAACATAAGCAAGAATATGAGAATGCATAATATATACTCGAAAATCTTTCAACGCTTTCACTAAAGCAAGAGCTTGTTTTTCAATGATGTTATACTTTAAGGCTACATCTCTTATGGTTCGGTTGAAAAAAGAAATTGGTTTTTCATGCTGATCTCTTTTCTGCATCAATACTGCTACCATAGTATGCTCCGAGGCAAATGAAAACAAAATAAAATCCTGAGTATAGTCCAGGCTGATCAAAACCGGAGCTAAAGAAAGAGCCAATTTTACTAAATTGAAAGACTTTACTGCCTCCTCAATCCACTTCACTACATTGTCTTTCTTAAGCATGTTTGTAATTTCTCTTAGGTATTCTACAAGATTAGGCACAAAGCGGCGTAAGAAATTCATCTTACCATTGAATGATTGGATCTCCTTTTTGTTCCTGGGAAGATCAATTTGCTGAATAGCTTCTACTTGATTTGGATCAATACGGATGCCATCCTTTGATATAATATGACCAAGAAGCTTTCCCTCATCCATGGCAAACAAACTTTTCTTCGGATTGAGTGACACACCATACTTTCTACATCGCTGAAAAAAAACTTTCAAATGATAAAGGTGCTCTTCATCAGAATTAGAAAAGACTGTCAGATCATCAAGATACATAACTAGAAAAACATCCTTCTCATTTGCAAATTCCATATCCATTGCCCGCTGAAATGTCGCACCAGCATTCTTTAAACCGAAAGGCATTCTAGCATAATGGAAAGTTCCCCACGGAGTGGTGAACGCTGTTTTGTCTCTATCATCCTCATGGACCAGAATTTGGTTATACCCGGAATAACCATCAAGTAGTGACATACGAGATGCTCTAACTACTCGCTGAAGTACGTGATCCATTTTGGGCAACGGATAATTATCTTTCAAAGAAACCTTATTCAGATTCCTAAAATCAATGCATAAGCAAATCTCACCTGTCTTCTTGCGTACGGGCACCAAATTAGAAATCCAATATGAAAACCTTATGGGAACGATGATACCAGCCTTGTACAATCGATTCACTTCCTTCTCAATTGAGGGCAGCAACTTTGGATTTATTCTTCTCAATTTCTGTCTGAAGGGCTTTTGATTTGGCTTAATCGGAATGGTGTGCTGAATTATATTGGTATCATATGTCTTCAAATCTGAATAGTCCCAAGAAAATACATCAGCAAAAGAAGATAATAAACTAGCATATTTTGCTTTTACCTCTGGTGGCAATGCTTTGGACAATTTCACCATCTTTGGATTTTCAGCTGATCCAATGTTCACATCTTCAACTCCCTTTTCGGTTGGTCGCAAGGTTGGTTTTCTAGCTACGTCATCTTGATCGAAAAGCTCTTCTAAAGGTATTAGACCTTTAGGAATGACATTATCCTTCAGCTGCAATACTTCCATCTGATTTATTTCCACATCAGCCTCACCATCATCATGCTCCATATCAATTGAAGTGTCTTTGAATTTACCTTTGTTTTGCAGAAATTCATCAATCTCATCATCATCTTGAAATACTTGCCAATACCTTTGATTGTCCAGGACAGTCGGACGATGTTTCACATGAATTTAAATTTTTTTACTTGAGTTCATCGGAATTTTCAATTTACTTGCTGCCTTTGCAAGTTCATTTGCAATACCATTCTGAATACGAGGGACACAAGTCAAAGTATAGTCTGAAAACAATTTCAAGATATCAAGAACAACATTTCGGTAATCCTGCATTCAAGGATGCTTAGCTTGGTATTCACCTTTCACTTGCTTAATTACCAACTCGGAGTCGCCATACACTGCAATCCTCTTAGCATTCAACTTTCTAAGAATTTTCAGACTAGCAATTAAAGCTTCGTATTCTGCCTCATTATTTGAACAATCAAAAGCTAATTTATAAGAACAAACCCTTACATTACTTGGTACCTTGTTTGGGGCGGAAAAAGGGCTGCGTACCCAAATGCCAATTCCAACACAATCACTCCCTACTGCACCATCAAAATCCATGGTCCATAAACCATCTTCATCCTCTTCCAAGTGCTGAAACTCTATTTGCTCTGTTATTTCTGCTTGCTGTCCATAAACTTTTTGCTGTTGTCGGAAATTTGATTGCTCAGCGGAAATTTCAAGCTTTTGTCTCTCTTTCTTTATGACCTCTCTAAAATTCTTGGTGATTTCCGGAATGTCTTCTACTTCAACTAATTGGCTATTTACATAATTGAAACTATGTGAATACAAAACAAATGACTCTAAATCGGTATGTACATAATTAATTAGATGATTTACCGGTTTCTCCTTGCTGGTGATCATATACTTCATCTTTTGCTCCCGATATAATTTTCTCATCTGACCAAACACATGAATGGTAGCATAGGAGAAATCAAGCTGTAATATTCCCTTTAGTTTTTCTCCCTAAGATCTGGAAAGAAGCATGACAAATCTAGGAGGAATATCCACCACAACCACATCCATCAAAACATTCTTAGTCAGAATCTGATCCAAAATGACCACCAAGTCTTTGATAAGCCCAATGAATCTTACTCTACTTGAATTGAAAGAGTAAAGATTATGATATTTCCTAGTGATATCCAATCCCAATTTCTCCATGATTGCTCTCGGCATGAGATTATGAGATGCTCCGGAATCAAACATGGCATTATGTAACACAAAATCATGCAATCTAAGGGTGATATAAAAAGGAGGCACGTCACTATCTGGAGACTCACCATCCAATGCTGGTCCAAATATCAACTCAGGTTGATCATCTTCCACATTTACCATATCAGACATTGGATCAAAATTTAAGATCTTAGATACCTGACCCTTATAGCTGTTATTCTTCATCAATTCAGTCAAAGGAATGGAAACTTTTAACTTAGAAATTTCATTCTCTAAGCTAAAAAGTGAAGTTTTTTCTACCTCTTTGGCTGGAACATCCTTCTTTTCAGCTTTCTCCCTCGATATATTTGGCTAATTACATCTTTCATTTGCTGATGGGGATTTGCTAGTAGTAGGATTAGCTATATCTTTTCCCTTCTTTTTTGCAACGGGTGCATCATTCTTTGGTGCTGAAACTTATTTTCTCTTTTGGATTGGATTAATAGGGAAAACTCTATTTCTAAGTGAATATTGACACTGCTGGGTGGACAAAGCATTCATATAACCTCTCTGATATTCATCCGACTCTTCTTCAAGAGCTGTCTCATTTGCCAAAATGAAATCCTTGTCTTTTTGTACAGCTGAACTTTCTAAATATTCCTCTTCTTCAGTGATAAAGGTTGGCATATAATCAAGTGTAAAGAAGTGTTTCTCTTCCCCTATTACATTCTCTTCATCATCTGATTCTAGACCAACAAAATTCTGCTATAAAGGTGTCTTTACCTGCTGTTGTATTGCTGGTTCTTGTGCTTGATGCTCTCGTTGTTTGATCCTGAATTGTGGTTGTTGTTGGCCATGGAAGTTAGGATTTCTGATCTACGGTTCAGGCTTATCAAGTTTTAATCTTTCAATCATATTTTCCATCTTGCGGAGTACTTGATCTGAAGTAGAAGCCTCTTCCTTTATTGCGACTTTCTTTTCAGCTTTCAATATAGCTCTCTTGTCATTTAAATTAGCTTCAACACTCATTGCAATTTTCTGCATGTCTTCCAAAGTGGTCGGATCTCTTTCTCTTAATTGATAGGCCATGTCTGGATCAAAACCATCCGAAAACTTGAGCAAGGCCGACCTCCTAGATGGCTTTAAATCATCAGGAATTGCATTGTAAACTGCATTGAATCTAATACAGTAATCTTGAACAGACTCACCAACATTCCGCTTGATTTTGGTATATTCAGAAGTGATCTGAAGAGGATCTTTCTTTACTTCCCATAGATCCAAGAATTGTCTCTGAAGCTCAGCCAATGTAGCAATACTTCTAGGCGGCAAAGCTCTGAACCACTTTCTCACTTCACCTCCAAAGGTTTGCACAAATAATCTCATGGTCACATTTTTTTCATCAATCTCATGAAGGTCAAAGAAATCTGCCATTCTATCCACATGTTGCTGAGCAGGAACACTTTGAGGAGTGCCATCAAACAATGGAATTTTTCTTTGATAATCAGTGGGCATGTTATCCAAGTTCTAAGGCAACACGAGAGGTGAAAATCGGGCAACCATTGCTCTTGATGGATTTACAATCGGATTTGGAAATATAGGAGGAGTCAGAGCAGCTGATGTATGAGGTGTATGAGGTGTGGATGGAGGTGATACTACTGTATATTGTTGATCAGAAAGAGATAGTTGCACGGGAATGGTAGGAATGAAAGGAGGCTCGGTATTAACTTGTGAACCAAATGTAACTTCTGATGGCCCAAGTGTTTCAGATGCAGAATCTATGAACTCAGGAATATTTGTTGCCACAATGGAATTCTGAATGTTCAAAATGTAACTATCAATGGATCTATTAGCCTGTTCAATTTCAAGATACTTGATAAACTCTGGATTTATGATAGTAGAACCAATAGCACTTTCAGACTTCGTCTCAAACAACGACAACTCAAATTGTTCATCAAATTCAAGATCTTCAAGGTACTCAAAAACAACGAGACATGAATGAGATTTGAATAGATGAATCACAGGAGTTTCTCAACGAAGGATTCTCGAAATAAGATTGGGATTTTCATACACTGGAGGTGGATCGAGATCCAGATTTGCTCTAGTATGTCTTTTGGAAGCCAGTGTGTTGAATTATTTTCAAAAATCGAAGGGGAAAAACCAAATTGTTCAGCCTAACAAATTCTAAACTCATCATCCAAAGTCTAGAATGATCTGATGTACTGGGGGAAATTTACAAGTCAAGTGTCACGTTTACAAACTAGACTGGAGATTGACTGAAGCAGCGTTTATCTACTTTCACTAATGCAAAGCAAGAGCGTTTCAAAGGCTACCTTGCATAACTTCAAGCTCCGTATGTAGCTTATAAAACAAATAACACCAACAAGAAAACCATTTTCTTCCCCAGTATGGTCGCCACTATGTTATGGCATAAATCTACCTCAGGCTGAAGGAAGGTAGAGTTCAGGGTAACATCAAACCACGCTCAGTCTGGTAGCTAGCCCGACTAGATTAGGAGAGGGCTCTCTCCGGGTCAATCTCAACAAAGATAATCAATCAGGCTTGAGATGACTTGAAATAAAGGCTGATTTTAGGCTAGGTATATAAGTAAAGGAGTTTGATTTTGATTTTGAAGGTTTTGTTGGATTAAAGGAAAATTCTGATTTTGGGTCCGGGGATGAGGCCTAGTTTTTGCAGAGTTCTGAATGGGGCAAGGAAGGAAATTTTTTTGATGCTTTTGATTGAATGAACGGATAGTTAAAACCGGTGAGGAGCTGAAGAGGGCAAGAGAATTTCAAGAATCCTCTTCAAATAGATGAAAACATGGAAAATTAAACAAAACTCAAGGCAGATCAAAGCAATCTAATTAATTCCACCTTTATCACTCATTTGTTTAATTTAAGAAGAAAATAGGAAGGGAAATGGTACACATCAAACATCAGTAAACTTACCATCACTTAGAGAAACACACCATCAAAACATAGAGCCACATGGATCCCAAAGAGTGTTGCAAACCCTGGTCTATTCCTTTGCCAAAATTGCAGAGATGAAATGTACAATGAAGTGCCAAGAAATCCCAAGTGTCCAACCCTGAAAATGACTGAAGAATTACAAGATATAGACAAGCCTAACTCATCCCCATGCCTTTAGGGGTCGAGCTCACCATTCTAGGAGTTTTTTCAACCATATCTAAACTAAGAATTGAAAAATAGGCAATGAAACAACTTGCCTCTATATGATAGGACACTGATTCATTCACTTACATTTCACTTTTTGGTGAATGAATCTACTTGGATGAGTAAAAATGTGCCAAAATTACATAATAGTCATGAAATTACATCAAGCTACATCAAGAGTTACATGAAAAATTCAAATTGGCCAAAACTAGGCGAAAAAATGAGCTGTTGAGTGAAAAATAGGCCAAATTTCCCAATGCACCGCGCCTGAAATCTCTATGTGTAGCACCACTTTGAGGCTGATTTTGAGGGTTTTCCTGAAATCCAAATTGAGCACAGGATAGCTCATTGGAAAGCTCTACCTGTGTGTTTTCTAACCCAAGTTTAATTTCTAAATTTTGTTTCCATTTTCCCCTCCAAAGATGCAATCTCCCAACACTGCTTCCTGTGTGTGCAAAAAGTGGCAAAAAGGCCATTTTTGAGGTGTTTTTGACCCTTTAGGTAACCCAAAACTTGTCAAAATCCTTAGGTAATGGGTAGGCATGCATAATTTTTGATGAAAAATCTAGAAATGCAAATTTTTCCTCAAAAGGAGCTGCTAATTATAAGCGCGCCGAGTGGGGCTACGCGTCGGGCAGGAAAATCTGTTTTAAGGCCAAAATTTTCAAAATTGACAAAAAGTCTCCCAAATTTCTTGAAATTTGGGCTGAATTTCCACTATCAAGTGCTATGCTGGGCCAAATAAGCTTTGGCCAAAATTTGGAGTCTATCATGCCTTTTGTAACGCTTTAGTGCCCTTTTTAGTCTTGCTTTCAAGATCTTGATCCTCGCTTTGCAAACATGATTTCACGCCCAATAATGGTTCTTCATGTGCCTGAGCATGTTATTTTCCTTTTTTTCCTTCTCCAACAACTTCTCAAGATTAATATTTACCCTCTCAATCCAAGTCTCTCTATGAGCCTCAATCTCTCGCTCAATGGGTGTCATCTCGATGTGGCTTCTTTGGGAAACTTGCCAGTTCTCACGGATGTTTTGCAACTCCATGATTGTTTTCTGATCTTCCAACTGTTTGTTTTGCTGCTCCAAGTAATTTATGATCAATTGGGCTCTCTGCAATTTGACGATCAATGTGTCAATATCCGCCTTCTGCTCCTGAATAGTCTCTCTCAACTTTGAGCTTGGAGAGCTCAAATCCTCATCAATGAGTACAAAATCAGTATCCTGGCCTCCTGAAGGGCCCTCATCCTGCATAGGCCTCTTACCTATGTCCTGTACTTGTACCTATGCTACTGATGACTGAAACGAGACCCCTTCCACCCCAGGTGGAGATAGTACTCGTCGGGCTGCTGCAAATAATCTTCTAGTGCCTCTCTGATACGTGACATATGTCGGCACACTAGTAGTCTCTTCCTCCTGACCTCCATACTGATGTGAAGGTTCACTTGCATCATGAACAACCTCCGAAGGAACCTGAGGAGCTGTGAAGAAATCATGAGTAATGAAATCCTCGCATGAGATATCCTGCAATCTGAGCTGATGTACAACCACGATCTTGATGAGTGCATAGTGATAAATACTATTATACTGCTCCTCGGAATTTTTCTTTTGCACAAGAGTGGTCATTCTCTCGATGTTCTGGCACATAAAATAAGGTATGTTCATCATCCTCAATCTGGTGAAATGCATCAATAACCTGATGTGGTAGGCACAGAGGCATGAAAACCGGCCCTCACAACTGAAATATCTAATAATGAGTTTCATCAGATGCGCATAGGATTCCTTTAGGGACCGGAATGGAAACACCCTGCTGAGTTGCCTCACAAAGCTAGGCCTGATATATGGTTCATAATGCACTCTGTCCACCTGTTGTCTTTTGTTCCACTGTTCACCCACATTCGGTATTCCAGTTGCTTGAGAAATAGTTTCTAGTGTTAAAGTGAAATTTACACCAGCAAGAGTTACCTGACCATCATGTAAATGCAATACAAACAAACGAGCCAACTCCTGATGATGATGGATCCTAGCAATCATTTCACAAAACTGATAGCATGACTGTTCTCTAAAACAGAGTTTCGAAGAAAAATCATTATCAAGCATTATGATGATGAAATGTTTTTCAATGAAAACCTATTTCAAACCTCCCTCATGTGCCTGCTAACATTATTAGTCATTTTTAAGACTAAATTAACGAAACCCTAGACCTAATTAGACAAAAAACCCTAAAATGACTCTTTGCTAACCAAGAGACCAAACATGACTGTAAATGACTGTAAATGATTTTGATGAACAGACACAGACCAGCAGGTACATGACATGAGGGATATGAGTGACAAGACCCTACCATCAGATGATCCATGCTCCTAATGGAATGCAGTTAACTGAACTAAATGAGACACCTAAAATGAAATGCAACAAGAGAAATTTGATCTCTGACGGAGGGATGAAGATACTGAATCTAACACCCCTGACTAAGAAGATCATACCATCAATAGGATACCAACTCATGATCTCCCGAAAATATAATGTATGGAAACCTATGCAAGGAGTATGTCTACTAGGATGATACTAGTCCATGCCTAACTCTTAATGCTCTGCCCGATCAACCAAAAGAATCTGTCCAACAAATCCTAACTCTCTCCCTATGATGGACCCAGGTGGCCAAGCTTTGTTGTAAGCCCTATCTATGTACTCTTGCAGAGGGCTTCTACTTAAAAATACTATATCTCTGCTAGTTTCCATTGCATATTCTTGCACCTCATCAGCGGGCAGACCCAAATATGGATGCATTGTTGTCTCCCTCACCTGATAGGAAACTCCACACTCCTCTAGCCCATAAATCCTCTGCAAGAATGTCCTTCTAGACTTCATAACCTCCCAAGGACAAGTTTCTGTAAATAATTCCACCCTATTGGTTGTCTTTACATATGTCTTCTCCTTATCAATGGCTAACCCCAAGGGTGTCCGCTCATCCTCCTCCATCACGGGCTCAACGTGATCCTCCAAATGGCTCTCTATAAAAGGATTATCATGCATATTTTACATATCCTTCCCCCCAGCTGACTCATGCTCCACCATATATTCCTCATTCTCAATCATAATAGGTAACTTATCATCTAGAATGTCTCACCTAGAGTTCCCAAAATGTCACACCGGAATATAAATCTGGCCTACTGTCAACAAATCCACATGACTGATCATGCTTCCTAGAGGCATCCTCATATGACCCCATGGACTCATCCATGACTCTGCTAGTGACCCCACGATGATGTGGGCTACTCCTCATTTGCCTTATTAAACCTAAGTGGTCTATCTCCTCACATGCTAATGGGAATAACACTATTGTGCCTAGCCTCCATGGAACTTGTGTCCAATCTGATAATGAGAGAGCACTGTCTCCATAAAATGCGTCGTCTGGTACCCTACTGATGCCACATCCTCTAGCCAACCCCTGCCAGAGTATGCCACTATCCCTGTGACTCCATGTGCATCCAACATGTCCAAATAATCCATGGGTTTGGATCACAAACCCCCTGACTACTAGTGTTTACTCAAACTCGCCCAATGAATGAGTGCACTCTGTCACTGACTTCACTATCCCATCAATTTGATAACCCTCTTGCATCCCAGATATCTGATAGGAAGCCCCACCTAGATCCCAATGCAAACCTGGGCCTCCAGCATCTCCAATGTGTGATAGCTCGTATTGTGCTTCCCTCTAGAATATTATCATATCTACAAGGCTAGCCCACTCTATTGGGTACCAACTCAGAATATCTCGCCATCCAACCCTAAGGGAAGTATGAAATCCATGAACACTCGTACACATAACAAACCCTCGATTCTGCAAATGTTTCACCATACGCATCTCATGTCACCTCGTCTCGCTAGTCTGGTTAGCACATATAATCTAACTAGGTAACTCTGCCTCTCCCTTTCCAATGTGCACAGATAACCTATTAGTGCTACAAGCCCCATATATAGGCTCAAATAGGGTTTCTCTAATGCTTGAAGGTGTACTCAGCTAGTTGTGTTTCTAGGGAATCCAACCATTCCCCAAACGCAAGTTAGTTTTTCCACCGACTCGACACAAACCAATCTCATTCCCTCTAGCTCCTCAGTATGTTGTAGTATGCTCTCTTGGACTGTCGTGGCCTTCCTTTTCACTGCTAGAAGGATGGACTAGAGTTGTTGAAATGGTTGTGGGTGACTGTCATCTGTAAACTAAGGCACAATTATGGATACCTCTGTGTCTCCTTAACCCTCATCAACCTGTTGTAGATGTTCATCATCTAGAAACTCTATCACAACTCTGAGCTCCTCATCAACTGATACATCCTCAATGGATGGCCCTGTGGGTGTATGCTTAGTTATCTACACCAAGGTGCTAGTCGAAACTATCAAAGGGATCTCCAAAAAGGGTGACACCTACGTCACACTATAGGTATGTCTATCTACTCCTCTCACTCTTGTGTGCCCTTAGCCTCATTCTCAATCTCCTCCCTGGGCTCTCATCATCTAAGGCCTAGTGTCCACCAATAGTAATACCTCCTAGCTCTATCCTGTAACGATCTTCCTCTATGCTCCAAGAATAAGAAATCCCTCTTGATCCTAAGTACGATGCCTCATACCCATCAATCCTATCCACAAAGAACCTCCTCAATTCTACAAAGGTATTTGGCTCCCTCCCCTTCTTTGTTTCATCTAGAAAATGAGGCATGGTAGGTTGGCTAGGATGGTCATGGGTATTGTTTTGTTGAAGCGCATGTGCATGCACTTGGCTTCTCTGCTAGGTATGACTCAACATCTCTATCATTTGTTGCATCCTCTCTAAGAATTGCTGGTTTTTCCTCCTCAACTGTTGGTTCTACCTCATCGGATCCTGCATGATCCCTTTTGTACTCTTCCCTTTTTGTGTCATTGGAGTGCCCATAAATTCACCAGTCACTATGCATGCATGGAAAACCAAGGTGAAATGAAGTAGACTCAAGTGTTGAAAATGACTAAAATAGGTAGGATGCACTGCCCAAAAAATACTATAGATGTTGCTGAAGAAGAACTAGAGTTTATACCCTCAAAATTACTCAAATAATTATGAAAATCAACTTGAAGCTCCTCACACCAAACCCATAAAAAACCAGAAAAAGTTTGGCTTAACTCCAGGACAAGGTCAATCTCACCAAGTGGTGTGAATTATCTATTTCACTAATAAATCACACCACTGAAGGAATGTGTATTTCCAGCTTGAATATTGCCAGAAAATTCTAAACTTTTAGCCATGGACTCCTCTCACAAAACCCAGAAAAATAGTGGGAAAATTCTAGTTGATCTAGAAAATCCTGAATTTTGTGCGAGTTTCCTAATCTTCCCAACACTCCACACTACTCCAAATAAGATAAATTCATACCACAATGTTCCAACTATACAATCCTACAAATTCAATGTGGAATCACTAGCTCAAAAGAGAAAAATATCCTGCAATAATAATCCTACAGCAAAATAGATTTATAACTTTGATCTAGAAAATTGGCTCCCTTATCCTTCAAGAACAATACGAAAACTTTGATTTTAACCCACAGTTGGCCAAAATAACACCCTGATACCACTGTAATATTGTGAATGGAAAAATTATAATGATAATAAATACATGAAAATATATAAACACAAAAAATTTCAGAAACTCATACACATTAACGAGAAATTTCTCTGCATACACAAACTGGCCAAGATTTTACTAATAATGATGCTTAGGTACAAGTAAGTTGGAGAAAATTCACCTGGGCTTGCACAAGCAAAGATACAAGCACAAGTTGATGTGTAAAAGTAAATCAAACAACCCCAATAGCAAGCTCTTCTATATAACTATGTTGTTGCTCCAAAACTACATTGTTGCCTAACTTTAGCCTCTGATTTACCCACACAAGACCGCTCAGAAAATTGTAGGAATTTTGGAAAGTGATCCTTTCCCCAAACCCAAAAAAACCTACAACGGGTTTCCTATAATTACAACCTTCAAAATATAACCCTTTGTAGCTTGGCCCTCTTCCAATTTCGTTTTCTGACACTTCATTTGCTAATGTCAATCATTGTTATCCATAATCCTAGAAAACCTCCTCAAATGAGCGTCCAATCATTCCCCCAACACCTCAACTCCAAAATCTCTGCAAGGCAGCTCCCACAAAAGAGCCTCCTCTGATGACTACGTAATCCCTTCTAACCAAAATAGTTGTGATGAAAGATAGCCTCCAAGATAATCTATTGCACTGCTATGTTGGCCCTCCAAACTAAACTAAAACTACACTGCTGAGCTCTCATGTGAATTCTGGATGAATCCACTATGGGGAGATGGGTACTTTACCAATCTCACTGAACCAGCTGAGGGTTTCTATCCTGGGGCTACCAATGGAGTAGAGAACTAGGTGCTCAACCTCTCATACAATAAAAAATTCCAAATCAAAGATGTTCTATAATTCCTCATTTCTTTATAGCTCTAATGAACTCCTGTAGAAGGTCCTATTTTATTATTATTATAATCATTTAGCACATTTACCTCAATTGAAATACTCTTTTTAATATGTGAAAATGGTCAATTGGCCACCATGCCTCCTCAAGTCCCTGAAAGTAACTCCTAGCCATCCCATCCTATAGATATTCTCATTACCTGTACAATCATGTGCATAACATCAAATGTACATAACACCATATGTACATCATGCAAAAAACACCATATGTACATATCATTCCATTTTCAACATGTACATAGAAACATACGTACACATCACTGTATATCCAACGTGTGAACAACACCATATGCACATAACACCACATATCCAACATGCACATAGCACCATCTATACCTAGCACTGCATATGCAATATACACACAACAACATATTGTATTCTCCCTTCTTGGTGAGATAGATTTGATGACACTTAGAGATGGTGATTTTGATATAATGATATAATATTATGCATGACATACTTATGTACATGATTATATGCTATATACTTGGTTTGGGTCACCTGATTTTTGTGTGGTTATGATAATATCTATGGTTTTGTGTATAAGAACTGATTTTGGTTAAGAGAGCATTAACTATGTTTCCTCTTTTGGTATCCTAGTTTCGACATAGGTGTATGACATGGATGGTGATCCAGGATTGGGACACATAGATCCATGGATGCTCATGGTTACGTGGAACATATGGTTAAATTATGATTTATGGATGATCCATAACTTTTATTATTATATATATGTCTAACCTTGTACTGAGCAGGATGTGGTAGGGGGCCTGGTAATTTTCCAACAAGGATGTTCACTTATGAATGACTGTGGAAGTCATTTCTTCAAAACCTAAATGACTATGGAAGTCATGCACCATTATTGGTAAAATTTGAATAAGTTAATTTCATTATGAAATTCATATGATTCCTTTGATCTATGAGATTGTGATGTGCGCCAGGTCTTCGAACAAGGCCTTATCAATGAACCAACAAATGGGTAAAAGCTCACAATCAGTACCATAAGGAGAAACACGGAGTTTCAAAGAACAATAGATGAGAAAGCATGGAAATTAGGGTGTGGAGTCTTAAATACAAGAAATATAAAGACATGGAGTATTGTATATTTAGGGCATGGAGTCCTGAATATGTAAAAAGATCAACTTGTGGAATATTGGTTCTTTGGAGTAGATCAGGGCATGGAGTCCTCAATGTACTAAGGCACGGATATGCATGAAACAGGGGTGCAAAATCCCTATTATACGAAATAAAAATACCACTCATGGATAAACTTCCTTAAATAAAATCTCAATCTGACAATTCTCGAATGAATTTCTAAAAATAGAAATTCATGTCTACCATCTCAAGCATGAATTTCCAAAAATAGTAAATCTCCTTGCATAAATTGGTAATCAAACATAGTTGAAGGAAATTCAATTAACTTATCATTAATCAATCCTAATAGTTAAATATTGACTTAATCCTCAATATTATTAATATTATCATTAATTTTTATGAGACTATGATATTTTATTAAATGGGAGTTATAAATTAACTTCATCTATTCAATCACTTCACACCTCTCTCCTTCATGACTCTCATGGCTCTATGTAACTCTCTCTATTTTAAATATTACATTACACTCTCTTCTATACACTCATCAAAGAATGGCATATTCCTCTTACACTCACTAAAGATATATCATAAATTATTCCTCTTACACTCATTAAAGATATGTCATTAAATATTCCTCTTACACTCTCTTTAATGCATATTTTACACTCTCCTTAAATAGTGCATGCATACATCTCCTTAATGGCATAAGGTACACTCCTCTAAATGGAATACAATGCATGCATATTACTCCCCCTTTATGAAAATAATTGTTTGCTCTTCCTATATATGAGTCTCATGTATTCTCACTTGAGGAGGGGAGGGTGATGCCAAGAGTGGAAGAGACTTGAGGAATATTGTGAGAGGGAGGGATATGGAGAGTATCCAATTGCTTCCAAAACAAATTTGAATTCCTTATTAATCTACTAAGTATATATTGAGGTTTAACATGAATGGTTTTTAGAGGAAGTGAAAACTATCTTCCTTAGTTTGTCTTGCATCTCTCTCTACTGTTGTATTGTGGTACTGGTTGTGAGCTTTTGCAGCTCGGGGGTTCCAGAGGGAGAAGTTCTTCCTGGATATGGTTTGGAGGAAAAACGGGTGGTTCATGATGAGTTGGTAAGGATATTGGTGTTGGAGCATACTTTTATTGGAGCTGGAGCATACATCCATCCTTTTGGAGTTATACAAATTCACTATCAGCTATGTGGATCAAATTATATTATTTATTTTTGTAGTTTATTTCATGTTTTTTTCTTTTTTGGTTGTTTGCTGAAACTTACATCTATATGAAGTGTTGCACACGAAATGTGAGGAAATTTCATAATGGTTTTCGAAGTATTTTCTTGTATAGTGTTGAATCGATTGACTACAAGTACTAATGGATGAAGCATGTAGGTTGCCATGAATTAGATGGAAACATTTTAATGGATTAAATTATGTTTTTCCTCCTCTTTGTACAACTCTAGATAAGTTTTCATACTATGTATTTGAGAGAATTCATAAATGAGATTGTAGGATTTTTAGGTTGTTGTTTTGACGAATCACATTTCTAGGCACCTCTGTTGTGATTCAGCTCAACTTCATGGGGTATCCATACCAATAGACCATTTCACCCCAACTTTAATTTTAAAAATCAAGTTTTCGGACATCGATTCTCAAATCTTCTCTATTTTGCAGATTTGATGTTGCATGTAGGAACCGCTTGTTTTTTGGTTTTGTTGTTTGGTTCTTTTTATATTGGATCTACCTGATAATTTATACTGATGAATATAATATAGGCTAACCACTTGGAAATTGTGTTAAAAGTCTAAAATGGTTAAAACATTGAAAATTTAAATAACTTTATGGAAACTTGTTCTATGACAGCCAACTGTTTGTCAAAATTCCCCAATGGTTGTACCTTACAACTTGTGAGCTATGTGAAAAATTCCTAAATATTTATATTCATTTATTGGCATATATTCAGAAATGAAGATGGATAATAGTCTACTTATATCTTAAGTTCAATTATTGGCATTACTCACAAAAAAATGAAGTCATGTAATTTTGGATTCATGTTAGCTAATTGTTGTGAAAACACCTTAAAGAGATAATAGTTGTAAGTGTTTGAAAAAATGCCTCAATGGATGTACATTTCATGCTTGTAAATTTGTTGTCATAATGTTCAATGGTTTCATCTAATTACGTTTATGATTTTTCCATAAAAAAAGGGTCAAGTTAATTTAGGATTTGCAACCAATGTGTTTCTAGTGTAATAACTCCATTGAGTTAAAGGGTCCTGCTGGAAAGTCAAAATTGGGGTAAGTAGTTTGTTGCAATATTAGCTCACATATGAATTCCTAATTATTGGATACCAACCCTATATAATTTTAATGATCCTTTTAAGCAAATATCTCATAATCATATTATTTAGAACAAAATCAAGTTAGTCACTCTCGAACACATTTAATTACGACTGAATTAACAATTAGCTTATTGTAAATTGTGGTTCATAAAGGTTGACATTTATTCATCCCACTAAATATTGTATCTTTTAAAGGTGATTTTAGTCTTGAGAAGCTAATATTATGGTTGTATTTTTTGGATCTGGATAAACCTTGAACCTTGTAGCTATTGTGATAAGTTAGTAGAATTTAGGGTGTAGTGTAAAGGATATCAATAAAAACATATATATGACTTTGCATTAAATTTGATGTCCATCAATATATATATATATATATATATATATATATATATATATATATATATATATCGCATTTTGATTCAATATAATATCTCTCTATAATAATGATGGGTGATAAGGTGGGACCTTACACATATATACAACAAAAATACAACATCATATTTACATAATACTACATTCCAACATTGCACATCACCATAGGTACAATCAATGAATATAAAACATGCTCCAAATATACACAATAGTAGCACTACACATCTACAGACCACACACTGACCCCACAAGCAACCTTACTTCTAGTGTCTTTCCACTATCCATGCTTATCCTAGCATGCCACATATCACACAACTTTCAGTTTGGTGATGTAACCCTCAGAATTACATGTACATAACATAAACATATACATAGCACAAGGATATTATATCAATTCATGTCCACATAATACCAATCTCATAAATCCATCAAAGTTACTATTCCCACCTAATTCCTCATAAGACCAAGAACCTCTTCATTCCATTCACCTGCATAAGAAATAATTCCTCCACAAGAATTATACCTAAAAACCCTCTCAAACAGTGACATAGGTACATACATATATAATTATTAGCATAAAACAATCATGATCCTATCAGACAACAACATATATATATATATATATATATATATATATATATATATGTAAAAATTTAGCTTTAAAAAAACCATGATCAATTATGACCCTATCAGACATGACATACATACATGTATACATATATAAACACCAACATAATCATGATCACATCATAATTACCAAATAACATAAGATCTAGGTCAAGCGAACTTCTTTTACTCGTGAAGAACATGAAATTTTTTGGGAAAAACAGTTCCCAACATAGCCAAGGCATCTAACACCTCATTCACTTTACGTTTTTTGTTATCTTTCTCATGTCTTTACTGCCACCATCCATTTACCACAATGGAATCAACTAGTCCAACCAACTTTCATACTCTTACCTTTCGTTGCCCTTTACTCATGCATTGAGCTTAAATTTTATCTTACATTACCTATTGGGTACCACAAAGCTCTCCTCAACCTCCATTAACTTTTCTCTTTCCAAACAAATTCCTAAGACTCTAAAAATATAAAAGGAAATAATAAGAGAAAGAAAGAAGAAGACTATGAAATCCCAAAAGCAATAGGACACTGCAAAAAAGTGTGAATTTCTATGAACTAGACGCAATGAAGACCAAAAATCAAGTACAAAAAAATCAAAAGACTAAAAGCATAAGACTCTCAAAAAACACCATGAATCAATCCCAATTGGTCCCAAGAGCTTCCAAAGAAAAAATCAACTTGATCCTTCTTCAAGATTTCATGGCAATCGCTTGGCCATGAAATCCCTGCATCATACTACCATAAACACATAATTATCAGTGCATATCTAAATATAACAATATACCAGCTATATTACGTTGTCATGCTAGCACACTGACTTGTAACTAAACAAACATGTCATCCATATGTACCAAAGATCAAGAAAACATATATATAAATTTGAAATCAACTTCTACCAAGACTAAAAAACATATCATATTCAACTAACAGTCAAAATACATAATGATACAACTATTAGCTGCTTATACTGAGGTACACATCAGCTATTTCAACACATATGGGTTAGTACGACCATCTTAAAACTAGCGAAATTTTTAGGGGCTAATATTCACAAGTGGGCTAATTTTCCATGCTTTTTCCAAAAATAAAATTATTAATTTCCATTTTTTTCTAAATATTATTCGCCAAAATTTTATAGTATAAAATTATCTTACCTTAAAAATCGCCAAAAAATTATATAAATATTATATAAAATTATTACAAATTTGAATAATTTTATAAAATCATTGACAAAAATTTTACAAATTTCATGTTATGTACTAGTGATATTCACCAAGGTTTCTAAACTTCAAAATAAATTTCCATCCTTAAAATTATCCATGCTTAAAAGAAGATGATTACTTCATGCAAACTTACAGACACATACTCATATCATACGATTGATCTAAGATTCAAACAAAATATAATCGTACCGTGTTAGAGAAGTCAACTAGATGAAATAATAGACATCAAACATCCAACACCCATATTTTATGAAAATCAAACCTACAGATAGATATGTTTTCCCGAAGTGTGGTGGTCGCATTTATAACAACAGAAGAAATATATTTTGACCATTTCCTTAAAATGAATAGATGAGGGAAGAACACCTACTTGTGATTTTTCACTATTCCTTGCCTCCCTTTTGTCACTTTGGTCACTCTCAATCAAACTGAACTCGCTTGATTGGTACCTGCAATGGAAAACATAAAACAAAAAATGACACAAATACATATGATCTATTCATGTTAAAAAAATTGAATTAGTTGCATTAAAAAATACACATATAACATGATGGACACATGTATTAGGAAAGGAAAAAATATCTTTAATATGAAATAGAAGGAGAAGTTACAACCAATTGTATCGATTCGATGTCAAGTCGCTCCAACTTCAATCATATCCTCATCACATCAGCAACGTCACTCCAGCAGCATAATATTACATGTAGACAATACCTCCAAGAGTTTTGAGCTCACCAACGTAACTCTACTAATTGAAATTCTTGCTCTCTTGTGCACTATGATCAGTGCTCAATTTATAAGTAGTGAAGGTAGTTTGACATTAATGATTCATTGAATGGATTTTTCAAAAATGGATGAAGAGGTTTCCTTGTTCATGGGAATAGAAGGATAAGAGGTTCAATGGCTCCATGGCATCTGTATTCGAAGTTATCAGATGATGTGATAGCTGGAACAACTTCTAGAAGCTACTAGAGGGTGGGAAAATTCCTAGAATCCTATGAACAATTCACTCCCAGTCAACCAAGGCACTGTAAAGTGGCCCTAGATGCTCTGCAATATATTTTTTCCTGGGAGTAGATTCTCTGCAAAGAAATTACTGTAGTGTAGGGGTGCGTTGATGGCTCAATGGAACACTTCAACTGGCATCTAAGCAGTGGAAATTTCATGGAGGAAAACCATCAATGGGATGACTTGTTTAGGGCATGTAACAACTAATTTAGAGTATGATAGATCCTAATTGATACTGATCTGGGTTTTGGGAGTGATGCCCAAATTGACTTATAACAACTGCCCCCTAAAGCATGAAGTCAAAAATGATAATATTGAATGATATACTTTAGGATGTGATGAGTAGGATCTAAAGTGGATGGTGACGTGCATCAGTTACAATACATTCCATGATGATATATTTTCATCTTGGACATGTATTGCTAAGGGAGGCATACCCATACTTAGCACATAAACTATCCTATCATTAGAAATTCGTCTATAGATATAGACCTATGATAGGATGACATCTGTGTAAAGACCATCGTACAGATGATTTGGTACTACTCCTAAAATCACAACTCGGATGGATGAAACTAGTGTTTCGGGGAAAATCACCCTAGAGGTTTGTTGGGTTTAAACCTCCACAGAGCAGGGCATGCTAATTAAGAAGGACTCACACAACCATACATGTTCATGAAAAACTAAATAGAGTAGATTGAGGAAGTTACCCGTAGGTCCTATGGTTGAAGCAGATCCTACGGGGTCCAAACCCCCAGCAACCCTTCTTCCTTCTTAACCTGAAAGACAAGAAGAAACAAGCACGAAGAACTGGTTGTACAGCATATATCTACTCTAAATTTTAGTGAAATCCATATGAAACATTAGATAAACCATAACAAATGCTTAAATAACAATATTCTCATGTATGCAAGCAGACACTAACACGTATATTTCGGGAACAAGATGGTTCTTCTGTATTATAAATAGCATGTATAGAAATAACGAGTGGAGAGATCACTTGAATCCTTCCACGATATTTGAGCAGACCGTCGTCCGGATCCATCCCACCCTTGCCTCGCTAAGATTCCTTCCGAACTGGTGCATACGAGATGACATATAAAGAGATGAGCATCTCCAGGAAACAAGGGTTTCTTGTAATGAACTGGGAAGTGCAGGAGGCACGGGAATTCAAACTTGGATAGGGAATACCAACAGAGTATAATATCAATAATTTCTCTCTCTCCCTTAGGCCATGCACATGAGGGGCTTTTATACTTCCTCAAAGTAGTTTCAACAGTTGGAAACAGTTGGCCATGTGCTGGGGTGGTTGAACTACCAGAGTAACCATCAACCCAGCCCGAAAATAGGGATTTCTTATATATTTTTTAATGATTTTAATGGCATACGCGGGAAAGTACATGTGGACTCACGTATACATGCGGAAAAGTCTGGGCATAACCGCATATGGGGAATTTAACACTGTTTTTTAGTGAATTTTGTCCAAGTCTGTAGGAATGGGTGCCCAAAGCCATAAAAGAAATCATGAATCATATGAAGGTGAGAAATGATGCTATAACAGATGCCCCCTAATATATGAGGTCATAAGGGGTACATGATGGCCAAAATGTATTATGCACATAGAAAGAACTTCACAAGGACAAGAGAGGACTTCACCAGATTTCAGCCTGCCAAAAACCAATGAAAGAAAGCAGAGAGTCAACTCATGATGAGGTGGGCATACCCATGCTCAGTCAAAAATACATCATATCGAAAGTACTGAATAGATCCAACATGTATACAAGTATAACTGAACTGAAAGTACATAATGAATCATTTGAGCATGGCCTGGAAGTATAAGTCTGAATCAATGTCCAAGTATCACATATAAAAAGCTGATCAAGGATGATGCAACTGGATGTCTGATCAAATAAGTAACTGAATCTCCAAGTACCAAATCATAAGGGGTGGAACAAACGGTACTACCACGCAACTCGGGAGCCAACATATAGGATGCTGCTGTACTGAACTGCAACATATAAGGGTGGACAACATCACTGGCAAAAACTGAATGGACTGTCAAAAGTGAACCGAGAAATGCTGATGCAACCCGAGGTCTTCACCGATCACTATGGCACAATTCTACACAATGGGAATAAATGAGCTGAAGTCGACCATGTGAGAAATCGTTGGATTACCGGTCAATGATGTATACCATTAACCAACACGAGACAACCCACCAATAATGAAAATGAGTGTCAAGGTGCCCCAGTACAATCTAACAAGTGTGAATGAATGAGTTGAAGTCGAACACTTGAAAGAATCTACCAATTAGGAGGCAATGATGAATCCCCATTGTCGATAGCGAAGAGTCTGCCACTGATGACTGCAAACCCTAAGGTACTGGCAAAAAGACTCTAGACCTTATTCCCAGAGCAATGAGTCGGAGTTGATGGGAAAATATCTGCTGGAAGGAAGGCATTAAGGCATCCCACATCAGTCCAGCGCGAGTGTAACCCGCAGGCCAAGATTTGGAAGGAATCGGACGAAGTAGAGTGATGGAACCAAAACCGAAGTACGTTTCTGACATGCACAAGATGAAGCTAGCGCACGGAAGAAACCCTATGAACCAACCAATAATGAAAGCTGACACAGAGGCGAGAAATCCACCGATAGGGTCAAATGGAAATCAAGGTACTGCACGAATCCCAAGTGTGATAATGTATGCTGACATCGAACACAGGGGAAACCACTCAGTCAAAGACCCATGATGATGATCAAATGCTGAGCACGAGGTCACCTATCAATGATGGAAATAGGCCCAAGGTGCGGCTCTAGGTTTGCTCTCAGAGCAATGTGTCGTAGTCGATAAGAGACAAACCCGCCGGCAAGAAGTCAATGGGGACCTTCTCAAACCAGCACGAGCAGAAGACCAAAACATCTAATGTGATAGAACATGATACTGACAAGACCGGGAAGGCCGACTGAATAATGAGTCAAGAGACACCGCAGAATGGCCGACTCTGGTTAGACTTCCCTTGAACAAAAGCATGACTCATGATGACCATGGCAGTAAAAGTGACACTGTATAAGTCTGTTATGCAGGAGGCAGAACAAACTCTCCATATGATTGGAAGAGATAACCAACCGGGGGAGGACTGACAAGTGAAACCAGGTAAAGGCTGATCCTAGGTCATAAACTAAAACCATCCCAAATGTAGGAAATATATATAAGTATATGTGCTTTGTTCAAGGGCAACAAACTGACTCTGTACTGCCATCAAAACAACGAAGATACATCCTGTTCCCGCTCTTTTTGTTATATTTTATTTTTTTGTCTTTTTCATATAATAAGCCTGAAAAATAATAAAAGAATGCTATGGTACAATGGATAGAACGAGTATCAAAAAATCAGATGCACTAGTTCCTGGGATTGGAACAATCCTATGCTCAATGCAAGGTGGCGGAAACTGGTAAGCGATACTCAAAGGAACGTTCCATCCATGGGTAAAAGGGTGTCATGTCGTGATAGCTAAGTGCATGCAATGGTTAACTTGTACAGATAGTCAAGGTCAAAAGTTGGCTTAAACACTGAGTCCAAATGAAGCCGGCTAAAGGCCAGGATAAACAAGTAGCCAATATGCAATGCAGTAATACAACTTAACGACACCAGGGAGCCTCTAGGGTAATAGCCAGAAAAATGATAGTGAGGAAGAAGAAGAATGAAGCTTCAACACATAAGTCATGGCGAGACTAAAGAGGACTCCCGAGCCTACATAAAACGCAGCATGGGCAACAAGTGATAGCGAGGAACTAACTAGGAAGCCCATGTAAAGGAAGGCTCTACCACCAAGTCATGATTAAATAATCGGCGAGTGAAATGGGTGTAATAGTCATGACCTGATGGAAGATGACTACTTTATGATAGATCAGATGCCAGTACGCATTGAAGTGGAAGACATATACTTTATCACTGGACTCTCCCGGAGGGGGGAACCAGTAGACTTGCACGGGAAGCCCCTGGGAGGGCTAACCGTGGAAGATTATGTCCACGTGTATTGCGTAGAGGGTTCCAAGAAAGTTGGAACTCAGATTGCGATTAAAGATTTAAGGGATTTGCACATGAAAATCCTCCTTTTCACCATTGGCAGAGTGGTAGGATCTGCCTCCCTACATCAGGCGTCCAAGACGCAAATGAGCATAGCAGTGGAATGCTTGACTCATGTGTATGATTGGTGCACAGCCCTATTACTGAACATGAAGCAACAGTTGACCTCAATCCACCAAGCAAAGACCAAACACTTTGGATACGGTACTATTTTGATGAAATTCTTCTTTGAGAAGATACCAGCATTGAGACCCAGAGTTATCTCTACCATCAGCAGCCTGTGAGACCCAAGAATTGCCCGTTGGGCGGACATGATGAAGAGATTAGGGGGAAGTGAAGTTCCCCAGACCACTTGGGATGATGAGTTCTTCCTTTGGTGGGGAGAACAAATCATTGCTGTGGACGACTATCCCTATGCCAGGATGGACTTTCGTGGAGATCCAGATCTTGTTCTTCCACTAGGCACAGCATGGGGCACAGTCGGTAAGTTTGCAAATTTTTTTGACTTATATAATTTTTTTTGGATTTTTTTCAAATATGTATGAAAAAAATAAAAATAAACATGTTTTTGATTAGATTCATAATGACTAACAATGTAAACATGATCATGATACAGATATTGGACCAGTTCGACCTGAGGGTTTCTCGCGCCACAAGCGTCGTAGGGGCAAAGCAGATACAGTGGATTCAGACAGGACCCTCCAGGCTGTGCAGAGGAACTTGGAGGGGTTAACCCGCCAAATACCTATGGCTGCTGTGGAAGATCTGCCGGAAGCCATCCAGAGACGGGTGGTAGGAGTGCCCCGAGACTGGGTACGGTTATTCCGCCGAGTTGCCACCGCGATTATGTTCTATAGGAACACGACTTCTGGGCAGGGACCTCAGGAGTAGATAGATGTTATGTATTAGATGACTGTATATTCTTTTTTGAGACTGAACATGATCGGGCATAAGCCCAAGTTTTGTATGACCTTATGGATCCAAATTTTGTAAAGTTTTTGAACACTCTGATGATATATATACAGCGATATTTGATGTGATGTGATAAATGTATCAAATGTATGATGTTTTTGATGATTAAATTTTATTGTATGGCATGATTAATATGCCAATCTAGTGCCTGATTAGCTAATGAGTCTTCCAACCAATTGTCAGCTCGAGGAATATGAATGAAAGTTAAAAATTGAAATGATCTTTGTAACAAACGTACCCTCAAGAACAACCGTAATAAAAACGGGTCACGAACCCGATAAGTATTGTTCAATTGCGACACCACCAGCTGAGAGTCCACGAAAACTACCAACGAATCAACACCCAAAGATATTGCCTCCGAGAGTAGATAAACAACTGCAGTTTATTCTGCTATATTATTGGAAGCAGGACCAATGCAGACCCCTCTTGATACTAACAGCTGACCAGAAGGATAATGAAGCACCCAAGCCGCGGAAGCTAAGTTCCGGGTGTGTCTACTAGCACCATCGGCGAAACCAAAATGACTCATGACATCCAACACAACCTTCCAAAGCAGATCAAAAACATCACCAACTCATCAAAGATAGAAAATCAACCAGATATGCACAAAACAAAACTACTATATACAAAAGCAACATGCCAGGCCAAAGCCTAGGCATAATACTTCTTCAAATAGAGCCCATTTCGGGGCTCCGACAATTCGTTCCCTTCAAAATCAACCAAGGTATACGCTCCTTTCTTAAGGAATTTTTTAATGATGAAGGGGCCATACCACATAGACTTAAAATTTCCTGCCCCCAGGGCATCTTTTTCTTGGGCATAGACCAAAACAAGGTCACCTTCCGAAAAAACCCTGGGTTTGACCGCCTTATCGTACTGAACTTTAACTCGGTTTTTATGCGCTTCATTCATCATGGCGGCATCCCAATGCTACTCATCAAGATGTTCCAGATGAAGGAGTCGTTCTTCAAGACTAGAAGTGTCAGGAAGAAGTTCAATAGCTAACTTAAGAGAAGGAATCTCGCATTCAATAGGAAATACGGATTCCACCCCGTGCACTAGCTGAAACAGAGTAAAGCCAGTTGCAGTTTTCACTGACATCCTGTATGCCCAAAGTGAAGGATATAGCATAATATGCTAGTTGGATCTAGCTTTATCAATTTTTCTTTGAAGAATTGTCTTCAAGGATTTATTCACGGCTTCCACTTGCCCATTGGCTTGAGGATAATACGGAGATGAATGCTCCTGCCGGAAACCCAATTTGAGAGCCAACTCAGCCATCATACTATTCTGAAAATGACTACCATGATCAGTGACAATCTCTCTAGGAATACCAAAACAAGCGATAACCTGGTTGAAAAGGAAAAGAGCTGCAGTCTCACCATCATTCCCAAAAGTAGGCATAGCCTCGACCCACTTCGTAAAGTAGTCTACTGCTACAATAATGTACTTGTGACCTTTAGCCGAAGGCGGGTTACAAGTAGTATGATCAATACCCCACTTTTTAAAGGGACCGACAGTAATGATTGGAAAAAGCAGAGCTGGATGAGCGTGCATTTTTCGAGTATAGACTTGACACGGATGACACTTTTTGACCGATTCAATACAATCCTTGAAAATCGAGGGCCAAAAGTACCCAGCACACAAGATTTTTTGGGCTGTAGCAAGCCCAGATAAATGACCCCCACAAGCTCCACTGTGGGAATCATTCAGAACAGCCTCAGCTTCTTCGAGAGTTAAGCAGCGTCTTAGGATTGAATCAACCCCTCAACGGTATAAAGCATCACCAATAATCAAATAATTCTTGGCCAAGTGACGCAACTTACGACGCTCATCTTTAGAAAAAGTAGAGGGAAACTTTGCAGTCTAGAGATACACAATGATATCTCCGTACCAAGGATCCGGTGAAGAGATAAGAAACAAATGTTCATTCGGAAAGGATTCATCATAGATCATCTCTTCCCCACAGGGCAACTCGAAGATCAATTCCACGAAAACCAATGATTTCTTGGACTTGGCAGACATAAACTCAAGATAAAATTCCTGTAAAATCACAATCCATCTATTGTATTTTCCCCCAATCACTTGCCTACTGAGGATAAACTGAAATGGATTGGCAGCTGCCAAAACATAAGTTTTTCGAAGAATAATGTAATGCCGGAGTCGCTGCACAGCATGAACTGCTGCTAAAGATAACTTTTCTATCGAAGTGTACCGGAGTTCAGGTCCTACCAAACCTCGACTAAGGTAGTATATAACATGCTCTGCAAGAGCATCATCCTCCTAAACTAGAACCATACCGATGGTAGATTCTGCTGCCGCCAGATACAAAAGAAAATCCCTGCTATAATCAGGTGGACTCAATAAAGGAGCAGAGGTCAATGCTTTTTTCAAAGCATCGAACGAGCGTTAGGCGAAGTCATCCCAAAGAAATGGAACTCCCTTCTTCAACAATCTCATAAATCCCTTTGTAACTTCAACATAATTTACGATAAATATCCGAAGAAAATTAGACTTTCCTTGTAGACTTTGAAGCTGACGGATAGAGGATGGGGGAGGCAACCGAAGTATTGCCTCAACCTTGAAGGGATCTACCCTAATCCCTTCCTTAGACACAATGAATCCCAATAACCGACCGGATGTAACCGTGAAAATGCACTTGTTCGGATTCAATCTAATCTTATAGAATCGACATCGTTCAAATATTTGCCGGAGGTGAGCAAGATGATCCATCCTCTTTCGAGAATGAGCAGCTAAATCATCCAAATATGCCTCGATAATCTTTTTGATGTCGTGGAAGGCATATGACATGGTCCGTTGAAAGGTGGACCTAGCATTTTTAAGACCAAAAGGCATCTTCTTGTATGCAAACGTACCCCAGGGACAAATAAAGGCAGTATTATGCTGATCTTCAGGACGGATAGTAATTTGATTATATCCAGAGAAACTGTCCATGAAGGAGAAAATATCATTACCGGCACACTCGTCAATGATCTGATCGATAAATGGTGTGGGGTAATTATCTTTAGGACATGCTTTATTTAGGTCTCTAAAATCGATGCAAACTCGAATCGTTCCTTACTTTTTATCTACGGGAACGAGATTTGAAACCCATTCAGTCAAAGGAACAGGGAAAATGAGTCCCGCCTTAAGCAGCTTCTCAACTTCAACTTTGATAGCTGTTGCCTTCCTAGGATTGACCGGACGAAGTTTTTGCCTCACCGGCTTAGCGTTTTCATACGTCTTGATCTCATGCTGGACAATAGATGGGTCTATACTAGGCATTTCCTCATAAGACCAAGAGAATACATCCCTATACTCTTTAAAGAGCTCCGTGTAAATTTGAACCTCTTCACGGGAACATTCAGCTCCGATGAAGACATTCTCGATAATATTGGGATCCCTGGAAATGTTCACCAGGATAGTAGGAGAAATCACAACCATGTTCCCTTCAGCATAAACCTGTGTTGGTGCTAAAGGGTTCAAGACTGGGTGAACAGGACCAGGAGACTGAGGACTTGGAAAGCTTGTTTCAACTTCGCTCAAGTCAGCTAAAAAGTAAGACTGATGATGCAAGTCATCCCACGGTCTATCTATACCAGTCATGGCTTCCAGGATGGCCTCTTCAGATGGAAGAGTGATGTCAAGGAAATCCTGGGCAGAAGAAGAACTAAGTGTCCAAGCCGGAGCCACATCTCCATCCAACTCTTCCGGTGACAGAGGAGCTGGGATGGATTCTGCAGAGTCAACGATAGACTGATAAGCAATCTCAGCTGCAGAAATAGGAAATGCCATTCCACCCACTTGACCTTCCGCTAATGTGGCAGTAGGGGAACGTAAGGTCCAAGGGTCCGAAAAATAATGAGTTCTGAAGAACTCTCTTCGAATAGGAGCCTTGGAAGATGAAATTGCATTAATATGAATCGTAGGAGGAGGAATATCGAAAGTACCCATCAAGGAAGAATACATTCCAACTCCTAAATTCTCAACAGGTGCCTTAGAATTATCCAACTTAGGAACAGATGAGTCAGTAGACGCATTCGGGTCTACAGGAGGAAAGTCTAGTTGATCCACTGTAACGATCCTCCCTTCGTGAGGGAAACATATAATGCGAAATAATGAGGATGCAATGGCATCCATCTCATAAATCCAGTTTCTCCCCAACAGAAGGTTGTAGTCCAAGCTTGCATCCACTACCTCAACCTCTATATTGACATTTTTGCCCCCAACACAGATGGGCAAAGCTGGGACAATACCATGGGGCCTGTGAGAATGACCGTCGAACGCAGTCAGAAGAGTGGTAGATGGAACAGCTTTGGGAGATCCAAGTGTCTTCCAGCATGCGAGAGACATCACGCATGTGGAAGCACCCTCATCAACAATCGTCCGAAAGATGTTACACTTCCGGTACGATGATTTAATATGAAAAGCCATGTGATGAGGAAGTCTCTTCTTAAAATTAGACATATCAAAAGTAATCAGAAGAGAATTTTTTGGATCAATGGCCCTAATGGCAGTGAGCAAAGCACTGCGCTGAGCTGGACAAGACTGGAGTACCTCTAAAGCTGACATAGCACAAGGACTCTGCACCAGATCTTCCACAATCGAGTAGTTCTAGGCAGCCCTAGCATTTGGATTAATCGTTGATCGCTTAGAAGATGCTTTGGGCATCCGAGGCATAGACTCAACAGTAGGCTTCGTAATGTGAAGCGGCTCAGTAGCATCAGGGACTTCCTTAGCTTTCAAAGACTCTTCTCCGCCATAATCACGGGATCTCGTAGCGATATCGACGTGAGCACTCATCATGAAAATGTTCGATGGAATTTCCCCTTCCTGGGTGCCCCCAGAGGAAGCCCCAAGATTTTTGTTCGCGCCAACAACTAATTGTTGCCCTTGGGGAAAATGGTTTGTTAACACAGCCTGGGAAGTAGAAGAACCCTGCTGGGCTAACAAGCGCTGCGCATCCTGAATTTTAGGGCAAAGGTGCGTAAGATGGTCTCCAGCACATAGCTTGCATGGAAAATTCACTTTCCTTTTCTCCTTTGGACCCTCACCAACATGCTCGTTGGTTTTATTTGCATTACCCTTCCCGTTCTTGCCCTTTTTCTTATTATTTCGTCCCTTCTTCTTCCCTTCGGATTGTTGATTTCCTTTGGGATCAGAAGCTTGGACAACATTTATGGACAAAGACTGGGAAGGTGATGACTCAGCAGACACAGCCTGACCAGAAGGAGCAGATTGCAAAGACAACTACTACAGTTGAGTAAGCAGGATGGTTGCACCACTATTTATCGATCCAATCAGTCCGTCGCCATGAGGACCGGGCTTAGTTTTAGATAAATCTAATTTGGAGCGAGGAGCATTAGGCAAATACTTGTGAAGGACCCCAGACTGAGAATATATCAACTCTAGCTGTTGGGCCCTAAAAATGGCCTGCTCCTCAGAAAATACCCCGGAGAGGGATACATCTTTCGAAATATCTGACTGCAGGGATTTGAGAAACCATTCCAAAAGGAATTCACCTAGAATATGAGCTTTAATCAGCCTCTTCCTTCTCCTCCATTCCTGAATGTGATCAGAAATGTGGGTTGCATCGTCCTGCTTAAAATTAGCTAGGAGTTCAGTCCCAGCATCATATCGGACAGGCAACTGAAAATGGTTCAGAAATGTAACAGCCAGTTCTCCAAATGTAGCAAAACTTCCCCCAGTTAGCTCAATATACCATTTGGCAGCGTTTCCAGTTAGGGTGCGTTGAAATAATCTCAACCTAATCGAATCATTGATCAGGGAGTTCGAAGAACACCATAAATGGAAAGTGGTAATGTGGTCAGCCGGATCTTCTCCATTCTTACCTTCAAACTTTGGAATATCTGAAGGAATTTTTGTGGGAACCGGAGGCCACCCCGGACTATAACGAATTGGATCATTAGTCAACTTCGACAGATCTGGCAAGTTTAACGTTGCCAGAAAAGGTAAGCGAGGTGGAGCCTGAGGATTCCATCCTTGATGGGATGGATTCCCAACATTCTGAAAAGAATACCCTGAATTTGATGAGGCACCAGGTTTCCAAAAAGGACTCATAGAAAAAAGAGAAGAACTTCCTCCCAACGCAGAGTTACCAAAGCCCAGACCAGTTCCCCCCGCTGAAGTATGAAATGAAGAGGAAAGCCCCTAATAGGGGTTCCAGGCATTATAAAGAGGAGAAAAGATCTGATAAGCACTCGACGAAGGGAAAGAAGTATTCCCTTGGTGACCAGCGTAAAACTGATTCCCTGCCCCCGCTGTAGTGAACATAGGGTTCCACCCTGTAAAAGTAGTCGAACTTTTCCCCCCAGACCAAGGGTTGAAACTCTGGGTCTAAGAAGTAAACGGAAAGGACCCTAAAGAAGGATTCGAACTAGGAATGTGTCCAGTTCCGAAGGGGAACCCCTGAAAAGAAGCTGATCCATTAGCCATGGAAGACATGGGTGTAGATCCAGCTGCAGCAGCGGAAAAGGAAAAAGAAGGAATCCCACTAGTGGGCATTCCGAAACAGAAGGGACCATAATGAGAAGCGTGTGCTTGGGTGAAACCAGAGCCAAACACAGCAGCACTAGAAGCAATCGAAGATAAAACAATAGTGCCCCCTCCTTCAACAGAAGTAGGAGTCTGAATGCCTGCAGCATTCACAGCAGAAGCCACGTTCCCAGTCGTGGCCATCGAAAGGTATGAATAATACGGAGGATCTTCTGGTCTCTCTGACTCAGGTCCGATGTATTGAACAATGAACGGATAATCAGGAGGAAGAGGAGATGGACCTGACCCAGGAGGTTTAGGTAATTCCTCGATTTGAAAATATTCTTCCTGAGGAAATAAAACTCGCGAGGTGAGCAGAACGCTCCTCTCGGAACCGACACCAGAATCAGCTATGAAACCTTCAGACCCTTGTGGAGGATCTCTCTCCACTGCGTTAGACGTCACAGGGTGGTAACCACCTGCTAAATCACTCCTACGCCTTCTCGAAGAAGGCTCTGGACTCTCGGGAGATAACCCTCGGATTCTCCTCGATCGATGAGGCGCTTGATCAGCCACTTTTATAGATTTTAAATTAGACTCAAAAAAGTGAAAAGCTAGGCAAGCTAGGAGCAAAGAGCACTCACTATAAGAAAAATCCCTGAGATACAATCAAGCAAACAACCTCCAAGTATTTCCGCTCCGGGTGATGAGGACCGGACACCAAAATACAGGAAAGCGAAATATAGGACCTCCCGAAAGCAGTCTGGGATGATTAGGGCCCAGAACAACTAGCGAAGGTATCAGAAACAGTTACGCCGACCTCCTAACGACAACCTTTTCCGGCTCAAGCACCCAAGCTTCGCAAGGGCACCCCCCAGAAGTACTGCTGAAAGTGATGCGACGTCTGCCTCAGGTACCACGGGTATTCCCCCCGCAGTCACCTGTGTGGAACCTAGGAGTGGCAACTATGGACACCAATCCGTATCAGAAGCTGGGCGGAACGGTCTTGAGGTCAGATTCAGCTAATCGGAGGGGGGGTATCCCTCTTCTCAACCTTCACTTCCCCTCGTGCTTGACTCTCTGGAGGAGAGCTTTCCCGGTCCACCTAACGGAGTTGGATTTCGCTCAATTAATCAACTTCTATGTTTTGTTTGAGCGGCCTTGGGGAGTTAACTCTCCACTCACCTAATCCAAGGCCCTACAACCTAGCTAGTTGGTGTATGACACTTAGAAAACTTGCTAGTTGATTTTAAATTATATCGCTTATTTTAATGGGCTGTTATGTTAAGTCACAGGGATGTGAAAATGAAACTTATGATGTTTTGACGCAGAAAGAAATTAATAAAAACCAAACTACATGCAAATGCAGTTATTGTCTTTCGATGAAAAGCAACTTCTACACGGGTTCTACGAGATTAAAAATTGTATTTTTTATTTTCAGATAGCAAACTCACACTCACAAAAACTATGAAAATGACTAAATGCTTAAGTGCACCTAATGCAAATCACTACAAGCATGCAAATCCTAAGCTGCAAAATCTCCTAAATCAGAGTGAAATTTCCCAAAAGTGCTTCAGTTTTATCTCTTTTTTGGTTGTCCAAAAAGCTAGTTCCCATAATCAAGAAATCTTAATATGAAGACACCAAAAACGCTTAACAACAAGAGGAAGAAATCAATGACAACTCCTTTCTAGAATCAAGCCAAAATACAAAGGCAAGAAACCTCAACAAAGCTTCAAAAGATACAAAGAAACGAAAACAAAAATGCAAAAACAAAAGCAAACAACAAAGAAAAATGTTTTTTGAGCTTTTGAGTTTTATAAAAGAGTTCGAAAAGACCAAGTGAAACTATAAAATCCCAAGCCAAACAACACTGAATTTCAAGCAAAAACTTCAAAAATGCTCCAAATCTTATAGGGCTAACTAGTAGCAAGATCAATATGAGAAAAAGAAGACAAGAAAACTCAGCCACTCAGCCTAGAAGAATAGTGCAACCTTGCCGCAAACAAAAACTTCAAAGAACCAAGAAAGACTCTTCAAAAGTTGCAACAAGACCTAGCCGACTGAACTCAAGAAAACCAACCAAGAAATGGGCAAAAATCGTAATGCAAAGCAAGACACAAAGATAGGAATGAGCAAACGAGCAGGAGCTCTCTGTTCTGATGAAGCAGAACAGCCAAGAATCCCCAGAAAGAGATCCTGGTACTCAAACCAGAAATGCCAGCACAAGAAACAATACTTTGCCAAAAAGACTAGTTTTCGGTCAAACAAGAGAGAGAAAAGACCAAATACCACTTTCTTCACAATCCAGAGGGTACAAAGACACTGCAGGAACAGGTCTCCATAGCCAGAAAGGACTAAAAATCCTAGAAATCCAAAATTTCAAATTCTACCTGGGTATACGAAACTTCGCAGTTTAGCAACAAGCATGCATACGCGACTGTGATAAAGGAAACCCGCGTATACACGGATCCCTTTAACAAAAAATGCATGTATATGCTACTATGTGCAGAAAAAAGCGCGTATATAAAGGTAAATAATGAAAAAACAAAAAGGATCAAGCCTGGATAAAAAACCAGGACTTCAGTCTGACTGAGAAAGAGTAAAATGGACTGAAAATGAAAGTTAAAACTGTTGGAAACCTATCAAACAGCTGAAACCACCCAACAGGGGAATCACAAGAATGCAATCTCCAGTGGAGTCACCAGTTCTGTTTCGGGATAAATCACCCTAGAGGTTTGTTGGGTTTAAACCTCCACAGAGTAAGGCATGCTGCTTAAGAAGGACTCACACAACCATACATGTTCATGAAAAACTAAATAGAGCAGATCGAGGAAGTTACCTGTAGGTCCTACGTTTGAAGCAGATCCCGCGGGGTCCAAACCCCCAGCAAACCTTCTTCCTTCTTAACCTGAAAGACAAGAAGAAACAAGCACAAAGAACTGGTTGTACAACATATATCTACTCTAAATGTTAGTGAAATCCACGTGCAATATTAAATAAATCATAATAAATTCTTGAATAACAATATTCTCACATATAGAAGCGGACACTAACACGTATATTTCGGGAACAAGATGGTTCTTCTGTATTATAAATAGCATGTATAGATATAACGAGTGGAGAGATCACCTAAATCCTTCCACGATCTTCGAGCAGACCGTCGTCTGGATTCGTCCCACCCTTGCCTCGCTAAGATTCCTTCCAAACTGGTGCATACGAGATGACATATAAAGAGATTAGCATCACAAGAGTTTCCTGTAATGAACTGGGAAGTGCAGGAGGCACGAGAATTCAGACTTGGATAGAGAATACCAACAGAGTATAATATCAATAATTTCTCTCTCCCTTAGGCCAAACACATGAGGGGCTTTTATACTCCCTCAAAGTAGTTTCAACAGTTGGAAACAGTTGGCCACGTGCTGGGGTGGTTGAACTACCAGAGTAACCATCAACCTAGCCCGAAAATAGGGATTTTTTATATATTTTTTAATGATTTTAATGGCATACACGGGAAAGTACATGTGGACTCGCGTATACACGCGGAAAAGTCTGGGCATAACCGCGTATGGGGAATTTAACACTGTTTTTTAGTGAATTTTGTCCAAGTCTGTAGGAATGGGTGCCCAAAGCCATAAAAGCAATCATGAATCGTATGAAGGTGAGAAATGATGCTATAACAACTAGATCCAGGGTCTTCTATCTCATTCAATTGATTGCTTAAGTACGATTCTAACCATGCAAATATGTGATCTAAAGTCGAACACGGGAAGACACCGTCTGATTACTAGCCAATGATGTAAGTCGTTAAAAAATGTGAGAGAAACCACCTTTAATGATAATGGCTCTCAGGGCAGTGCAATACATTATACATGGTGTGAATAGATGATTTGATGTCAAACACCATACAAAATATTTCGGTCGAAGGCCTATGATATAAACCTATTGCCAGAAGCGAGAAACCCGCCATTGATGTATGCAAGCTCCAAGGTACTGAAAAGTTATTTCTAAGCCAACTTCCTGGATGATGAGCCAATTTCGACAAGAGGCAACTCATCACAGGAGGGCCTTGATGTATCCCCCATCAATGACATGAAATGGGAGTAATGATTTTAGAGAAAATGTAACTGATGAAACAATGTTTAGGTATGGTGGTCATGAAATGAAGGATTATGAGTATTGCAAAGGATGAGGAATAATTGAGTGACTTCTCTTGAACATCTCAGTGACACTGAATGAGTTGGCAGCACTGAAGCAAATCCAAAGTGATGTGTGGAGTGATAGACCATAGGTATGATAAACCATAAAGCAGATAACCCAACCCAAAATTCACGAAGATGAAGTGAATTTGTGTCATGTTCAAGAGAGACTCGCTACCATAAATTATTTTATCCCTTCCCAATTTTCCCTAGTATGGCTACCAATTTTTTTTAGAGAAATCAAACTTATAGATAGATATGTTTTCCCTAAGTGTGGTGGTCGCACTTAGAACAACAGAAGAAAGATATTTGAACTTTTCCTTAAAAATGAATATATGAGGGAAGAACACCTACTTGTGATATTTTGCTATTCCTCGCCTCACTTTTGTCACTTCTGTCGCTCTCAATCGAGCCGAACTCGCTTGATTGGTAAGTTTGTAATTTCAAACATAAGAGAGAAAATGACATGAAGGCATATGATCTATTCATGTTAAGAAAATTAAATCAGTTACATTTGAAAGTACACATATAACATCATGGACACATGTATTAGGAAAGGAACAAATCTCTTTATTATGAAGTAGAAGGATAAGTTACAACCAGTTGCATCGATTCAATGTTAACTAACTCCAGCTTTAGTCCTATCCTCATCACATCAGCAACATCACTCCAGCAGCATAACATTACATGCAGATGATACCTCCAAGAGCTCTGATCTCACCATCATAACTCTACTAATTCAAATTCTTTCTCTCTTGTGCATTATGATCAATGCTCAAATTATATGTAGTGAAGTTAGTTTGACATTAATGAATCATTGAATGGCTTTTCCAAAAATGGAGGAAGAGGTTTCCTTGTTCAAGGGAATAGGAGGATAAGAGGTTCAATGGATCCATGGTTTCCATATTCGAATTTATCAAATGATGAGATAGCTGGAACAAGTTCTAGAAGCCACTAGAGGGTAGGAAGATCCCTGGAATCCTATGAAAATTCACTCCGAGTCGACCAACGCACTGTAGAGTGGGCCTAGATTCTCTGAAACGCAACTTTGCATGGGAGTAGATGCACTAAAAAGCACTTACTATAGTCTATGGGTGTGTTGATGGCTCAATGGAACACTTAGACTGGCATCTAAGCAGTGAAAATTTCATGGAGGAAGACCATCAATGGGATGACTTGTTTAGGGCATGTAGCAACTAATTTAGACTATGATAGACCCTAATTGATACTGATCTAGGTTTTTGGAGTGATGCCCAAATTGACCTATAAAAAATGGATATATGACATAATCAAACAATGAAGCATCAAGTACAAAACATAATAAAATGATACCTTAATATGTCTTAGGGGAGGCTATCTTGTGTACACATTCAATCTAGATTAGCACGACATTACTTCACAACATATCACCCCAAACACAAATAATATCATGATATCCATAATAGTGACTAACTAACATGTTCATGTAATAAACTCATAAACAATGTGATTCTTGCATAACAATCACATATGGACAGTCGGCCTAGATTAGTATGTCATAATATCACAACTATATCCTCTCATACTTGAATGTCATAACTCTAACCATCTGCATTGGCCAACACAATTTAGCACAATACATATAACATCAACATATTAATGTTATAACCCTAATCATGAAGTCACTAGCATGTCACAAGAGCAAGTCATATATCATGCACATCAACAACATGTAACCTAATAATCAAGCTAACTGTTAGATAACAACAAAAAAATAACTGATAACATGCTCGACATCAACATATAACATAATCATCGAGCTAACTACTAGTTAACATATAACATACTTATCAACAAAATATACCATATTCATCAACTTAATACCATTCTTGACTAACCAACACATGTACATATGATCACACTAGTTAACTAATGTCTATCATGTATGTAACCATAAAATAAATAGAATGAAATGCATAAACAACCATAATGCACATGACTACATTGATCGGCTAGCATTTATCTACATGTAACCAAAATAACAGTGGAATGAAAAAAATATAAGTAACCCTAATCTTACAACAACCATGAATCACATACCTACATGTCCAACATCCAAACTTGTATGACGACATGCTCTTTCCTTGAGGTCCAATGTTGAAACTTCACTTTGATGGTTTGCATATATAACTCTGTCTTAGCCAACACATTAGCATCATAACATACCAATATCATCATGATCACCTAATTGCATACAATGACCTTATGCACAATGACCTTACTCATACTAGTTCAAACTTGACCACATGTGCCCACCTCACATGTATAACCAAACATGAACGACCATTGCATGTTCAACATATAACATCACACAAGCAAGCATACACAAATAACACTGAAGCATGAACAAACACAACCCTCATAATTCTACAAGATTGACATAGACCCTAGCCTTCCAAAAACATGAACCATATTCTAAAAGAGACCCAATATCCCATATTATTAAGCCCATGTATGACTCAAACAGAATTGACTAATCAGAAAGAAACAAAACCAAAAGAAAGAAAAAAATCTTACCAATTTTAGACGCACACAAAAAATCACGAGAGGAAGTTGCGAGCTCCCCACCTGAATGCAATCAAGCTGGCAAAATATTATCTAGTGACAAGTAATTGGAATCGCAGGACCCCAGGGCTTCAATCTGACATGAGAACTTATTCACTACAATATCTAAGGAATACCACATCGAAAAGAGATCGGGATTCACCACCCTCACCAAAGAATTTCTAGCAATGGATACCACTCCATTCCTAAACCAGAATCACAACATAAACTTGGCTTTGCCATCCCTATTTTTTTAATATGCCTTCAAGTATCATCTCCATCACCTCATCAACACCGCGCCAACTATAGGGCTACATTCTTCGACATGCGAAGTGCCAAGTGCATACACCATATGTAAATGATTCATTAATACGTTAAGGGTGGTGAGCACAATGACCCAAGTTCCTCACCGCCAATAATAACACTCCCATCAAGGAGTATTAATACTAACAATCTAAATTATATACCTACACTAATTTACTTAAAATTATGTATAATTAAATGGAATTACATTAATTAAATTTCATTATTTACATCAATACTCATTTCAAAATTTTGACTAATTTAATTAATTTTTTATTTGAATATTTCTTCACACTTGAAATTGAATATGACATTGTTAAAGGAAAATAGTGAATAACAAATTTAGAATAGGTGATTCTTTTTTTAATATTTAGAATTGTATAATATCAATTATTTATAGATTCATTTAGTATTTAGAAAATAATAATAAAAATATTTTAAATTCTATTTTAGATAAAAATATTTTAATATATATTTCTAAAATTATATCTAGAATATATATATATATATAATTTTATTGCAAATATACTTTGTAGGATTTTGTGTGAGATAGATATATAGTTTCGTTAGCAAGTAGTGTATGTGTATGCTTTCTCACACCCACATATATATGTAGTTTCATTTATCAAACGAAAGTGGATCATGTTTTTGACTTTAGATTTATCAAGCAAAATGGATCATTATTTGAAAAGTGATTTTGTTTTCTAAGGATGATCTTATTCTTAAAGAACCATGTAATGAATTCAACATTGTTAGGTATATTATCAAAATTTAATATTTTTTTATTAGTTGGATGGATGATATGATGCATGAGAATGTTTTCTTATAGTTCACCATGTTGAACAAAACTGAAAAGGGGTCTTCAATATTTTATCAAACTGAAAAGGGGTTTTCAATATTTTATCCAAAAAAAATCATATTTTTTTTTAGCAATTTCTTTAAATTGTAATATTTTAATTTGTCTAGTTAGTAGTTATCCTAAAATATCCTCAGGGAAAGATGTACATGATTGTTAGATAGAGTGGCATCTAGAAGAGGGAATGTTGTAGCTATTTGGATGGAATGGCATCTAGTTTTGAGGAGAGGAACAAATTTTGCTAGGTTGGGAGAGTTAGTTAGTTAACCAACTTCATTTTGTAATAGAGCTACTTTAAAAAGGATACTAGTTATGGAGCAGCTTGAGGAAGAGGAAGAGGAAGAGAGACATATAAAGTGAAGAATTAGGCTGTGAAATTCAATGTAATTATGTTGTTTTATATAATTGTAATTTCATGGGTTAAGTTTATGAGTGCGTATTCTTTGTGTTTTTTATCTATATACTTTTAAAAATATGTTCATTGAATTCACTCATGTCTTGTGGATTCCATGTAATTAAGCCACGAGAAGGATTTTCTGGTTGAAGGATTCCCATCTAGGATTATAAGTACCATGGGGAGTGAATTCTAAGATTGTGAATTGTGGTTGTATTAGGGTTGCTGGTTCAATCCCTATTTGGGCCAAGTTGTGGTTTCCAGTTCACAGAAGCTAACGTGACACCCAAAATCCCCGCCAGTTTTTGTTGAAATCACCATCAAGTGTTAGGACTCCAACACATGGCTCCATCCTGAGTCTTGGTTTCGCAAGGAAACATTTTGCATATGGAAATTTGTCTATCCAAGTCGTGCAACAACACATCCAGAAGGCCCAAGCCAAACTCTTGAATGGGTGGATCACCGGACCCTGAAACAAACATCTGGGCCAAGTGAAGGATATATTTGTAGATAGAAGATCATATGTGACACCAAAGGTTACTCGGATCGCGGAAACTCTAACTTGCAGAGTATACGGTAGTGGAAATGGTGTGACGCATCGTGTAAGCTAGATCCCAGGACCTCGTGATTAAATTTTTATGAGGTAACTATATCCGTAGTAGTCCCACAGTGGGAAATATAACACTGCTAATGAGAGCGAGACGAGGTTCCGCCCAAGCAGTGGTTCTATGAAATCGGAGTGGTTTTCAAAGGGGTTTTTAAGAGCATTAAGGTTTTTAAGAGCATTAAACAAGAAAAGGAGAGGAGGCCTTGCAATAAATTATGGTAGTCCATGTACTTAAATTATGGTTGTCCATGTACTTTGGTAGTTTTCATGGTGGTTAAAAAACCCACCCTCGGGGTTAAATATCAGCGGTTACCTAGTAGCTTAAATTTCACATTTTAATTTGGAAAATAATAGAAATTCTGGTTAGATTATGACAAAATCATCCAAATTTTTTTAAACTCACTATCAAACCTTAAGATTTTGAATGGTACAAATTTTTTTTAGTAATAAATCTATTTCCACCCTTAAAAAACAATTAAACATTCAATTTTTTCAAAATTGTCCTCCATCTGTGTACAATGTCCAAATAGTATATTATGGAAATATTATCAAAATATTTTCACTGAAAAACAAGACCATAGTCTTAAAAATACCGACATAATAAAGTAGAAAACAACTACCTCGTGATAAGTGTCAGGCCATAGTGCACAGTCACATGGAATACAGTCCTTAATGCTCGCTAGTGAAGTGTTTGTGGATTAGGCTACACAACTAGACTCATACAAAGAGTGTTAGAAAGACAATAAGAAAGCCTTCATGTGAAATCTGCATGATATTTTCATTAAATTTGTAAAATGAGATGATTTTTGTGGCATTATCACTCCAAGTTGATCGAAATAATTTTTTGATCTCTCCAAAAAAATATGACATTTTATAAATGGATTTGGTAATTTGGAAAATTTTATTTTATTTGCAATGTGTAGATTCAACAACTTAAAATTAAGATTTTTTCTATTTTTTATTAGATTTTGTGTCACATGAAAAAAATTATCTTGATTTCCAATTAATGTAATATAATATTTTTTAGGGAAAAATTAAACTCGAGATTTATAAGGAAAAATATATAATAATATTCCACAATGATAGACACTATGTTGAAATAATTTTTCCTTATTAAATATTGGATGATGAATGGTGGTCATAATTGAAAGATGTTGGCATATTCTGATTGTCTCCTCTACTTCAATGGATTGAATTTCAAATACTAACTACCTTGCATCTCTAAATCCATTTTCACTTTTCACATTTACCCAATACAATTATGAAATTCTTAAGAAAATTATCAAATAGAAAATAGAACACTCGAGATACATAGGTTTATTATGAAGATGATTAGCATCCACTAAAAAGTATATTGTCTATTGGACCTGAAGAAGCTAAAAGATTAATTGGAATGATAAAACATTATATTTTCATGCTCAAAAAGAGCTAATAGAAGCATTCCCACATCACCATACCCTTGCTAACTAAAAAGGTTTAAAATCTTGGTACTGTGACAAATATTTTAAAAATGATAACAAATATGAGTATAATATGACAATCTAAAAGAAAGTTTTTTCATATTCAACTCTCTTAGTATCATGTAGGTGATATACTCGTTGATTCTAAGGCCTTTTGGGAACTGGACAACACTCAATTTCACTATGAATCTCATGAGAATTAGTCCTTATCTTACTAATGTCCATATTCATCATAATATCTAATTTTCATTTTCCTCCCTAACTCTTTATTTCCCTAAGTTTTGACGTAATGATTTTTTTAATATTATCCTTATTTGTAAGATGATCTCCTGATTTATCCCCTAATGGAGCCAAGCCTGGTAATATTATTCCATCTTCACTTCACTGAAAGAAGGACATTTTGGATTCAATAAGAAACAAATTTAGGAAAAATCTTCGCTGCCATGTTGTATTGACTCTTCTCATATATAAAATACCTATTTCTAGCCATTATTTTAATGTGGGAATTAATTTTTGCAATAACGGAGATATATTATAGATTGTTTCCTTTAATCTTGAGGTTGTAGATTAAAAAATGCTCTTTTGTATCCAATTTTCCTCCATGAATCTCTAAATATAATGTAACCCTAAATGTTACTCCCATCAAAAGAGTCTAAAGGAGGAGCCTTTTTTGATCCCATATCCAAATATAACTCACTTACAATTGTTTTCAAGCACACAACAAACTTTCCAACATTGATATATCCTTTTCCAAATTCCATAATTCCAATTGAGCTTATGATGGATGTTTATTCCTAAGTATTCGTATGTGGGAACTTCCTACATGTAGCTATTTTCATATATAAATTCGTCATAGGTGATGTTTTTAGATTTAATTATCATGAATGTAGGTTTGTATGTAATTAAATCACACCCATCATGGAGAAAAATCCTATGAAGATTCTTAGTTGCTTGCAAAGGTAGTGATGCCTTCAGGCATTAAAAAAAAACCATAGAGAAGAGCTATGGGTGTACCAATAGTGTGGGACCAACACAACCTCCATCTTCAAAACACTCTTCTATCTTAACAATGTATATTCGAAGAAAGGCAGGCAATAAGGGACACCCTTTCATGATTTTGATATTGTATTTAATTTATTTTAGTGATCATTTGTTTGTCCTAATATTTGCAATAACATTATCCTACTTAAATTTATGCAAATAATCACATAGATTATGGTGAAAAGTAACTCTTGATAAACATTTGTATTTACTTGGATATAAACAACATCCAAAAGAACTTGTAAATTGAAGACTGAATATTTATAAAAAATTAATTTATATTCTATATGTTATACATTTTAATGTGAAAACGTTCCCTTTACTTATGTTAAAATGGATATAAAAATGTTTACTTCTACTATAAACTACTCACATAATAAGTTGATTATAAGCAGTGACATCTATGATCAGTTTAGGCTATTAGTCTAACCATACATTGAATATTTTTCAGCTTTCTATAGTGAACATTATGATTTTCTTTGAAATTTTTGGGTGACGTCAACCCGTCGCCGCATCCCAGCTCAAGGTTTTGAGGGGTTACATCATCCTAGCGACCACGATTGATGGCGATGCTCAGATAGTACAAATGAGGTACAGTAAATGAAAATGTTGCGTACATTTGAGAGTTAAATTGGACTTGATTTGAGCTCTCTCTCTACTAGAAAACCACCATTTACATATTTTTAAGCGTTAAATTTAGCTTATAATCATTAACTTAAAATTAAAACAAGATTTTATCATAAAATCAAGGTATGTGAATTTGTTTAGGAGAACCAGTGATTATTTATTTTCATGTGACCCTCATACATTTTCTTGAATATTCATTTTCTTTTTGCTAACGTAGTTGAAAGTGGCCAATATCTCTTAGCGAGCAAGTGAGTAGATCCCTCAACAAACTTCTCAAGGTGATTAGTTTTACAGACACCAAGGATTTTTTGGCATTACTCAGCCAGGATCGAATGTTGGAGAGTGTTATCTTTGAATTCTTTTGGAAATTCAAACACCATGATCATTTCTCCTAAACCACGGGTTGGAAAATTTTCCGAGAATTTTTTTTTCCTTACGAAATAAATTACTTTAGATTTGTTTAATATAGATTATGAGAAAATTAGAATCGTGTGTTTTTAAGGATGAATATTTCTGAGATAATTCTTTGTAATTTCTTTGATCTCTTCTTCGTGGAAACTTTTTCCAGTATGCGAAAGCACATTTGTACAAGATATCCAAAATTCTTCCCGATGATATTCTAGCTACACTCAAAATTAGCCATGATGGTCTAGATAAAATAGAGAAGAAAATTTTATTGGACATTGTTCATTTCTTTATAGGAGAAAACAAAGATGCCCCTATTAGAATATGGGATGGAACAAAGTGGGGAGGATGGGTTAGTCTTCAGAACCTGTGGAGCAAGTGTATGGTGGAAGTAAACGCAAAAAATGTGTAAGAATTCACGACCATGTGAGAGACTTGGGCAGCGATATTGTAGAGACTGAACCTCTTGAATGGACACTTCACCTTTCCTTCCCAACCAAAGAGCTTCAACTTTTGTTCGAAAAATCAGTGGTATGTATTTTTAAGATCTAGAATGATATTAAAAATAGTGTTTTTCTCAAAGTTGTGTATGTTATGTTTTGAATTCTTAACCCTTGCAAGCATGCTCATCCTTGAGAAAATGATTCTTGATACAGATTCTAACATCTTTGGGAAAAAAATATAGGTGCGCGAAATTAGCACCTTTCACTAACATGGTTGCTAAAGGGCTTAAGCATTGTTTAGAAACCTCATGGAGTTTGCAGGCAGTCGTTTCACAAATTATGTGAAGGGGTTTCAGCTGATTAGTGACTAAAGGTTCTTTTGGGGAAAAGAGATTCATGAAAAGCATATTCAATGGTGTGATCTCACTAATATGGATCATTTGGGTTGACTTTTGATACTCCAACCTAGCTTCTTGGATTCCACTCAATCATTTAACTGCTCTACAAATATAGGGGATCAAACATGAAACACTTAGGTTGCATAAGTTATAGGGAGTCATTCGAAGTTCTTGACATAATGTTTTTTTTTTAATTCCTTCGATAGTTAATATTGTTAGCATACTAGGGGTCAAAATAATTTTGAAAATATAAATATTGTAGGCACGAGAGCAGTTGAGGGAATTGTATATCAAATAATGATGTGTGGAGGTTCCCAAGTCCATTGGGAAGTTGAGGCATCTCGAAATTTTTTTGTTTTTCTTCTCTCTTATAATTACATCGATATCTATGCAAAATTTCCTTTCAATATTGATATTCCTATATAAAAATGTACTTCGTACCAAATTATTTCGCATAGGGAAGGAACTTTTTGAACATAAAATTAACTAAATATGTTAAACACTTGTGAGCAATTCTGAACTACATAATGCATAGCTAATTAAACCATAACCTTATTAAGTTACCTTCAAAAGTGTTGACACTATAAATAATGTTGTTGATGGAAGGGTATCTTTTGTAAATGAGTGCTCAAGGGGTTGCATAACATTATTTGACAAGGCTCCCTGTTTTTATTGCTTGTGATCTTGCATGTCACTTTCTCTAACTCATTCTCTAGAGCTAAGATTAATTGATGAAATAAATATTTTGATTACCTATCAAAATTAACATAATTTATTTCTTGATGTGTATTAAAAATATTTCAGAGTGTGAGTAGGAAATAAGAATAGTTGGTTTAGTTCAAAATGGGTTCTCTTATGCTCACTCTACATTCTCTACAGAGAAACTATTCTACTGATTCAGCCTCAAGATATGTCAATATTATTAAAATATCATGATATTATGAATGGCCTAAACAAATTTCCTCTTTGGAGTTTACAAGATGGTTCCCAAAATAATGGAAGTCTAAAGTTTAGTTGGATACAATTTAGAAATATTATTCTCAATCCCATCGATAGTATACATACTTTGCAAACTTGTACCACTCTTCAAATTCAAATATCTAGGCTTCAAAATGGGTACAAAGGTTTCGCAAGAAGTTGATTTCCTTCTTTAATAGGTCGTTAAAGAATAATTGTTTATTCCTCCTAGCTCCACTCTTTATTTTCAGATTTTCAAATCCTAAGGGATTTTTGATAGTAGGAACTCAATAATTGATCTGATAAATGATATCACTGACATGTGACTTTTTTTTCTAACATTGCATCTAAATTGTTTAATGTAACTATGCATACTAAATTAAATTCTAGCCAAGTCCAATCTTCATTCTTAAGGGGACCAATTTTCCAGAAAGCAGGCTTTAAATCCACAACTAGGTCTACGAGTAGGAAGTTGGATTTTGATTGAGAGCTATGAAGTTATTTGCATCAGGATTTAAGTTATTTGCACCAGGATTCAAATGAGTGAAATTGTATATGGCTAAACGATGATGATTCAAAATTCATAACCAATGCAAGACTCCTAAGCCACAGTGATAACATGGATGTCTAACAAGTAGAGAGTTATATTTAAACCCTCATTCTCATTAGTTAAAAATACTAAAATGACTTCAGGCATCACTACTGCCTGAGATGCTACTCTACACCATGACCACCTTCTCTCAACTTGGGATTTTTCAAAACCAGGTTAAGTCAATTCTCAAACTTAACATGGTTCAATACTTGTCATAATACCTAGTTCTATATATGTAAATTATTTTTCTTACCTTTTCCTTCGAGAGGCTATGTATTTTTTGTTGGGATATGTAAAATTTTGGTTGAAAATTTGGAACTACAATTAGAAACATTTATTTTTTATAAAAACATTTGATAATGGAATCATAATGACTTATTATGTGATCCATATATAAATTGTTGAAATTTGTAGACTACAAATTTTAAGTCCCATTCATAACCCCAATCCTTAAGTCCGATTGTTAAAATAGGGTTTCCTCCTTTTATTATATACTAACATAGTCTATTAGATCATTCTCATATCTCTATTATTTATATAGATGAAATCTCTAATCAATTTTATTACACCATTCAATGGTGTCAGGAAAGTAAAAGTTATAATGTTAAGAAGATTAAATTTTGTCCTCGACCCTTCCTGTTTTCATTATTACCTTAAGATAATGTAATATAATTATACATTTACACCACTTAGAAATGCCAACTGCTAAATATACATGAACTATATATGAAAAAGAGATCATAAATGTAAAAGGTCAGAATATTTTTAACAAACATAAAATATTCGTTTAATAGTGTATTGATTGAAAGAAATTTGTTAACAATATTCAACAGAAACCAGTCATATATGACATTGATTTTCATAAGAAAAATCCAAAAAAAAGTGCTTCATTGCTATGCAAATTGAACTCAGTTAATGTTTGATTAACAAGGTCACCTTTGGAAACATATTCGTAACATGTCCATTAGAAAACAATTTGTTTATGTAATCATACATTGAAATTTTCATGTATCTTTTGCATTTTTTGATGTCTCTATATATACGTCTATTTACTATGTGGAAGGATGACACAAAACAGGGGTTGGAGTTAAACAAATTTAGAAATCCTATATAAAAACCATAATGTTGTGCACTTTTATACACAACTATAATCCATTAAGTCCTAATAGTAAATAATAATTAATAACATAGAATTACTTCACTTTTAAAACAAATAATAATGAATCACATAGTACATAGAATCAAATCTCTTCGCTTGAAAATTTTCTTTGAAATAATTATTCTCCCCTCATCAATATCAAAAGGCACATGAATTTGTGTATAGGTATATTTAGTTTGTGGATATATGACATAGAAAAAGGCTTGGAGTTCAAACAAATGTTGAAATCCCAAATAAAATTTGTACTAAAATAAAAAATCTCATATATTGACTCCTGCATAATAAATAATAATGAATCACATGGAATGGCATCAATTTGATTGAAGAGTTTCCTTGAAATAAATATTCTACCTTCATTAGTATCAAAAGGCCACATGATTCTGCAAACTAAAAATAAATAAGGGAATAGTATTCACAAACCATGTGGACTGACAAAAGAATATGGTCATATAACCTTTATATAACTACGTATCCTACATGAATCTCAACAAGTTTTTATTGCAGCTGCACATAATCGATTTTTTCGATATTTTTAAGCTTCTGAATTACAGCCTAAACTCTCTTGTATGTCCTTTGCTTTAATAACAAGTTCTTCCACTAACTCAAACCACTAGGTTACCCATTCCACTAGGATTAATTATTATTATGCATGTGTGAAGTCTCAGGGCTATATGATATATGTACATGTTGTTCTAAGTATGCCCTATAAATCCTCTATCTAATAGATAAATTTTGTTGCTATGGCCCTAACTAAAATATCTAACTCGGTTAGAATAAAATAAACATATTTCTAATAGAAACAAAACTCATAAACACAAATTCTGCATAATGGCTTTTTACCTAGGATTAAATAATATTGATCAATCACACAAATTTCCCCAACCAACAAACCAAAAACTAACCACTAGTGATGAATTATACTTTAAGAAATCATTTAGTAATCCTTTGAGCACATGGTGCATGGATTTTCAGAAAGAGACCCTAAAATTTCCCTCACTCAAAACTCGTAGAGAATATAATAATTCCAAAAACAATTGTTATCATTTTAATATAAGCATTTTCAATAGACCTTGAAAACTATAAGATCAAAATCCTCTCTTGGCCAACCAGGGAATTTGCAGGGAAGTGAGGTTAATAGAGTTTTAAGCATATTCCAGTGTATTGTAGCCTTCCTCACTGGTATGACATGATTTTCAAAGTCTTTGAATTTTTTCATGTCCCAGGTAGTTTTGGCATAATAGATATCTCTATGCTTTGGAACCTAAGTGGAAGAAAATCCACTATTTTCAATGTAGACACTAGGGAGATGCTTTTTGCATCAATTATAAACCAAGAAAGGAAAAACCATTTCCAACGGAAACCTAATGCCAAATGAACTATCTCTTTGCTAATGGAAAACATGTATTCCTTTATGAGTTGGGTAATCAACGCATTATGGAATTACCCATCACTTGGTTCTGGAAAAATTCCCTTGAATTTTCAACCATTTAGTTCCCGTTTTTAGGCACATACCTATTACCAAATAAACCAGGAATATGTTGTGGCACTAACAGGGCACGATATTCCTTCTCAGCCACACTCTATGGTTAAATGGGACTGGAAAATGCTATATGAATAATGAGACATTTAGTTCCTATTCAAGAATACATAATTATTTTCAAATAAACCATAAATATGCCGTAGAAATGACTTTCCCTTAATTCCTCCTCAATTTTGTTGATGAGTACTTGAGTTCATGAAGAAATCATTGTTCAGAAGAAAATATTTCACATATTCATAGCTAAATTCTACGGGATTTGAATTGTTAGAATGAGATTCAGAGGGCCATGATATGGTTCTTTTTAACATGCCCATACAATATCCACCTTTTTATCTTACAAATAATTTATGAACATGGTTTGAGGATGACATCATGAATCCAGAAAATTATTTCCCTAGACTTTTTAAAGAAGAAGCAAAAATATTCTTCACCTAACCTACTCTCATCTGCCATCCTTTTCTCTCATATTTAATGTGGTTGTAACTCATTTCTTCATCTATTATAGGATATTTCATCACGTTTTTTTTCCTACCTACAACTAGATAAATAATATTTCAATCTATCTCTTTGTGGCAGAGGAAATGATGGAAATCAATTGAACCTATATCTCCTGCATTTTTTATTTCTTCCCATTATTCAAATTCACAAAGGGTTTTTACCTCTTTATGTAACTATGGATGGTATACTAATAAATGGCTAGATCTCTATATGCAATTGAAATGTATAGATCTCTATACACACTTGAAAAATTCTTATAGTTATAGGGTGGTTCAGAATAAAATGAGGAATAAGAATAATCAATCTTATGTTTGCGTTTGGGAAGTTTGAATTTGAGGGGTGTTCCAGTTTGAACATGCTCCCAGATTCATTTGGAAACTTCATGAGATTGGAAATCCTTTCATTCTCTTGATGAGATTCATTTGGAAATTTAATGTTTCAAAAATATGGACCCAAATTTTAAAATGAAATCTGACCCCGACCTCACATTATGGACGTCTAGCCGGCCAGTCGGTTCCAAGGGAGAAGTTAGGCTCATTATTTAACATGGAGCCAAATGTTAAAATGAAGCCCGACCCAGACCTAATACTGTGGGTTGTTAGTCGACTAGTCAGTTTCAATGGAGTAGTCAGGCTCACTATTAAGGAATGTGAGGAACCTGACCCCAACTATTTGTAGGTCAACACTTACAGTCAAGTCAAGGAAGCGCACTTTCATTGTTAACTTGTGTGATCATTAATTTCTACTTGCAATGTTTTTTGTAGACGTAGGTTGTACCGTATTGGTATAGTGAACCCACTAAAAACAAAAAAAAAATTGCGATACTCCAGTCATGTGATGACAAGGTGGCTAGTGACAACATATTACATGCCAACCCACTTGGACCTTAAAAAGGTCATTCAGCTAATTCACTCATTGGTTTCTGATTAAATATACATGGAGAGATGCATATATATGTATTTTTTAGTTTCTTTAGTTGAAGCATTTTGGATTTATGCTATTTTAATTCTTGAGAAAAGGCACATCAACTCAAAGTTGTAACTATGGAGTCCCTGTGAGATTCCTTTTGGAGCTTAATGAACTTCCAATATCTTACCTTGTAGATGTTGATGGTAATTTTGAATTTTAGAGGTATTCTAGTTTGAAAATGCTCCCAGATTCATTTGGAAACTTAATTAGCTTGGAAATACTTTCGTTCTCTTAATGTGAATATGTCTACTATATACATGCCTCCATACAAGCCCAAATCCTCAACACACCAAATCAAACCCACCACTATAACAACGCCTACTGGTTTTTCGAGTTTATTACTATACCAACATCGCATTGAGAATTCTGGTATGATTCATCATTAGGAATGACCAACAATTTTAGTTTATGTTTCGAGGAGATTAGATCGTGCTATTGATCGACAAGTTGGGGACTTCTACTAGTGGGCAGGGAGATGCAACCTCCTAGCCGTAGGTGGTTGCGGGGTTTTCCAGGAGCTTTGTGCAACTCCCCGCCCACCTGGTCGTCAAGCTCTGCAACCACCTAGAGCAGTGAGGTCGATTCTCGTAATTGACCTCCCCACCCTAGGTGGTCATGGGACCTGACCCAATTTATTATTATTATCCTTTTTTAATTTAACGTTTTTTTTTAATTTAATTTTTTATAATTTTGTTTTTATTTTTTATTTTTTAATTATTTATTTGCTTTGATTTTTATTATTAATTTTAATTTTTTTATTGTTATTTTTCATAGTTAATAAATTCTGATTTATTTTTAGATGCTTTTTTATTTTTAAATATTTTCAAGTTTTTTTAATTTATTTTTTATTGTTCTTGTTTAATTATAATTTTGAATAAATTTTACTTTTACTTTATTTTTAATATGTTTTTTATTTTTTATTTTTTTCAATTTTTTTTTTAAATGTTTCCTTTCAGTTATTTAATAAAACAAAATCATTTTAATGGTTTTTATTTATTTATTTTCTCAATTTTTTTAATAATTACTTTCAATGTTTTTAATTATCCCACGGGGCAGCTCAATTTGTTAATCTAAGAATGTGAAATTGTTGTAACTTGAAAGACATCGGTTCAAATCCCTCCTGTTGTTACCCGGGCTGTAGGGATGAGGATATATTGTAGACCCCTAGAGGTTGGCTAGTAGTTACATGTTAGGCGGGCTGCTCGTTTCTCTTCGGGACAAAATAATAATAATAATAATAATAAAATAAAATAAAAAATATGTTTTTTTAAATAATTTTTAATTTTTATTTTTATTTCTTCATTTTTATTTTTATTTTTCATTTTACCTTTTTAATGTTTTTTTTTTGTTGTAAGTTTAAATTTTTTATTTTTTATTTTTTTATTGTTTCTTTTAAAGTTTTTTTTTTAAATTGTTTTTATTGTGTTTTTTTTTTTGTAATTTTCATCTTTTATAAGTCATTTTTATTTTTGTCATGTTTTTTTAATTTTTTTACGTTAAAATATATATTTTTATTTACTTGTTATTTTATTTTTAAAATTTCTGTGTGCTTTTTTTGTTTTAGTTTTTATTTCTCAATGTTTTAGATTCTCAATATATTTGTTTGGATATATATGTCAAAATAAAAAATATGTAAAAGTAATAAGTCTAGGAGAACATTTTTTGTTGATGGTGTACTTCCTTAGTGTTTGATAGAATTGTGGAAATGACAATTTTCTTTTTGCATAATCTTTAATATGTTTATAGGTTTTGATTTGCTAAAATCAAAAGAAATATAATTTTAGTATTAAATTATTATTATTACGATATATGAAATTAAAATTAAAATATATATTTCTCATTAATAAAATATAGGTTTTAAAAAACAATTTGCAAATTTCAAAATGTTAAAATTATTAAAAAATAAAATATTTACACAACTTTCTAAAAAAATAAATGTTCTGATGTAGAGAGTATCAAAAACTCCAAAATTACATATAAAAAAAAAAAAAAATTAATAAATTGTTATTAATATGATAAACTTACAATAAAAATAAATTAATATAAATTAAATGTTAATAATTTTTTAAAATAATATTAATACCCTAGATGAAAATTGTTGGAATTTTAACGATTTCCATAGAGGTGATATTTTATCTTTAATGTCATCCTTGGAATTTTAAATCTTTTCACAGGCATGCTATTTTATCTTGAATACCATACGTAAAAATCGTTGGAATTTTAAGCCTTTTGATATTTTATCTTTAATGTCATGTTTATCGCTGGAATTTTAAATTTTTTCAGAGTCATGATATTTTATCTTTAACATCATTATTAAAAGGTGTTGACAATTTACCAAGAAAAATAAACGGTATTCCATCATCACTACAAGGAAAAGACTCTCTAGTGGAGGTTATAAAGGAGGTTTTTCGTGTTATAAAATTGACCAAAATTGTCAAAGAATATTTGCTACAACATTCATTTTCGGTAACAGAGGTTTTAGCAGAGCTTGTAACATAATTACAACACAGCTTAAAAAAAATGGGTGGCGGGAGGTTGCTACGGATGTTTTCTCACCGCTGCGAATCAGGTGCCAATGCAAGTGAATTGTACCATCAACACACCAATACTATAAACCTACCAAGCATTGGGACAGAAAACAAATTTTGGGTGTCCCAGGGTTTTTAGCAACAACCCGGTGTGTGTCAACTAAACAGTTGCACCAAGCTGGTGCAAGATGCACGCACTAGGCCCTGTAGTTGATATAACACACCGGGTCATCAAGTTATAAAAATGCACCAACGCGTTAAAGGAAAACAACACCGATGCATGCAACACCTATTAGATATCATGGGTGGTAGTCATCGATAAAGCACACCAACCATTCTAATTGGTATTTGTATTTGTGCAGTGCCCATAGGTCGTAGAAACAAACCAGTGCGTAGTATCATGCAAACACACTGAGTGTTCTAATTGGTATTCGTATTTGTTTGGTGCCCATAGGCTGTAGAAATGCACTAGTGTTAATTAGCATACAAATTCACGGGTTCACAGTAACTAACATGCACCGGTGTTCATTTTTTATCTTTTAGAAACATCGAATTATGGAATGGAATTATTGTGATTTTTTAAAATTCATTATTCATCAAAAATTGACATATATTATAACACTATTCATATCAATTAATTTTTTATTAGTGCATTTGAATGTGATGTTTGGATTAATTTGTTATATCATATCATCAGATTTCACATCTCTTCATTATAATATTTAATCATCCATATATTTAATCAGTGGTGTAATATTTCACAGCGACAATGCAGAACAAAATATAATAAATTAAAATGTATTTTATTATATATATATGAATAAGACACTCTTTGTCATACAAAAGGGGGCACTTATTGGTATCCCTTTGTCTTTCAATTGGGGCACTATGTCCATTTTAGTAAAAAAAAGAAAAATTATTTCACAAACAAATAGTTCAAAATATACAAAGTATTGCTTTGATATCCAAACATATTGATCGTCATTCTTCACTGGAACTATTGTCACTGCTCGAGCTACTTCCATGACTTGGGATATTATGAGGAATGTTTTGTTCACACTATTGATTGTTTTCTTCTTCTTCATCTTCCATATACAAACATAAAAATAGGCTGTAATGAGTGTATATACATTAGCGAGAATAATGAAAATTGCAATATTGAAATTGAAAATAAATTTACCATAGAAAGAATTGACTCATGAACTATAGACATTCTTTCAAAACCAAATTTCATGCCATCTTTCAACAATTCAGTTGTTGTCGCAGTTCCATACTTTGTTTCCTGCAAGTTTTATACCCCATAATAAATCAAATATTTAATATAAAACATTTTTTTGTTATATTAATTATAGATGGAGCTAAGTAAAACATGATCAATAGATGCTTACAAATTCCACAATTAACTTCTTATATGCCAACATATACTGACAATCCAAATTTAACCCAATTTCAATCAATTCGTCTGATGGTTCTTCTTTGTATGTTATCACCTATTTGAAGACAATCAATGATGATTGTTGTAAAACAACTTAAAATATACAAAAATGAAATCTAGTTTAGTTGTTATAAGGAAGTAAAATTACTCACAAACTTATATATCAACCATTTTCTTCCTTGTCATCATGTTTTATGTACTGAATGGGTTCCATTTCATTTTCTTTTCTGCAAGAAAATACTTGAAAATTAATATTTAATGCTAAATTGTTTATTTACTATACCTAATCAGAAAATTAAATTATTACATATTACATTTGAAGCACGTTGTTGTTGAGATGGCTCCTCATGAGATGCAATTATGTCCATTTCTTTTACCATCTCCTTGTACATCTTTTTGGAAATTCCTACTGACATATTTTTGATATCATCTCGTTCATCCTTTGAGATTTTCATAATCTTCCTGAAAATGTAACATGACAATAAACTGTTTAATTTTTATATTGATATATGAAAAGTAAATATAACAAAAGTGATATTTATGAATGATTTCTTTGTAGAAATATATACATATAATTCTAGAAAAACATTTAAAGGAATATTACTTTTTCATTCCTTCTTTTTTGTTGTTGTATGTTTTTTCTATTAAAAATCTGACATGTCTCATTGACAAATTATGTGGAAATGCATCCTGTAGTTTAGATCAAATTTGGTTCTTGGAATCATTGAATTGATTTTTGTATTGTAAGTGGAAAGAAAATCTATAAATTTGTTCCACTATATCCCTCAAAGTTTTGTAAAAATTATTCCCTTTTGTTAACCTCGAGCACTACTCCAAATGAGCTAAGGAGAAATTCATTTTTATTTGCATGTTCTATTTTTTTTCTTTTCTTAGAACAACATTCATTTTCTTCGTTGTTGGTCCCTGTAGAACATTAACCAATTGTGAATTAATAGATTTTCTGAAACATGTTATCTAATTTTTTTAAGTATATTATTAATGAAAAATAAAAAAAGGAACTCATATTGGATCGATAATATTTTTTCATTCACCTAATTCATTCGTCTGAAATTTTCCCATCAAGTTTTTACGCTGTTCTGATCTTAGATAAGAAATAATCTTATTGAGCTTTGTCATTTTGTGGCTCTGAATGATACACAGTAAACAATACATATAAGTTAAACTTACATATAGTTCAAAAATAATAATTTGTGTAAAGAATTTACAAAGAACTTGTCTTTTTTTCTTTTCTCTATGCGCTATCAATATTATCAGCCATTTCTTTATCAATATTAATCTTGTACCATACCATAATTAATATATTTTATAAATAATTCACAAGCCTTTTAGGTAAAAAAAAAAAAAAAAAAAAAAACAGTGTGCCTTTCAAGCAGTACGCATCGACGGCGATGCGACATGTTCTTATACACGCACTGCCAAAACAGTAGAAACACCATGTGGTGCTCACTGTCAAGAAGGAGACACATTATGTTATATCTTAATGAGTGCACTAATTAACACAGAGAAATTAATAAAAATCCTCTAGTGTTAGTTTTTATAGCATAAGATGTCATGGAGGAGGCGATGCGACATGTTCTTATAAATACACCGAGAAAACAGGGGACCATCGTACGATGCTCTTCGTCAACAGGGAGACCTGGTGCATTATATGTTAACTAGTGCATCGATTAACATAGACATAAAAAAAAAAAATCATTTTTTTATCAAACAGTACATGCGCGGTGCGCTATAATAAAATAGTGCACCGACGTGCTATTATAAACAGGACGTACATATTTTATTTTTATTTTATTTATTTATTTGTTTTTTTATCAAACAGTACGTGTGTGGTGTGCTATAACCAATGTGTTATTTTACACAAGCACATGGATTAAAAAAAAATATGTTTTTAAATTACTTTCATGATGACCTATAATAAAATAACGCATAGGTGCGCTATTTTACACCGGGTGCACTGATTAAAAAATATATATTTTCTAAAAGATCATGCAAGGGCTGACATGGATTGGGATCCGACTCTGCAAGTCGCCTCATAGGTTAGATGTCATACGCCTATATATATAAAAGTACAAACTTATAAATCTAAAATGAAAAGCTACAATTGTGAGGTCACATAAACAAGAAGAACCAAGGGAAGAAACAAGAAGAATCAAGGGTTTAGCGTAAGAATGGTTTTTTTTTTTTTCTTTTCTAAAAATTCACAGTAAAATTTAAAATTTTTACTTACCATGTATTAAATCAAACAAGAACTATAAAAAAAAAAGTATTACAATAAAATTTAGCATTTTTACTATATTATAGGGTTTGAATCACCAAATGTTTGAAATTATGATTCTCTAAATAGTGTTGTTGTTCGAAAGTATTTCATTGCTCCAAATTGCTCTCGTGCTCTCTTGCTCCAAGTATGCCTCCCTTGCAAATCTCTCCCTCAATTTTTTTGCAAAAACAATGAAATAATGAATATTTTTTACTATTTAAAGGATTTTTATATGAAATTAGATTTCCAAAAATATTTTTCTGCCCATTTTTCAACTTATGGCTTTTTTTCACTTAAAAAAAATAAAGTTGCGATTTTTTTTATTTGCGGCTATTCGATGCATTTGTAATCTAACCACACAAGTGGATCAATTAATAACATAGCATCAGTGCACAATAACTAAAACGCACCGATGCGGTTAACTGTACATTACCACCGATAACAATAGGTCCATTTTTAAGGCACCGAAATTACTTGTAGGTATGTACACCAAAATTTATTGTTGATTTTGTTCAAATGCAGGGAGTAAATATCATAATTATATGGAATGGGAAATTCTTCAAAATCTAGCTCATTCCATAATATTTTTCAAATTCCGTCACAGAGTTCTCCTTGTCCATCTTGAGAAGTAATATTTACTTTAGATTTTATTTATATTTTCATTATTCAATTAAATTTACTTTTGTATCCATGTCAATCAGCTGAATAAAATTAATGTATAAAAATTTTCAAGTTCATGCAAATTCATAATCGAGTTCATATGCACAAAATATTCAAACATCTTCAAAACATCAGAAGCTCTTATCACGATCAAAGGCAGGTGCTCGTCCCTCTAATTGGTATTTCAAAGAAGGTGATGTGCCATGTATTTTAAAAAAATATGATATTTCTTCGGCAAAGGAAGTTATAATGGGTTTGAGGGTGTCATATTCGTACATGTCTTCACTATGGCGCTACTTCACCGTGGATGACCATTTTTCAAGGTTGAAATCGCATGACAATTTGAATATTCAAAGAGTATATATAATGTCAAAAGCATTATTTTATTATTTGTTATATTAATAAATTTTATCCCATGCAGGGATCATAAAACATAACTAATTTTGTGTATTATTGCGTATTTATAACTTTGCAGTGTCATTATCCTTTGTTTGTGTGTGGATGTGTGAAACATCAATTCCCCCAAGACCTAGGACGTGCCATATATAAATTATCTACATTTTTATATTGGATCACGTCAAATTAGATTCATGTGGCTAGCATTCCACGATGGTGTTAAGAGATAGTTGAGATTGTTTGTATGTTTGATAAGGAAATGCCGACGAGTTTCATGGACTTACAGGTTCATCTTCTATTCCACCTAGTAGATGAGGTTTAATTAGTTGAGGTGATTTTTTGTCATTGGATGTTCTTCTTATAGACGTACATGAAGAAATTGAAAGGTTTTGTTCAACAAAGGGAAAAACCCAAGGGGTCTATGGCGGAGGGGTACATATCGTATGAGCCTTTTTGTTATGCTAGTGAGTAAATCAAGCAGATTGAAAACATACAAGGTGTGGTGATTTGAGACGATGAAAGGGATGAATACAAAAGAGAAGGGGAGATGCTCCAAAAAAATGGAAAAAGGCGTTTAATAAAGAGTAAGCGACTTATAATTTTTCAAATTTACATTAAGATTTGTTATGTCTGTTTGTTGTGTTTAATATTATGCATTTTAAGCATATGAAAAACTCATAATTTCACTAAGTACATTGTTTTCCAATCACATGCTCATAAACAAACTCATGAAGGATAAGTAAAACGATGAAAAGAAAAGTTTATATTTGAAATTAAACTAGCACAACATTAACTAGAATTCATTTTCAGATCAAGTTCTATTTGTCAAATAAAACCCAAGTACATAATCATAAAAATTTTATATATCTCTATTTAAAAAAATAAAATGCTAAAATGCATTACAAATTTTAAATTTACTTTGTATACCTTATGTATTTTAGTTTTTAAATAATTTAAAGGTGTCCTTAATTGCACATTTACATTGAAATGACATCCAAATTTGATTGTGCAATTAGATTAAAATGAATATATGAATAATATTTGAATAGAAAAATTTAAAAACAAATAGTTATGACATTTATAATAGAAAATATAAATAGGATTTTGGTTATTTTCTTAAAATTTTATGATATAAATGACCTTCGTAATTCAAAATTAAAAAAAAAATTGGTTATTTTTAATTAAAATTTCACGATATAAATTTGAATTAGAATGTATTTTTTGGTTTTTCTATTAAAAAAAAATTATGTATAAATTAAAATTTGATTAAATTGTAATTTGGATTAGTAAAAAATATATTCCATTGTAATTATGGGTAGACACATTTTTAAGGTGTCACTTATGTGGATTTTTTCATTCTACTAAATTTCATGATTACATATGCATGTGTTATATATATTCATATAAAATCATTTCATTATGGGTGATTATGTGTGGATGTGATTGGAAACCTTTCTCTGATCATCATTATTTCTATAATTAAATACTTTGTTATGGCTAGTGTTATTTTATTTATATATATATATATATATATATATATATATATATATATATATATATATATATATATATATATATATAGATATATATATATATAATCTTCCTTAATATAAATTATAATATATATTTTTATGATGGATGCATAATATATGATACCTTACTTTTAATATGGTTCATGATATGTATGCACATTCTAGGTGCCCTCATGTATATGTGTATTTGGTACCTTTCCTTTGATATGCTTTATCATAATACATATTTTTAGATCACTTCATATAATTTCTACATGTGTTATGTAACTTTTTAAATTAAAATGGTTCAGAACATGATTTGTGATTGGCTTTAATGAGATATTTTATGTGATCAACCAGGATGATGATGTTACATATATGCATTTGTATCTTGGATTAACTAACATATTATGGGATGATGGCTTGGTGGAGAATGGGGAAATATACTCAAGTGAATAGCTCTCCTCTCAATTATGATTTCTATAATATCCTAATACCAAAAAATATTAAGAAATAGATAATGACTTTAAAATGACCTCAAAAGTTTTGTTGGGTAAAAGGATAGAAAGGGATGGAGTTTCAATTCACTTTTACCTTATTCTAAGAATTTGTAAGCCCATAAGGAGTCCCAAAGTTTCTATTGCATGAGTGATGTGGAGGCGAATAGGAAATTTTGCAAACACGTGACATTGAGATGAATCATAAAAGGAGTGGTATGCCCATTAGGATTGATGCAGTTATATATTAGGATGATGATTTGGACATAATCTATACTTGTGTCAACCAAGTCTGACAGGATTAAGGTTAATATGAGTGTGCATGCAACATGAAGAGCTACTAAATATTAGTATTCTGAGTTCTTTGTACCTTTTACTTCAGTCCAAATTATAGGACACTCCTATTTTTTAATTGCAATCTCTAGATAAAGGTGCTAGTAAGATTCTTGAAGTGAAAGATACCACTACTATATGTGATTGTTATTAGTAACAAAAGAATAGTATTAAGATCCATCATACTCTACAAGCTTACTATTACCACTTGTTTCTTATGGAAATTACATAGCGTTGGTGTCCTATAAATTGCGAACAAAAAAATAGTAGAAAAAGCACGATATATGACCTTTGCTAACTCCCCATGATGTAGGAAAACCATTGGCTCCCTAATTCACACAAACCTATATGTATAGACATAATTCTTCCGAGAAGATTATCCTCATAACACAATTGCATCAATCATGCATAACTCCATGGAGTATTACCTCATGTGTCAGTGCCTCGAAAGTTGGGAATCCACATCAAACTAATCTTACTACTTCTGTATTATGCTTTATTTATATATATATATGTTTCTTTATGGAAACAAGAGTGTGATTAGATCTACATTCGACTTCTTCAATTTAGTTGATCAATTACATTAAATTGAATATTTAACTGTATAAACAAGATGACATTTTGGTATTTTCATTCAATGCTATGATATGCATTTTTATTAATGTATTCGTGGGCTTATATATACATGTAATTAATTATTCTACATTTAACCTACTTGTGAAATAATTTGTTTTCTTTTATTCATGTTAATGTGATAGTTTCTAGCTATGTAATATTCGAGATTATTATTATTATGAGAAAACTTATTATAGGTAACACCATAAGCATATGTTAGAAATTAGGGTGACAATCTTATTCCTATTAAAATAATGCATCACTCTTAAACATGTCTTATTGTTTATATAAATACATCTTAACCATGAGAATGAACAAATTTCTTGATGCACAAATATTTTGCCTTTTTTCCCAATTAAAAAAATATACTTTGGAAAATTTTCTACCTCTTAATCCATTAAAAATTTAGAATTAATATAAATCTATATTATATCTCTCATACGCACATTAAAATAATGTATATCTATTTTAACTTGAGATCCATCCAATGTATATTATATATATTTGAACTTGAGATCCATCCTATGCTCGTGGCTTAAAGTCCCCTTCTGTTTGTTTATTTATTTATTTATATAATATTTATTTATTTTTCTATATGAATGATCGCGGTCTTTACTTAGATAGCCCTCCATGGCAATATCGAATTGATTAAGTGTACCCGGGGGCTTACATATACATAACCTTTGTTCCTACCTGATGCTCTTCTTGGACTCGACAAACCTCATTGCATAGGGGAGCAGGAAGACGCCACAAAGTTAAAACTGACTTGGATGCTGGTGCTTATTAAGACTTGTCAATTCCCCTAAAATAGGGGGACCACAGCCTTTGCCTCTACCGGTGATGATGAGGTTGCTTTCTTTGGTGCTGCTTGCTCACATGCTTATCTTATTGTAGAATATACGGACAGGAATTTATGAATTATGCACACGTGTTAATATTCGATTATGTTTGTTTTACATCACAGTACCAACAAATCATATTCGATTATGTTTGTTTTACATCACAGTACCAACAAATCTATATTGCAACCCAAGTATGTGTTCTCAATATTAGAAAATGCTTTGTTGTGGTTTAGAATATGGCTTTACTTACGCATTTTTTCTTAAATATTTCCCGGTGAAGAATAATATTTTTTTTTTAAATAATATCTTTATTAGATTCCTTTCATCATGACTACGATATGATGAGAACATGTTATTATAAAAAATATGGGCTGAGAAATAATGATAATTTTTACCAGTCTTTATGTGAGTTATGTTAATCTCTTGGATGGATTAATATTGGATATATATAGTATTTTTATTTTTTTTAAGTAATGGATGCCTATGATTGTAAGTTTAACCAATGTTATGTATATGAATCCATGGATTTAGAGAGATGTTTATGGTGGTATGAGCATGATTACCATTATTAATCCAAGAAACACTCTATTTAAGATTCGATATTTGCAAAGAGATATATGCAAATATGAGCACAAAAGTGGTCAATATTTAAGTTGTATCTCTCTTCAACATCATATACCTATTGAATTTAAATTTAGAAGATTAGAGACATAATATTACAAATTCAACATACTATCAATTTTTTTTTTAATAAATTAGAAACAAAATAAGGTCATTTAAATTAATCTTGGAATTAGTTGGAAGATGGTGTTTTGATAGACAATTCCATTCTTCTTTGAAATGCTTTCACCAACCAAAGAAAACAGGTTTGTGAATACACTAGGAAAACAAGTTTGTGAATACACTGAGATTTTATAAAAATGAAAATAGTATACTTAAAATTAATCCAAAAAATAAATAGACTTTTGTAATTAACGAATTTGTTTCTTTTTATTTGAAGATATTTTTAAAATATAATTATATATTGAAAATAAATAACAATAAATAAAATTTTCAAAATTTCAGATTTAAAAAAAATTAAAAAATCATTGGATAATATTTACAATGTACTAGTGTATTAACTTTATGTGTAACGTGATTACACCCATTTTTTTTTTTCAAGTTATTTCCTAAAAAATAAAACCTATATAAACGTGTCATGCTAATTTAACTTGTGAACGCATTCTAGTATGTCAAAAAGTAAACTGGTTTTCACGCTATATCGTTGGAACTTGGAGGGGAGAGGGATGATGTTTTTTTACTTTATTTTTATTTTTATGAGCGTACAACTCTATACAGATGTCCGTGGATAACAATTTAATTTACTTCCTAGAAAATATTGTCGGCAGCACATGAAGGTATGATAGGTATGATTCCTTTCATATTTTCCAGTGATATGCGTGGAACAAATCTCTGTAATTAATCCCACTTTCTTTTATGACCGTAAAAATCGTTCAGGGTTTTGTCATAGATTCTCTCCCCCGTGAAGGTCTAGAAAGACTAGCAAAACAATGTGCAAAGAGATATCCCGTGTGCATTTAATAATCTGGTCACATAATTAGGATAACAGCCACTCGCAAAACAATGTGCAAAGAGATATTTTGTGAAATGATTGCATATTAGCAGGATATCAGCCACTCGCAAAACAATGCGCAAATAGATATCCCATGTGCGTTTAATAATGTGGTCACATAATTAGGTTACATAATTGCTTCATGTGCGTTGATGTGCGCGGACAAGTTTCTAGTTTCCGTCCATTGCAGTTTTCGAATCTCTTCGTATTAAGTATTTCTTTCTACGGCCTCGGTTTTGCCCCCAGTTTTTCATAAAGCATTTCTCTGAAGCTTTTTCCTTGTGGCTTATATGAGCAATTCTCTATGTAATGGAAACAAAGATATCGATTGTTCTCTATGAAATTTCTATGAATGGAGTAGGTTCGTGCCGGCTCTACCTAGGTTTATTGCATATGGCCGCTGTAGCAAAGGTAAGGGCATTCACCCTCTGATCTCTTTTTTTTCAGAAGAAAAAAACGCTGATTTATAATATTAATAAAACAGTACACCCTCACGATCTCTTTATCTTCAACTTTGTGCGTTATTGGGTTAGTGTTTGAATAAGTATTTCCATGGACTCCTACAATGGACCGAAACGATTGTTCGAGTTTCAAAAGGAATCACGAGCTTCCGCTCCACAGGAGGCCTCTCAAAACGAAACAGATCCAGTAGAAGGAAAACGCCAGCGCACGGCAATAGAAAGTACTGGAGGCGATTTCGAGGAATTCGTTGCTTTGTTGGATAGAATTCAGTATATGAAAAGCAGGATAGACAAAGTTATCAAAAGCAAATCGCCCTACACAGCCCCGTTCGACCCGGAAGACTTTTCTCCATCTGCAGCTGACGATTCCATAGCTAAACAGAGGGATATATGCAGTCTTTCTGTGGAGAAAGATCGGAGCAGCTGTGAGAAAAATGGAAACGACCGTCCGAAAACGGGTCCCTCATCGGATCCCTATGGTAAGTGCCGTACTGAAAGTTTTGATCTGAACTTGGAACCTTCGTGACAACATATCTACTCTTTACGGTTATAGTTTGGGAACTTCAAATCGATCTGTGTGTGAGTACCATTGTTTTGTACGCTGAAACGCTTATTCATTTATGTAAAATTCTGCACTGGCATTAACCATCAGCGACCGTTTGAATGTCATCAATGTGTGATTAAGCATCCGGGTTGGCTTTTTGTGCAGATTTTTGGTTTGAATCGGATGGGAAATTTTAAAAACATTCAGCTACAGTTTTCAATTTGTGGAATTTGGGTGCTCACTAGTTTTGGATTTTGATGTGATGATGCTAATCTGTTTCTAGCTTTAAAATGGTTGAAACACCCAAAATCTAAGATAGCTAAATATTTGTAGGGGAGAGTTAAGATAGAGGGCTTTAATAAAGAATTGTATTTTGGAAATAAAGAATCTTATTTTGGGAATGTAGTATTGATAAGATATAATATTGATTTATTGTATTCCAACAATGCTTATTTAATAACTAAAAACTTTCATATTAAAGAAAGAATGAATATTAATGATTAAAAGTTAGTGTGACATGTTTTATATATATATATGTTTAATTCATATACTATATATACTAGTGTAGTCATATAAACTAAATAGTTAGTAAATACTATTAGACATCAAAACACTTATTTCATTATACATTTTCCATTAGGGATTAAAAAAAAATCATAAAATTAAATATATATGTATATAACCATGCAGATTCAACAATATCTCATTATGGAGATTCCTAACATGTAAATAGACATTGTTAAAATATTACCCCTTACTAATACCACATGCCCAAAATGTCTCATAAAGCATAAATCATATTCATATAACACAACTTGATATGACCTTTTTTTTCCAACTAGCACAACCATATAAATTAAATGGTTAGTAAATGTCTGTATACATCAATCCATGATAAAAATCAAGTCACTTAATTCGTTATTTTAGGATAAATTAATTAAAAGAGAAAACGAAGTTAGAAATAAATCTAAACTCTAGATATGTGAATGCTATTATGAATTCCATGGATATTAAATCTCTACCATCCACTTGATAATTATTAATAATTAAATTAAAATTGTGGAAGACGTATTCTAAATAAACACACACCGTTTATCATTTTAATTAATCCATTTAACTAAAAAGAAGAAAAATGACATAACTCATTTTAATGTAGATCTCAACTTTGATATATTCTTACTACTAAGAATAATTTTTTGGAAGTTAAATCACTATCATCTACTTAATAACTATATACCTGCTAATTATTGATAGTTACATAAAAATTATGGAACCCTTCTTGCCAACTAAACATAGCTATTGGAATAACTAAATATTATTATAATTAATAATAATAACAATAATTTAAAACAATGTTATAATTTATTTGATTTTTATGATTTATTTTTTAACTTGGTGGTTTTATGGACTTGTGTGACTCCCTATTTTTTGTGTTTATTGAGCATGTGATCATCTCTCGAACAATGTTATAAAAATATTGATGTAGTTGTTTGAGTTTTATCATAGACAATGTGATAAGTATTTTATTGTAATTGTTTGAATTTTAACCTGGATTGATACAAACTAATTTTTATTTTAAATTAAAGAGCTTATATTGCTTTAAAAAGTTATATTACATGGTTAATAGTTAAACAATTCTAAGGAGGAAAATATTTCAACTTCTACTATAAATTAAAAAAACAAAAAAAAAAAAACTAAAAAAAACCATAAAACTAAACTAAGACATACAAACTTAAATATTTTATTCTCAGCATAAACAACCAAAACATAATTACCAATATATAACACAAAAAATCCTCGAGAGACTTTGTCATAACCCCAAGAACCCCAATCCAAAAGTGTCCACATTCTAGACAAAATGAGGAAGTTGTCTACCGAGGTTGTGGAATAGCCCGGATGGCAGTTTTTTGTCAGAATCCAGTCAACTAAAATTCAAAAAATCAGGTAATTGGAGTGTTTGGAATCCATTTTTGATAGTGGAAATAAATTCAGCACTATCAAAAACCTTTAAGGCACTCAAAATACTAAAGTTTAACAACCGTAAACAAGATTCTGATAAAATCTTTGCCAATTTTTTTGAAAATTTTTGCTAGATTCTAAGCCAAAATGTTACTTTCTTTAGACTACGTAGATAAGCTCCCCTTCCCAATCTTCGAGCGAATCGGTGGATTTTTTTCGAGACCAAAATCATAAACTCCATAACCACAACCTTGTTGCTACGTCACCGAGGGAATGAGGGAAATTTGAGGAATGAGGGAACTTTCAAAAAACTTGTGAGAGTCATCGAGGAAGACGTAGATGAATTACATCACCTTTTGGCCCTCACTCATCCTTGGAGAAGGAGATGGTGGTCGAGTCCAGAGCACTAGAGCCTAGGGAATGAATATGTTCCCCACCCTCAGTATCGCAAGAAATGTGCATTTTAACATGCATCGAGTGAATAGGTATATTTCCCACACAAAATCATAGATTCCTCAACATATTTTTTATGTCTTAAACATAGGTGAAAATATTGTATTTTTCAACTTATTTGTTCCTTAACATCAAAAGCATATTCATCTGTGAATGCAAAGCTACTAAATTTAGGTATTTCCTGCACTTTCCTTGGCTAGGAACACATTTATACATGTCCTCTAATAAATTTTAGTCCAACAGGGAATGCCTCTCTTCCCCAGGTTTGATTTCTAGCTCATGCATCTCTTGGTAAGTCTCTAGAAAAATGGCATTGAACTATGCCACAATTGAGTTGTGAGCAAACAATACATGTCCTCTAATAAATTTGAGACCAAGAGGTAAAGCCTCTCTTCCCCATGTTTGATTTCTAGCTCATTCATCTCTTGGTGCGTCTCTGGACGAATGGCATTGAACTACGCCACTACTGAGTTGTGAGCAAACAACTTATCACCTTATTTATTTATTTGGTTGGCCTCTTGCTCCTCCTCCCCTCGTCCTCCTCCCTTTCTATCTTGATCGCATCCTTGGAGGAGAGCTCCTTTACTTCATTATAACGATTACTTCCATGTACAAATATATAAAGCCACTATTACAACTAGGCTCTTGAAAACATTGGGAAGCACAAAATAATATCATCACAAAAACACCACCCACCTCTGACATAAATTCACAGACTAGCGAGATGGTTAGCTTTGTGTCAGTGAAGGATTTAGACCCCTTAAATATTCAACGCCTCAAATGAATCCATGGAACCCACACACTACAATACTCGATAGCTCATAGAGTAATAACTACACCCTGCCTCCAACCCACAACAAAGCTCGTTATCCAAGACTCCTGGACCACACATGCACTCAAAATATCCAATTCCACTATACTAAGTAGACTCAAACTCGAGGAACATAACCTCATAATGATACAAGATTTCGGCATTCAGAGTTTTCCAAAACAAGGAAAGGAATACAGATAATTTGGTTCATTTTTAGCAATGGGAGACAATATCCCTTCAGCGATAAGCCTTCAGAGGTAATTAAGTTTCGAGTCTAGGGTTGCAGGTTACAAGGAAGCCATTCGAGTTTGGAGGACTCCTGCATATAGCAACGCAGCATATTTGATTCTTAATTTTCTATTGGTATAATGACTTCAGAGATTACTATTCCAATTGGTATAATGAATTTAGAGATTACTATTTCGAAGATAAATCCACAATTGACATTTTAGGGCTGAATATGTAGTGGAGCACCAGATAGTCCATAGGCTACGAAGCCGGGCGGTATACTATCTAACACATTTAACAAAGTTACCAATCAAATGAGAAATATTACCTCAAAACGAGAACTCTAGCGGAAAACACCAAAAAAACATGAAAAAACAGGTTGAAAATGAAAAGTGTTGATGCTGGAATAACAATTTTTTTTTTGGGGTAAATTTTCAACAATTTTTAAAAATGGCAGTAAAAACCAATTTCTTTTGTGCAAAAGACACCCTGAAAATGAAAAGTGTTGATGCTAGAATAACGTCTTTTTTTTCAGGGTAAATTTTCAACATTTTTAAAAAATGACAGTAAAAACCATTTTTTTTGTGCAAAATATTTCGTGAAATGAAAAGTGTTGATGTTGGAATAACGTCTTTCTTTTCTGGGTAAAATTTCAACATTTTTTAACAATGATGTTAAAGATAACATATCATGACTCTGAAAAACTTTAAAGTTGCAACGATTTTCAAGCATGACACTAAAGATAAAATATCATGTCTTTGAAAAGCCTTAAAATCCCAATGATTTTTAGACATGAGATTAAAGACAAAATATCACATCTTTGAAAAATCTTAAAATTCCAACAATTTTCAGTCACGATGTTAAAGAAAAAATAATTATAATTGTTTTCAACAATAACATTAAAAATCAAATATGAAGACTTAGATAAAAATTAAAATCTTGACAATTTTTCAACCATGGAATTAAAACCAAATATTATGGCTACAAAAAAACTTTAGATTTCCAAAATATTTCAACCATGGCATTATGGAAAAATTTTACGACTAAATTTTTTTTTAAATTGAACACGTGAATGAAAGAGTTATTATATCAAGAGTAATTTCTTTTTTAAATGCTGAATGTATTGTGATTTTAAAACCTCAGCCTAAGATAACTTAATACATTGCAACCAAAATTGACATGGCGTGTAGGTGAAATTGACACAACGAAAACATAAAGACCAACCATGAAATTGACACATTGTCGAGGCAAAGTTCAGGTTGCTAGTCGAGTATCGACCTAGACACTGCACACATATATATATATATATATATATATATATATATATATATATATATATATATATATATCACTTCAAAAATAAAAAATTAAAACATGACAAAAAAATCATAAAAAAGTAAAAAAAAAAAAAAAAAAAAAAAAAACGATTAACTTGTAGAAAGAATTAAGTGTGGATATTTTTTTAAAATATTGATGATTTTCATGTTGGTAATAAAGGATAAAAATTAAAATTAAAAAACATGACAAAAAAAAAAAAAAAAAAAAAAAAAAAAAAAAAAAAAAAAAAAAAAAAAAAATTACTTGTAAAAAACAAAAAAAAAAACAAAATGTTTTTTAAACACATAATTTATATATATAATAAGTAAATAAAATAAATTAAGCAAAAGCAAAAAAAACCATCAAAATATTGTTTTTTAAAGTTAAAAAAAAAAAACTCCATAATTAAAAATTAATTGAAATAAAAATAATTAAAATTCGAAGAAATAAAGTAAAATAATTAAAATTAAAAATAATCACAAGTTAAAAATTTAAAAATAAATAAATAAATAAAGCAAAAAAAATTCAAATAAAAGATTAAAAATATTAAATATAAAATTAAAAAATAAAACAATTAAAATAAATAAATAAATTCAAAACAAAAAAGCAAAACATTTTGGCCTTGGTCAATTCTAGGAATCGATTGGGCCGCCTAGATGGCGCCAAGTCGATTCCCAGAATCGACCTAGACTTGCCAAGGCCAAGCTTGGGCAATGAGTATGCAATACATAACCTCGAGTCAATAAATTGAGTGAATGTTTTGGCCATTGTGGTAAAGGTTGTAGAATGAATTGCAGATATTGTAAGGTTAGCTGAGCATTGTATGCGACTTTTGTATTTGTTTAAACTTTAGCATGTTCCACGATGGTTTATGTATCACCTTCACGGTAGATGTATGCAAAATATATGACGAGACAAATTGGTCATTGAATCAATCAATGTGGGGTGAGTTTCATTAGGGTTAAATCATGTGAATTCATCTTTAAATCGATGCCAACCAACCATTTTTGCTCAAGGCCTTCCTTCTCGAGTTCACATACACAATATGGTCAAACGACCTGCAAAACAATTTGGTCCTCGACCTATCAAGATGGTAACCTTGTGCAACAATCAGTGTGAGTTTAGGTCATATTTCAACCTTATTGTCGCGTTACAACGTCTGCTTATACTAGAGGCATAACTACTGTAATACACTGCTAAAACAAGCACGTAACAATTAATAATTCCAAACAGTAAATAACAAACGCTTATTTCTCGTTTAATTTATGTCCATACATGTCAAATAGAAAATTAATATATAGAACAAACATATAAGCATATTTTTGTTATGTGTTTTTGTTTTATGTTGTATATTATATGTGTCCATTTCTTATGTTTTACATGAGCTCGTTTTTGTTGATGTGTTTGTTCTGTAACCCACTAGATCAACTTCACTAATCGGTAGATGCTCACTGGATTAATTGAAATAAGGTGAAGTGGACCAAATTAATGGATTTAATTTTTTTATGACGGCAATCCCCCATCTATTTCAAGTTGATCCATTAGAGAATTTATATGATACACGTTGATACGTCAAACTGATAATGTGTCGATGTCAAAATTAAAGGTTTTAGTGACATTCTTGATAATGCGTTAATATTTGCAAAAATGGTAACACCTTAGTAGGAGTTTATTTTGTTATGTTCTTACTTATACTTGAGTTCGTAAGTTATTAATTCAATTTGTCACTATTTAAGCTTATCATATTAATATGAGCCTTTCATGGAATTCCATAAGTGACAACTAATCTACAATATATTGCTATAACCCTAATTTTATTATGTAAATATTTCATTTTATGCTTTTTATTATGTTTTACATATAATATAATAAATACATATTTTATAAATGGAATATCTACCATATATAATTGTTATAAATGGAATATGTACAGTATATATTGTATTATAAATTAAACCTATAATAATGTAGTTTGTAGATTATTATATTTAAATCCTTTATTTTATATTTATTTATTTTATTTTATTTTATGATTATTATTTTTTTTTTAATTTTAATTTTAAAATATTAATTGTTTTTTAATTATGTGGTTTTTATTTTTATTTTTTAATTCAAAAAGAAATTGTTTTTGATAGTTTTTATTTTTATTTTTATTTTTTAATTTTTTCCTTAAATTTTGTGTTTTTTTAAAAAATTTCCCATTTATTGATTGAAATATTTTATTTTATTTTTTAAACTTTTTCATTTAAATTTTTTATTTTTGTAAGGTAATTTTTTTTTTTTTACATTTTTATGGTTTATTTTTTTATTTATTTTTTTTAATTTTTCTTGTCATGTTTTTTTTTTTTTTTTTAATTACCAATATGAAAATCACCAACATTAAAAAAAAAAAAATCCACATTTAATATATTAGAAAATTTAAAGTGTAAAAAATAAGCTCTCTAAACAAAAAAAGGTTGATATTGCATCAACACTTTTCAAAATCCATGAAAATCACTAACATTTTAAAACAAATGTTCATACTTGTTGCATAAAAAAATTTAAAGTGCACAAAATAATCCCTCTAAAAAATAGGTTGATGTTGCATCAACACTTTTCAAAATCAACATGAAAACCACTAACATTTAAAAAAAAATGTTACATAAGAAAATTTAAAGTGTAAAAAATATGCTAATAAAAAAAAGGTGTATTCTGAATAAACACTTTTCAAAATCGGGTGATTTTTTTGCTAACTCAAAAAAACGCTTAATCGGTAATTTTCTCGTTAAATTGGTAATTTTCTCATTACATTAATAACTATGTTAACTATGCTCCAAAAAAAAAAGTGATTCTGCATCACCACTTTTGAAAATTGGGCGTTTTTTTTATTACCTCAAGTATCAATTCAGTTACCTATTTGATCCGTAACTATATTTGCTTACAATTAACGTAACTATGTTTTTTTGCCGTAATGTTTTACATAAATACCCATGCGTTTCAGCATACATCACAGTGACTTCCATTAATATTTTGTATATTTTGTTTTAAAAAATATCAACGCCGTAACAGTAAAGTGTATGTAAGTCTTCACAAAGGCTATTCATTCAGTTCAAAAGCTTCAGCGCGGATCGGATGAAGTACCCGATCCAGTTATCCGGTTTAATTACATGGTAATCCGGTTGATTTCTTTGCTTTTTCTTTTCCTCAGAACTGTTGGGATTATTCTCCAATAATGACAACGTAAATGCCTGTGTGCGCACACGGTATCTTCACCTGCAGATGCCAAAAAAAATTGCGTTTTTGTGGCCGAATTTCAGATCCGTTGTTTTCATGCAGTTAATTCTATCCAACAAAGCCACAAATTCCTCGAAATTCCTCGACTGACGAGACTATAGCCGAATAATCAACGCACGGAGATATCCCTGTCCACATTAGTTGACGAGTGGCTACTATCCTGCTAATATTTCTAAAAATTCCTAGTAACGCGCAAGCTCTGGAAAATAGAAGATACTGTTGTTAAGGTTACAACTTGCGTGGTCGGTGAAGATAGGATTGAATGCAACGCGCATACGCTCTCCGTTCAATCATAGGATTTACTTTTAGACCGACTTGACATTTTGCATCAGTATATGGCATTGGGGCATCAGCATTATTAACTTCGATTTAATTTTAAAAAAAAATCATCCCGGTAATACCTAAGAAACTAACAAGGAATATTATTGGAAGCTTTATATTTATAATTGTTTTAAAGTGTTGTGGGATTATATATTTATTATGTTTAATATATCATTTCGCTGCAATTAAACTAATGACTTCGTACTTTAATAAAACATCGAATCACTATCAATTCAATAATTTTATATATATATATATATATATTATCTTTTTCTATAATTAAATAGAGATTAAATTACCATTATAATGTTGAATAAAAAAATGATATGTTACGTGGATGATATTGAATTGTTCTAAATTTAATTAAATATATAGATAATTTATTTCCCCAATAATAATATATCGATAATTTATTTCCCCAATAATAATATACTTTCTGCATAAATTTATTGTTACTTAAAACATGAATTACTAAAGCGTTACTCAAAAATCATATTCATATATAAAATAAGGATGATGATATTGGATGGAAATGGTTGTAGCTGTGACAAACTTTAATGAAAATTAATAAAGTTATTCATACTGTGATGTGATTCATCTTGATATGATATTGGCATATTTTTATATTTAATTAGAAATTTATTTTATTGTAATTATGTGTGGCCATAATTTTAGGATTTTTAGGATGTTATTTAGATGGATTTTTTTTTAAGATATTTCAAATTACTTAGGCATGTGTTTTACAGTTGTTTAATATTGTGATTGATTATATGTTGATATAATTGGAAACCTTTTTATGATCATTATTAATTTTATGATTAAGTATTTTGTTAACTCACATTAAAAAGCATATATATATATATATATATATATATATATATATATATATATATATATATATATTGTTGATATATCTTATATTAAATTTGGAGAAAATCTTATCAATATGACAACAATAGGATTTGTTGCTAAATTGACTGCATCTAATTCTGATGTGGAGTTATTGCATTTTATTTTGTTGTGATTGAATTTATGATTCAGTTTCTACTCCCAACTATAAAATGTAAACCTGTAGAGGCAAATGAGCATGAGGGATGTGAGGTGAGTGGAAGAGAAGTGCAGATGAGAAACTCTGCTGTTGTAATTCTCCTGTTGAAGAATAAGATTGCCGACGCCTCTGTTTGGTGGACGTAGCCCAGATTGGTTGGGTGAACCACGTTAAATCTGTTGCCTCATGTTTTATGCTGTGTGTGTTTGATTGTTTATTTAAGTTTCCGCTGTGTTAACTCAACAATTGATATCAGAGCAAGTTGTTCATTGCAGAGACAGTGTTTGTTGATCCTGTGTCAAAATTGCCGTTGATCTATGCTGCCATGAGATCTGCTTGAGTTGATCTGCGTAGCTATGTGGACTGAGTCGATCTGCGTGGCTAGCTGTGATCCACTGTGCATCCATTATATATATATATATATATATATATATATATATATATATATATATATATGTATGTATGTGTATATATATATATATATACATATGTATGTATGTATGTGTATATATATATATATATATATATATATATATATATATATATATATACAGTGTTTGTTTTTCTTGTTGCAATGGAGTCTACTGTGAGCTGTGAGCTTCAGAAAAGTAGCATCGTGAGTTGTGTGTCGATTTCTGTATAGTAAGTTGGTTATTGATTTGTTTACTTTCCGCAGTCCATAACACAGAGCTCAATTAATTTCTACTACTGAATTCTATTTCTACGCGAGCTATTAAAGTCTGCCGTGAGCTATTAAAGTCTGCATGTGATATAGCTCTGAGCTATTAAAGTCTGCGTGGTAAATTATTTGTGATGGACATTGGTTTATATAGCGTTGGTATAAGGACTTTGCTACTGAATTCGTTTGTAGTTAAATGCCAATTGGAGGACTTAATTGTCGAAGGAGCTGTTTGATATGCATGTTTTCTTCATAACATGTTCTTTAAACTAATGTCAAATATGCACACAAGCTTGGAAGAATAACTAATAAGGTGATAGGGTTGGGCTTTGCCTCGCTGTTGTGTAAAGGCAAAAGATTGCAAGTTGGCTGGATAAGATTTTGACTTATGCATTTGAACAATTATTGGTTGAGCCGAACATGCTTGTGATTGATGTGGAACATTGAATGTTTTTTGAAACATTTTATTGTTAACACTATATGCTGTGTGAAGTTTTCTTTTTCTATGTGAGAAGGAAAATTAAGCTATGTCAAAAACTCAAAGTGCTCGATTTGAGATTGAGAAATTTAATGGGAAAAATAACTTTGAGATCTGGAAAGTGAAGATGCACGATCTACTCGTACAACAAGGTGTGGCGAAGGTGCTTTTGGGAAAAGCCAAACAACCTTTCGCCATGACGGATGACGAATGGAGTGACGTCATTGAAAGAGCACTAAGCAGCATTCGATTGTGTTTAGCGGATGATGTTTTGTTTAACATCGTGTCTAAGAAAACTACTACTAGTTTGTGGACAAAGATTGAAAAGTTGTACATGAGAAAATCCTTAACCAATAGGATTCTTCTGAAGAGATAGTTGTACAATTTGCGCATGAAGGAAGATATATCAATAATTGATCATTTGAATACCTTTAATACTCTTCTGGTGCAGTTACATAGTATAGATGTAAAATTTGATTCAGAAGATAAAGTTGTAACTTTATTATGCTCGTTGCGCAAGTCATGGGATCATTTTGTTACTTCTATAAGTCTTAGTTCATCGAAACCCTTGAATTTGATGATATTGTTGGAGCTTTGTTATCTGAAGAAACAAGGAAAAGGTCAAAGTCAGAAACCTCTACATCAGAAGAAATGATGGTTAGAGGTCATTCTAAAGAAAGACACTTCAGTAAGCAGAACAACTCATGGTCAAAATCGAAAGGGAATAAGAGTAAGGTAAAGTTTTGGTTTTGTGGCAAATCGGGATATTTGAAGAAGGATTGTTGGAAGAGACAGCAAACATCCAAAGGAGACTCTTCGATAGAAAAGAAAGAATCAAACACGACAGATACATGTTCGAGATCTGGTTCAGGTATGAGTGATAAAGTGTTATCAGTTAGTTTGTCTAATCATGATCAACATTGGTTGTTAGATTCTGGTGTGTCAAATCACATGTGCATTCATAGAGAGTGATTTAAATGTTATAAATCAATCAAAGATGGAGTTGTTTACATGGGAAATGATGTCTCATGTAATATTGTGGGAATTGGAAGCATCCAGATTAAAATGTTTGATGGGAAAAATAAAATATTAACTGATGTAAGACACGTGCCTGAACTCAGAAAAAACCTCATTTCTCTAGGAGTGTTAGACACAAATGGATATAAAACCCTTATTCAAGGTGGAGTAATGAAATTTTATAAAGGAATTTTACTAGTAATGAAAGCAAAGAAGGTTGAAAATCTTTTTCAGTTAGAAGGAAGAATAGAGTCAGATCATGCTTCTACAGTATCTGAAAATGACAGTAATTCTATTCATCTATGGCATCAACAGTTGGGCCATATGAGCGAAAAAGGATTAAAATTTTTATCTAATCGTAAGTTACTTCCTAGTTGAAAATATTCTAAGTTAGATTTCTGCAAACATTGTCTATATGGGAAACAAAGCAAGCAGAAGTTTAAAACTAGAAAGCATACTAGTAAGGGAATCCTTGATTATATCCATTCTGATGTTTGGGGTCCATCTCCTACAACCTCGTATGGAGGATCGTCATATTTTGTATCTTTTATTGATGATTTCTCTAGAAAAGTGTGGGTCTATATGTTAAAGAAAAAGTATAATGTATTCACAGTTTTCAAACAGTTTAGAGCATTATTAGAAAATATCACTGGAAGAACCATTAAATGTTTAAGAACTGACAATGGTGGTGACTTTACTTCAAAGGAATTTGATAATTATTGCAAGGAATTTGGGATCGAAAGACATAGAACTACTGTATATACTCCTCAACAAAATGGAGTTTCTGAATGCAAGAACATTGCTGAATGCATGAACAGGAATCTCTTAAAGAGAGCAAGAAGTATGCTTAGTAACGCCAATTTGCAGAGGGAATTGTGGACAAAAGCGGTTTCTACGGCTTGTTACCTGATAAATCGATCACCGTCAACTGTAATAGGATGCAAAATTCCTCAAGAGGTATGGAAAGGTCATCCTTGTGATTATTCTAAACTGAAAGTTTTTGGTTGTGATGCATATGCTCTAATTTTGAAACATCAACATTCTAAATTAGATCCTAAATAAAAAATATATATCTTTGTTGGATATGGTGATGGTACTAAGGGATACAAGTTGTGGATCCTACTGCTGACAATATCATCATTAACAGAGATGTTAAATTCAATGAATCTTCACTCGATAATCCAGATGTAGATGATAAATTGAAACAGGATAATGTACCTAAGTTTCAACATATTCAATTTGAAACCAGTTCAAATACTGATGATAGTCCAGATGAATAAGTTTCATATGCAGATCATGAACAAGTTTCAGATACAGATCATGAACATGTTTCAGATGCAGATCATGAAGAAGTTCCTACAAATAATAATCAGCAAATTGTGGAAGAACCAGAAAAATCTTTAAGGAGGTCCACGAGAATCATACATCCTCCTAAAAGGTGTGATGATTATGTTACTTCAGTTGCTTTAACCGCTAATGATGATGAACCTTTGTGCTATCAGGAAGTTGTAGAAGGTTCTAACAGTTATAAGTGGAAAGAAGCTATGAAGGATGAGATGAAGGCATTAGACAAGAATGCCACATGGGATCTGGTAGAACTTCCTAAAGATAGGAAAACTGTGGGATGTAAATGGGTTTACAAATTGAAAAGGGGTGCTAATGATAAAGAAGACAGGTACAAAGCGAGGCTGGTTGTGAAAGGTTTTTATCAGAAAGTGGGAATTGACTCTCATCAGAAAATTTCACCAGTTGTAAAGATTGTTTCAATTCAGATTGTGTTAGCATTAGTTGCCTTACTTGATTTAGTATTACAGAAACTAGATGTTAAAACTGTATTTTTACATGGAGATTTAGATGAGGAGATTTACATGGAACAACCAGAAGGGTTTTTTCAAAATTGCAACAAGAAATTTGTCTGCAGGCTCAAGAAATCATTGTATGGTATGAAGCAGTCGCCTCAAAAATGGTACAAGAAATTTGATTCTTTCATGATGAGCCAAAATTATATAAGAAGTGAATATGATCATTGTGTTTAATTTAAGAAATTGAGTAATGTCATGTTCATTATCTTAGTGTTATATGTTGACGATATGATTTTAGCAAGCAAAAGCATAACTGAGATCAATAGGTTAAAGGCTGAGATGGCTAGGACATTTAATATGAAAGATCTAGGAGTAGCAAGACAGATTTTGGGCATGGAGATTTTCAGAGACAGGAGCAATGGTAAGCTGTGGTTATCACAAGTGAAGTATATTAAGAAAATGCACTTAAGGTTTGGTATGAACAATGTGAAGCCTGTTTCAGTCCCTTTAGCTTCCCATTTTAAGCTTTCTTCAAGTTTATGTCCTAACACAAATTAAGAACAGGAATATATGTCTCGAATTCCATATGCCAATGTAGTAGGTTGTTTAATGTATGCGATTGTTTGTACACGACCAGATATTTCACATGCAGTTGGGATTGTCAGCAGGTATATGGAAAATCCAGGAAAAGAACACTGGTCATTAGTGAAATGGCTGCTTCGGTATCTGAGAGGCATAAGTGATTACTGTATCACTTATAACAAAAGTAGTGAATTTGTTTGCGGATATGTTGATTCTGATTTTTCAAGTGATTTGGATAAGAGAAGGTAAACTTGAGGATATGTCTTTACTCTTGCAGGTGGAGCTATTAGCTAGATTTCAAAGCTACAAAACATTGTTTCTTTATCCACTATAGAAGCAGAATACATAGCTGCTTCACATGCTTGCAAAGAAACTGTTTGGTTGAAAGGTTTGTTTGGTGAGTTTGGTAGGTTGGAGGACAACATAAAGTTATTTTATGATAGTCAAAGTGCAATTCACTTGGCTAAAAATCCGGCCTATCATAGTAATCAAATTATATACCTATCAAATACCATTTTGTAAGACAGGTTAACACTAAACGGGGAGCCTCTCTTGAAAAAGTGCATACAAAGGAAAACTATGCAGACATTTTCACGAAACCAGTTTTATTAGAGAAGCTATAATGGTGTATGGCTTCTTTTGGCTTACAGAAAGGATAAAAATAATAATGGAATAGGGTATCAGGCTAATTGTTGTCAAGGTGGAGATTGTTCAGATTTATTATACTAAATTTGGAGAAAATCTCATGAATATGACAACAATAGGATTTGTCGCTAAATTTACTGCATCTAATCCTGATGTGGAGTTATTGCATCCTATTTTGTTGTGATTGAATTTATGATTTAGTTTCTACTCCCAGATATAAAATGTAAACCCGTAGAGGCAAATGAGCATGAGGGATGTGAGGTGAGTGGAAGAGAAGTGCAGATGAGAAACTCTGTTGTTGTAATTCTCTTGTTGAAGAATAAGATTTTTGATGCCTCTGTTTGGTGGACGTAGCCCAGATTGGTTGGGTGAACCATGTTAAATCTGTTGTCTCATGTTTGATGTTTTGTGTGTGTGATTATTTATTTAATTTTCCGCTGTGTTTACTCAACATATATGAGAATTATTTTAAATGTAGCTTTCCAATTATAACATTAATAGTATTGGACATTGATACTTGATATAATTCATAATACATATGTATATGATGGATGTATAGTATTGGATACTCTTCCTTTGATATGGTTCATTATATATGTTATCACCCAAAAAAATTTAGCACATCATTGTGACAAGGTTACAAAATTTTATGGTTCAAAATTGCGTTTAGAAGTCAATTTAGGTTTGCTGAAGGGTAGGTTTTAGATTTTTATGGTTTAAATATTATCCTTAGGTTCAAATTAAGTCCTTTTTAAACTTCTTTCATGTCAAATATTAATTATTTTCTTTTGTGGGTCATTTCCTAAAGTTTCGGGTCAAAACTATTCAATTAGCCAAAAAACCCTGTTTTCGTAGCACCACTCATTGAAAAAATTTGTTTTGTGCTACGAAAACACTGATAGTTTTGTAGCACAAACATGAGAAATTTCACTGCAAGGGCTACGAAAGCACATATTTATAATTTTCTTATCAGTTGAGCTAGAAAATGTCATAAACTGTTGGGAAATGGTAGGTTGGTGGTATGATGAGTTAGGTAATGATGAAATTCGATGTACTCACCCACATTTGCAGTCATCATTGTCATTACAGGGTATGAATGAGGCATCATTCAGTTATGAGATGACATTTTAAATTTCAAAATCCTTCCTAATTAGTGATTCTCATTTTCCTTTTTCCTCCATTCGAAATGTCTGAGCTCTGAAGTGTTAAAAAAAACTTGTGGCTGGTTCATACAAAGGTTTTCTACACCCATATCAAGCGAGGCTCATAGAAATTTATCAAGAGAGGTTGCTTTTAGATATATTCAAGTGAGGCTGATACAAATTTATTAAGCGAGGCTGACATATTTTCTGAAAAAGTATGGCAGAAGACAAGAAAATACACAGAGGAGGATAGTGCTTAAGACATGAACCTGAAGATATGAGGTCAATAACTGAAGACCCAACAGTGATGGAGGCATTCAGAAAAGTAGGCTGCTTATGGTTTTGTGAAAAGTTGTAGGGCTCTCACATATACGTATCCAAATAATTTTCCATGAATTTTAATGGAACAACTTCTAAGGTTGGGATGCTAAGTGTCTCTATTACACCAGAGACCATTGTTGTTGTTATAGAGATACCAAGAGGTCAAGAAACTTGGTTTAAAAGCTTCAAATTTGATATGGAGAAATGCAAAGAGTTCATGAAGCCTGAGTACACAGACGTGGACCTTCACAATTTTATCCCTAGAGGCTTCATAAAAGACACTTATTTAAAGTTGTTGCTCAACATACAAAAGTACTTTACATGTCAAGGCAGATATCACAAGGTTTACTCATATCATTTCAAGTTGCTTCTACACTTCACTTGTAATATTTCACTCGATTTGCCTTTTCATCTGCATAGGAGTCCTGCAAAGATGGATGATAAGGTGCAAGAGAAGTCTAAAGGGAGTGAAACATCCTTGTTTCATCAGGGTTTAATGAAGTTATTGATTTTAGATGAACTTCAGAAGATAGGAAGGGATTGGTCATCTTTCTTATTTATAAATGTTTTTGAGTTGGAAACCCTAACCCCTGCAAGAAACCCTAAAGCTAAAGGAGTTCCATCACCACCAACATCAGAACTAGGTCAAATTGTGGTTGTAAAATCAAAAAAATATATATAACTGAAGCCAAGGAAATAAACTAAGAAAAGGGAAGAGAAGATACAAATGCTTGATACACCAACTCCATCACCTGCAAAAAAGAGGTCAAAGGTTGCCAAAGATGCAAAATAGAGACAAGCTGTCAGTAAGAAGGAAATCAAAAGAGTAACTAGAAGCCAGGCAGTGGCATCAAAAGGAAAGACAGTTGCTACAGAGGACAACCCAATAACAAGGGTAAATCTAGAGGACATTCGTCGTACTATTGAAATAGAGGAGACACCCATTGTTCAAGTTGAGTTCATTGGGGAAGATGAGAATAAGCTGAAAAATTCCAAGTCTGCCAAAAATCTAGAGTTCATTTGGGAATATGCAACTTTCATCTTTCAAGCAAGAAAGCCTATGACTAGGCATTCTAGGAAACTAAAGGAAGGTAGTAAGGAAGTTCAAAAACCCACTAAGACACCTAAATCTCCTAAAGAAGTTGTTGATATCTCATCACCTGCAGTGAAGCATATAGCCAGCAAAACAAAGAGGGGAAAAGAAGAAATGATAGAGAAAATAGAGTTTCAGCATCTTAAGGAAAAATTGAGGTTGGGAAACTAGGAAATTATTGTCATGAGAAAAAGGGCTAGAAAGCATAGCATCGAGAAAGCACAGTTTAAAAGGATGAAGGCACTGTGGGAGGGAAAAATTGATTTTGTTTCCGAAACTCCAAGTAGTGTAGAGCAGTTTTTCAAGTGGACAGTTCCAACAATAAAGGAAGCCAAGTTTGTCAAAATAATAAATACTCACTTGAAAGCTACTAACACAAGACTTAAAGATCAAGTGAAGGACTTAAAGCAATAGCTAAAGTTGATTCAGGATGACTTAAAGAGCAGAGGCATTAAAATAACAGTCATTGAAGAGCCAATAGCTAAATCAAGTGCAATTGAAGAAGGAACCTCAAGTAAGCTATAATGACTATGTTTTTACAGTCCATATGGTTTTTAAAAGTTGTAGACAGGTGTATTTCAATTTTTTGGCATAACCATAGTTTTTGTTTTTGAATTTTTTTTACAAAACTGCACACTCAGCAGTCTTGTAGCGCAGACAGTGTAAAAAAGCAAAAAAGTGTTACAAAACTGTTGTAGCAGCTTTTCTTTCTCATTTCTATCAAATTTTGAAGGGTAAAAGAATGAATCAAGATCTGAATTTGGTATTGAGGATGTATTAAAAGGTAATTAAGACAATATTGGAGGAAAGAAGTCAAAAATTTGAAGAATAAGCATTAAAATGACAATGTTACAAAGGCACTATGAAACTGGTGTGTTTTCGTAGTGCAGTACATTACAGCTCTTTTGAATAGCTTTGGAGGCGGTTTTGGACAACAGAGCCTAGGGAGGAGTTTTGGGATGTATTAAATCAACTTCAAACAGCTAAGGACCTCAAAATAAAGAGTACATGATGGTCATAATGTTCAAAGAATGCATAAGACTCTAGGCCTAAAAAACAATGGACTGTTTCCTATTTTGGTGGAAATCAGCAATATGGTCATGAAGAGTTGAAGCCCATCATCTAGATTCAACCATGTGATTATACACTTGGAAATTATGTAAATTTGAATAGATAAGGTTGTTATAGATAGCAATAAGTAGTTTGAGTCCTTTTTGGAATAGGAATGTTTAAATAGATTAGGTGTCTTTTAGTAATAAATTCCATGTCTTATGGTTATGCAAGGTGTTAGTAGTCAGAAATTCAATGAATCTAGCCTATAGGCAGATCATCTCATTTTGTAAGATGTCTATTAAAGGCCAAGGGGTCGAATTAGTAGAGGGTTGGACATTTTAGGCAAAAAGGTGCTTATTGTAATTGACTGGTTTTTAGCTAATGCAGAGATTTCTATTTAACCAACTTGAGATTCAGAAGGAGTTTTAGTGTGTTCCTATTCTATTTGCATATCTTTATTATCCTATTGCAGTGGTGTTTATCTATATTACTCAGAATTCATCTTTTAGATGCTCTGACTTCCTATATCAATGAACTAACTGTGTTTTTATAGTTTCATATGTGTTTATCTCTTGACTAAAACTCTGATATGCCTCAACTTCCATGTTAAGTAGATTCATTGGATTACTGAATTGTTTGACTCCATAAGCCCAATGTGTACATGTTGATGTGATTCTCAACCTATATCTATCATTTATCTATTCATTACTCAAATAAAGTTTCCCATCTATATTTTTATCCAAATCATTAACCCTTGAGAGAGCCCTCTTAGGCTGAGGAGGCTAAGCCTCAGTAAAAATATTAGGTTTGAAATAGTTACATGAAGCTGACTGATAAAGCAGCCTATTAGATCCAATTTTGTGATAACATTTTGGTGCATATGCCGGGAGTCTGAAGATTATACTTTCCCAAAATTTTGAAGCTGAACTTCTAAAGGTAGTAGGAACTCAGGAAGCTTTTCGAGGTTGCATCTACCTTGGTGACTCCATTCAAAATTTATATGATCAAAGGTGGCTTCGAGAAGGAGATACATGAGGAGTAATCCTGACCGAGATCCACCTACCATTGTAGACAATCCAAACACCATTTCCAGAGGCAGTTAAGGCATTTCTGAAATATCAAGTACTCCATCACATTCGAAAACCTTTTCCTCTGAAATATTAAGAAGTCCTGAAGATAAAAGAGTTGATGATAAAATTCAAGAAGTTTTGTTTAGATCAGAAAGTGAAAAGGAGCTAACTGAAATTATATTATACTTGCATAAGGGAGGTATTGATACCTCAGCTCTAGTAACACAAGAAGACAAAGAAGAGTTTTGGGAAGATGTTACTTCTGAGTTGTTGTTTGAAAGAGAGTCTTTAGATAGATTGAAAGAGCTTGACCCTTTTGAAGTCTTGCTGAAAATTAAAGTTGGTTTACCTCTTCCTAATTGGAGTTTAATTGTTAGTGGACAACAAATACCAAATAGTCCCCCTCATAAAAGTCCTTCATCTTCTATTGCTGCCATCCCTAAAACTACAACAGTCCCTTTAACCATGGCTGGAAATGTACCTCCTCCACCTGCTGCCCCTGCGAGATATGCCCCTCTTGTTCTTCCAGTTGTTTTACATGACCTCCCTATTAAATATGCTACTAGAATAAAAAATTGGGGAAGTGATGATGACATTACAACAAAAGAACATGTGGATCAATTTAATGATTTTATAGATAGGGAGGAGGTTGATCATGAAGATGTTAAGTTGAGATTTTTTACTCAGAGTTTTACTGGTGAAGTTAGGAAGTGGTACAAAGCCCTTACTCCTGGAAGTATTCATAATTGGAACAAGTTTGAAGATACCTTTTTGAGAAAATGGGGAAATAGAACTAATCAAGTACAAGCCCTCACCGAATATAGCACTTTGAAAGGAGTTGTTGATGAATCTGTTCAAAACATTTCAAAAAGGTTTGATAAGGTTTATGACTCTATTCCTGCCTAGTTGAAACCGCCACAAGCCTTAGCTCAGATGAGGTATACTGAAGCTTTTGACTATGAGTTTTCTATACTTCTGAGAGAAACAGAATCCCCTTCATTTGTTGAAATGAAAAATGATGCAGTGAAGGTGGAGGCTAATTTGAGAGCAGCTAAAAAGTAAAAAATGGGTAAGACTAAGTTAAAAGAAGAAGAGAAGCCTTCCTCATCTACATCTCAAGATAAGTTTGATTCAATGATGAAAAAAATGGAAAATTTGATGGATAGATTAGCCCTTGGGAATACCTCCGCTCTTCCTGGACAACATGAACCTCAATTTAGAAACCCTCAGTTCAGGAGACCTCAGAATCAGCAAATACCAAGAGAAAACAAAAATCAGTAGCCTAATCCTCCAGTGAGACCTCATTTCCAATAGAACTTGATTGACAAAGAAGATGATCCTAAAATTCCTGAAGATTCTATTCACTGTTTAGATGAAGAAATGTCTGGAATTTTCTTTAATAAAGAAGAACATGATAAATCAGACCAAAGTAATCATGAAGAGGAAACATCAGATTATCTAAAGGGGTATCAACATGCTATTTCTGAAATGCAAAAACAATACAATCTCAGAAATAGAAATGTTCCTATCATTGCAAACAAAACACAGCCTAAGAAAGATACACCTAATGTTGTTGATGGAAAGAAATATGCTCCTAAGTTCACTGAAGTTAATAAAGATACACCAGCTCTTCCTCCTATCAAAGAAGCTGAAAAATCTATTTCGGTTTTTATTTTGGAAAATGAAATTTCTAAGATCAAAATTCCAGTAACTTTTGGTGAGATTCTCAAATTCAATGAGTATAGAAGAAAGAATTTTAAAATGTTAAATTCACAATCACGAGCTGTTTATATCTTGAATGTACTAGAAGATTTTCCAACTATATACCTGGTTCCAAGATTAGAATATGAACAAAATGAGGAATTTCATCCGTTTTATGTGAGCCTTAGCATTCATGACATGACATTACATAATGCTATGTTGGATTCAGGGGCCTCTCACAATATTATTCCCAAAGTAATCATGGAAAGGATGGGGTTATAAATAACTAGACCATATAGGGACTTGTTTTATTTTGATTCGAAATGAGTTCAATGCATTGGTTTAATTAAGGATGTTGTTATTGGTCTAACACAAGTTCCTGCTAACACAATAGTCATGGATATCGTGGTAGCAGACGTTCAACCAAACTTTGGTATGCTATTATCAAGATCATGGGCAGCGAAAATCAAAGGTACAATGCAGATGGACCTTACTTATGCCACCATTCCTGTTTTTTGTGAGCAAAGAAGATTTTATAGAGAGACAAGAATGGCATACATGGTGAGTAGTAAAGACAAACCCCAAAATTTTCAAATTTATGCCCTTGATACTGAACTTGGATCTACTATTATTTTCAATGATTTGGTTAATGAAGTAGAGGATGAGAAGAAAATAGAAAATTAGAGATCTGAAATTTAACAGTCCAAAAATCAGAAAATAGAAGACCAGCAATTCAGTGATAAGAAGGTGGAAGGTTGGTGGTCATTGCATTTTGATGGATCAGCAGGAAGAGAAGGAGCAGGAGTAAGGATTTGGATCACAATTCCAAGTGATGAGAGTAAGTTCTTTTCTTACAAAGTGAACTTTGATTGCACGAATAACATGGATGAGTATGAATCCTCAAAACATTTCTGTTATTGGAGATTCAAAATTAGTCATTAAACAAGTTGAAGGTGTTTATGAAACAAAGTATATAAGGATGAGGTCTTATAGAAACTTAGTTTTGGACATGTTGGAAAACTTCCAAGCTTATTCATTCATGGTCAAAAATAGAGAACAAAACTCCATTGTTAATTCTCTTGTTGTCTATGCAAGTCTTTTCATTATTCCTATGCATTCCATTGAAAAATATGAAGTTGAACTTCGTCATAGACTAGCTATCCCTGATAATATTACTCATTGGCAAGTTTTTGAGGATGACCAGCAAGTGAAGAACTTTATTGAGCTGAAAGAAGAGTTTAAAAATATACAAGTAGATCAGAAAAATATGCTTACTCAGTCTAAAGGCAATTCTAAAGTTTTGCAACTAAAGAACAATTCCATACCAAAAGGACTCATACCTCTTGAAATTTTTTTTGATTAGAATGATGTTTTTAAATCCCCTAAGATACAAGCTGATGATGAAGAAGTTGAGAGCTATAACCTTGGCACAGTAGCTATGGCCAAAATGATTAAACTTTCAAATTTTCTTTTAGCTAATATGAAGTTTAAGTATATTGAAATGATGAATAGATTCATAGATTTTTTTTCTTGGAATTATGTTGATTTGAAAGAGTATGACCCCACTATTATTAAACATACTATTCCCATCAAAGAAAATGAAAGCCCTTTCAAGCAGAAATTGAGGAGAATTAATCCACTTCTGATTCCATTGATTGAGAAGGAGGTCAAAAAACTTTTTGATGTTGAAATCATTGTCCCAATCAGATTTTCAAAATGGCTTGAAAACTTGGTTCCAGTAAGGAAAAAGAGTGGAGAAATTAGAATATGTATTGACTTCAAAAATCTGAATAAAGCCTCTCTGAAGGAAAATTATCCTCTCAAAAAGATGGACCAAATTTTGCAAAATATTGTTGGTTCTCAAAGAATGTCTATTCTTGATGGTTTTTCAGGTTACAATCAAATCCTTATACATCCTAATGATCGGGAAAAAACAAACTTTACTACACCATGGGGCACTTTCATGTACGCCAAGATGCCATTTGGTCTCATGAATCCGAGAGCTACCTTTCAGAGAGAAATGGATATTTCTTTTTCTGAAGAAGGACAAGATAGTGGTTGTTTATCTTGATGACATAACAGTCTTCTCAAGGAGGGAATAAGATCACTTGAAAACCCTAGAAAGAATTTTGGTGAAATGTAGAAGGTTTGGCATCTCTCTAAATCCCACCAAAAGTAATTTTTCTTTAACTTCAGGTAAATTAATTGGACACATGATTTCTAAAGATGGGATTAAGATTGATCCAAACAGGGTCAATTCAAGTTAGAAGGTAGATTTTCCAAGAAGTAGGAAGGAGATTCAATCTTTCCTTGGAAAGGTAAATTTTGTAAGGCGTTTATTCCTAGTTTTGCTAAGATTGTGAAAGACATAACAAGGATGTTGAAGAAGGGAGTTGACAATAAGTGGATAGCAGAAGAAAAGCACTCATTTGAGGAGATCAAAAGGGAACTCACATAAACACCTGTATTGATCAGTCCAGATTTCTCAAAAGAATTTCTGGTTTTTACTTTCGCATCAAAAATTACTATTTCTGGAGTTTTGTTGCAAAAGGGACGCAAGTATTGAGAAGCCCATTTCCTTCTTTAGTAGGACATTAGCTAACTCTGAGCTGAAGTATAATATCTTAGAGAAGCAAGCCTATGCCTTGGTGAAGGCTATCAAAGATTTTAGAATTTATATTCTGCATTCTCATATTGTGGCTTTTGTTCCTAATACTGTTGTGAAAGACATCCTCACTCAAGCCGATCCTGATGGTAAGAGGGGAAAGTGGATCGCTAAATTGCTGGAGTATGATATAGAGATTAAGCCAAAAAAATTGGTCAAGGGACAAGGCTTAGCAAAGTTGATGGCACAGTCAAACTTTGACTGTCTTGACATAAATTTAATTGCAGAAATATCAGAAATTTCAGATGAGGAAGAATAACTAGTCCCTATTGAAGAAAAATACATCACTTCAGATTAGTACAAGGAGATTTTGTTTTTCCTACAACATCATAAAGCACCTACTGATCTAACAAAGTCCAAGGAAATATTTGTAAAGATAAAATCCTTGAGATATTTCATTTTTGATAGAAATCTGTTTTGGAAGGATACTGGCGAAAATTTGCTGAATTGTTTGCTAGAAGAGGAGGCTGATAAAGTGATTGAGGAATTCCACAAAGGAGATTGTGGAAGTCACCATTATTGGAAGGCCACAGTGAACAAACTTCTTAGAGAAGTGTATTATTGGCCTACAATGTTTAAGGATATATACAGAAAGACTGCTACCTGCCATGAATGCTAGATTTTTTATGGTAAGAAGAAGCTTGTACCTTTACCTTTAATTCCTATCTATGTGGAAGCACCATTTTAGAAGTGCGGGCTACATTTTATTGGAGAGATTCATTCATCATCATCAAGTCAGCATCATTGGATTCTCACAGCGATTTATTACTTCACCAAATGGATTGAAGCAATCCCAACTAGGCAAGCAAATGATTATGTTATTATTTCTTTTTTGGAAAATAATATCTTGTCTAGGTTTGGCTGCCCCATGAAGATTATAATTGATAATGCACATGAATTTAAGAATAATAATCTGATCAATTTTTGTCATCAATATCATATTACTCTTGGGAATTCTATTGCATATTATCCGTAGGGGAATGGTCTTGCTGAATCTTCTAACAAGAGCATTGTGAGAATCATTGAAAAGGTGTTGCAGGAGAATAAGAAGGCTTGGCATTTGAAGCTGAAGTATGCCTTATGGGCTTATAGGATATGCACAAAAAGGTCAATTCGAACTTCACCATATGAATTGGCATATGAGGCTGAGGCCATTTTCCATGCATCTCTAGGGGTACCTTTCGTGAAGATGATTTAGGGGTTAGAAGAGGAACCTAATGCAGTTCAGAGAAGAATCAATCAGTTAATAGCTCTATAAGAGAAGAAGGATGAAGTTTATAACAACAATCAACAGTCTCAGAACAGAATCAAGAGGACATTTGATAAGAAGATCAAGGAAGAAAGTTTTCAAATTCAGGATGAAGTGTTGAAATGGGAGGCCGGAATTGAAGAGAAAGGAAAACATGTTATGTTTAAGAATTTGTGGAAAGGTCCTTTCAAGATAGTTGCTTGTCATGGAAACAATACTTACATACTGTAGGAGATGGATGGAAAATCATATGCTGGAGGACCTGTCAATGGCAGGTTTTTAAAGCATTAATCTTCCTAAAAAATATATTGATCATTCATATCATTGTACATATTCCATTTTATGAGTTTTGCTGCTAATAATGACAAGCTAAATCAGCAAACTTGAGCTCGAGGTGAAGGCCATTAGAGCTTCAGGAGAAAGCTTGGAAATTTCAAAGTTTTTTTCTGTTTTGGAGAGAAAATGGATAGCAGCACTGGAACTACTAGTTCTTAGTATACCACAGGGGCACACTATCCCAAGTGGAGTCATTGTTATCTCCCAAAAAAATTTAGCACATCATTGTGAGAAGGTTACAAAATTTCAGGGTTCAAAATTGGGTTTAGAAGCCAATTTAGGTTTGGTCAAGGGTAGGTTTTATATTTTTATGGTTTAAATCTCATCCTTAGGTTTAAATAAAGTCCTTTTTAAACTTCTTTCATGTCAAATATTCATTATTTTCATTTTTGGGTCATTTCCTAAAGTTGCGGGTCAAAACTGTTCAATTAGCCAAAAAACCTTGTTTTCGTAGTGCCACCCATTGAAAAAAGTTGTTTTGTGCTACGAAAACATTGATAGTTTCGTAGCACAAACATGAAAAATTGCACTGCAGGCACTACGAAAGCACGAATTTATAACTGTCTTGTCAGTTGAGCTGGAAAATGTCAGAAAATGTTGGGAAAGGGTAGGTTGGTGGTATGATGAGTTAGGTAATGATGAAATTCGATGTACTCACCCACATTTGCAGTCATCATTGTCATTACAGGGTATGAATGAGGCATCATTCAGTTATGGGATGACATTTTAAATTTCAAAATCTTTCCTAATTAGTCATTCTCATTTTCCTTTTGCCTCCATTTGAAATTTCTAAGCTCTAAAGTGTTAAACCAAACCTGTGGCTGTTCATACAAAGGTTTTATACACCCATATCAAGTGAGGCTAATACAAATTTATCAAGTGAGGCTGATTTTACATATATTCAAGTGAGGCTGATACAAATTTATCAAGCGAGGCTGACGGATTTTCTAAAAAGTATGGCAGAGGACAATAAAATACGCAGAGGAGGATACTGCTTAAGGCATGAACCTGAAGATATGAGGTCAATAACTGAAGACCCAGAAGTGATGGAGGCATTTAGAAAAGTAGGCTGCTTATGGCTTTGTGAAAATTTGCAGGGCTCTCACATACAGGTATCCAAAGAATTTTCCATGAATTTTAATGGAACAGCTACTAAGGTTGGGATGCTAAGTGTATCTGTTACACTAGAGACCATTACTGCTGTTACAGAGATACCAAGAGGTCAAGAAACTTGATTTAAAAGCTTCAAATTTGGTATGGAGCAATGCAAAGAGTTCATGAATCCTGAGTACATAGACATGGACCTTAACAATGCTATCCCTAGAGCCTGCATCAAAGACACTTATTCAAAGTTGTTGCTCAACATACATAAGTATTTTACATGTTAAGGCAGATATCACAAGGTTTACTCATATCATTTCAAGTTTCTTCTACACTTCACTGGTAAGATTTCACTCGATTTTCCTTTTTGTCTACATAGGAGTCTTGCAAATATGGCTGATAAGGAGTAAGAGAAGTTTGAAGGGAGTGAAACATCCTTGTTTCATCATGGTTTAATAAAGTTAATTATTTTAGATGAACTTAAAAATATAGGAAGGGATTGGTCATCTTTATTGTTTATAAATGGTTTTGAGTTGGAAAGACTAACCCCTACAAGAAACCCTAAAGCTAAAGGAGCTCCATCACCACCACCAGCAGAACGAAGTCAACCTGTGGTTGTAAAACCAAAAGAACCTGTAAAACTGAACCCAAGGAAACAAACTGAGAAAAGGGCAGAGCAGATACAACTACTTGATACACCAACTCCATCACCTGCAAAACAGAGGTCAAAGTTTGCCAAAGATGCAAAACAGAAACAAGATGTCAGTAAGAAGGAAATCAAAAGAGTGATTAGAAGTCAAGAATTGGCATCAAAAGGAAAGACAGTTGCTACAGAGGATAGCCTAGTAGCAATGGGAAATCTAGAGGACATTATTCATGCTATTGACATAGAGGAGACACCCATTGTTCAAGTTGAGTTCATTGGGGAAGATGAGTATAAACTGAAAAAGGCCAAGTTTCCCAAAAAGCTAGAGTTCATTAGGGAAGATGCAACTTTCATCTTTCAAGCAAGAAAGCCTATGACTAGGCATGCTAGGAAACTGAAGGAAGGTAGAAAGGAAGTTCAAAAACCCACTGAGACACCTAAAGATCCTAAAGAAGTTTTTGATCTCTCATCACCTACAATGAATCATATAGCCAGCAAAACAAAGAGGGGAAAAGAAGAAATGATAGAGAAAACAGAGTTTCAACATCTTAAGGAAAAATTGAGGCTGGCAAACTAGGAAATTGCTCTCATGAGAAAAAGGGCTAGAAAGCATAGTTTCGATAAATCACATTTTAAAAGGATGAAGGCATCGTGGGAAGGAAAAATTGATTCTATTTCTGAAACTACAAGTAGTGTAGAGCAGTTTTTCAATTGGATAGTTTCAGCAATAAAGGAAGCTAATTTTGTCAGAATAATAAATACTCACTTGAAAGCTACTAACAGAAGTCTTAAAGATCAAGTGGAGGATTTAGAGCAGCAGCAGAAGTTGATTGAGGATGAGTTAAACAACAGAGGCATTAAAATAACAGTCATTGAAGAGCCAATAGCTAAATCAACTGCAATTGAAGAAGGAATCTCAAGTAAGCTATAATGACTCTATTTTTACAGTTAATATGGATTTTAAATGTTGCGGATAGGTGTATTTCAAGTTTTTCGCATAACTACAGATTTTTTTTTTGAATTTTTTTGACAAAACTGTACACTCAATAGTTTCATAGTGCAGACAGTGTAAAAAAGCAAAAAAGCACTACGAAACTGTTGTAGCAGCTTTTCTTTCTCATTTCTATCAAATTTTGAAGGGTAAAAGAATGATTCAAGAAATAAATTTGCTATTGAGGATGTATTAAAAGGTAATTAAGATAATCTTGGAGTAAAGAAGAAAATTTTGAAAAATAAGCGTTAAAATGGCAATGTTACAAAGGCGCTACGAAACTGGTGTGTTTTCGTAGCGCAGTACATTACAACTCTTTTGAATAGCTTTGGAGGCGGTTTTGGAAAACTAGAGCCTAGGGAGGAGTTTTGGGACGTATTAAATCAACTTCAAATAGCAAAGGACCTCGAAATAAAGAGTACATGATGGTCAGAATGTTCAAAGAATGCATAAGACTCTAGGCCTATAAAACAGGGGACTTTTTCCTATTTTGGTGAAGATCAACAATATGGTCATGAAGAGTTGAAGCCCATCATCTATATTTTACCATGTGACGATACACTTGGAAATTATGTAAATTTGAATAGATAAGGTTGCTATAGATAGAAATAAGTAGTTTGAGTCCTTTTTGGAATAGGATTTTTTAAACAAATTAGGTTTCTTTTTGTAATAAATTCCATGTCTTATGGTTATGCAAGGTGTTAGTAGTTCGAAATTTGATGTATCTAGCCTAGAGGAAGATCATCTCATGTTGTAATATGTCTATTAAAGGCCAAGAGGTTGAATTAATAGAGGGTTGGACATTTTAGGCAAAAAGGTGTTTATTGTAATTGACTATTTTTCAGCTAATGCATGGATTTTCTACTTAACTAACTTGAGCTTTAGAAGGAGTTTAAGTGCGTTCCTATTCTATTTGCATCTATTTATTATCATATTATAGTGGTGTTTATCTATATTACTTAGAATTCATCTTTTATATGCTTTGAATTCATATATAAATGAACTGATTGTGTTTTTACAGTTTCATATGTGTTTATCTCTTGAGTAAAACTTTGATATGCCTCAACTTCTACATTAAGTAGATTCATTGGATTATTGATCGGTTTGACTCCATAAGCCCAATGTATACATGCTGATATGATTCTCATCCTATATCTATCATTTATCTATTCATTACTGAAATAGAGTTAGCCATCTATATTTTTATCCAAATCATTAACCCTTGAGAGAGCCCTCTCAGGCTTAGGAGGTTAAGCCTCAGTCAAAAGATTAGGTTTGAAATAGTTACATGAAGTTGACTGAACAAGAAGCCTATCAAATCCAATTTTGTGATAACAATATATATGCACATTATAGATTCCCTCATGTATACATGTATTGGTTACCTTTCCTTTGATATCGTTTAACATAATACACATGTTTGGATCACTTCATATAATGTCTACATGTCTTATGTACATTTTTATTTAATGTGGTTCATAACATGATTTATGATTGGCTAATGAAATATTTTATATGATCATCTAGAATGATGATGCTACATGTATGCATTTGCATTTTAGATGGACTAAAATATTATAGGTTGAAGTCTTGGTGGAGAATGGGGAAATACACTCAGGTGGATGTAGGCATCTATCAACAAGTTGTACTTTTGTTTCACATACTTCTAACGTTGTTATTCCTTTCAATAGTTGACACAAGAATTCATGCTATCGAATCGAAATTATGCTAAAAATGTAGTTTGATAATGTCACGAAGGGAGTGATCAATGCAATTACGTTATTTGTTTTATCATTTCATGTTTTACTTGGAAATGAATCACCTTGGAGGTGAGTGATAGAAGATTTAACAATCGATCAGTGATTCACAATGTCAACTGCATTCCCAACATTGTCATTAAGGATGAAGCCATAGGCTTCACTGCCATAGTCAACATTTTAGTCTTGCCATGTCCCATGCCTTCCAAATCTAAATATAAAGCTTTTGCATTGTCTCATGCATTCCAGATGATCTAAAAAATGATCCTTTAATACAAACTAGATTTTGGACTATTAAGATATTAGGAGGCCTATGTAGACCAAGCACCTTGCCAAAAACCAATTTCCTCTTCAAGAAGTTCATCCCATCCTTGATACACTATAGCCCTAGCAGCCATATCTCTAAGCGCTATTGGAGGTATTTGTAGGGACATAAGACCGTGCCCAATTTTGGGATGTATGATATGCTCTGGCCTCCAAAGTTTTATACCAAGCATGCTTGGACCTCCAAGATCCTTAAGGAAGAGAAAATACACCTGACCCAATAACTTTTAATGACTTACTCATCATCATCGTCCTCTGCACCAGCATTAAAAGCATTCAACTGAGCAATAAATTTGTTCTTTCTTTCTTCGTAGGTTAGTTTCCTTGTTGTTTTCCTTCACGTTGGACATAATATTCTGCCTAATTCCTGGTTGTATGCTATGCTCTGGCCTCCAAAGTTTGTAGCTTAAAATTTTTATACCAAGGATGCTTGGACCTCCAAGATCCTTAAGGAAGAGAAAATATAGCTGACCCAATAACTTTTAATGGTTTATGCATCATCATCGTCCTTAGCACCAGAATTCAAAGCATTAAAATGAGAAATCAATTTTTTCTTTCTTTCTTCGTAGGTTAGTTTCCTTGTTCTCTTCCTTCACGCTGGACATAATATCGTGCCCAATTCTAGGTTGTATGCTATGCTCTGGCCTCCAAAGTTTTTCCCTTAAAATTTTTATACCAAGGATGCTTGAACCTCTAAGATCCTTAAGGAAGAGAAAATATACTTGACCTAATAACTTTTAATCATTTAATCATCATCATCGTCGTCAGCACCAACATTCAAAGCATTTGACTGAGCAATCAATTTGTTCTTTCTTTCTTCATAGGTTAGTTTCCTTGTTCTCTACCTTCACACTGGACATAATACTGTGCCCAATTCTGGGTTGTATGCTATGCTCCGGCCTCCGAGGTTTGTAGCTTCAAAGTTTTATACCAAGCATTTTTGGACCTCCAAGATAGTTAAGGATGAGAAAATACAGCTGACCCAATAACTTTTAATAATTTACTCATAATTGTTTCATTGTTCATTTGCCTATTTTATGGTTAGCTGTTTGTATTTTTGTGGACGTGCTCTTGATTATATTCACTGGTAAGCAGGGTCCTATATTCAGAGGAGCCCGAGACTTCTTTGAAGCTTTAATCATTTTTCTAACAGATTGACACATTTGCTATTGAATTGATAATGTTATGGGAGGCAAGAGTAACTTTCGGTGCAACTAATGATGGGGTGCAAAATGGTTTGTGTTACACCATTTTTTGGTCATCTAACCTGTTACTAATAGATGGACCAAAGTACACCATGTAAGAAAAATTTTACCCTAAGTAAAAATGCTTTCACTATGAAAAATAACTTAGTAAACCACATTTATTAAGTTGTTTATGGTCTAAACAAGAAACCCCATGAGGAAATATTGAATAAATCCATATTTGTTTGAGTTTCCTCAAGGAATAATTAATTAAACAACAGTTTAATTAATATTCCTGCTCATATTTAACCCAAAACAGGAAAAATAACTAGATAAATCATTATTTATCTTATTATTTTCTAGGAATAATTGTTTAAACCTTATTTAAATAATATTCCTTGTTAAATTTGACTAAATCATTTATAAATAATTGAACAAATCATTATTTATTTAATTATTACTCAACCACATCCTTAAAATAATAAATAAATTATTTATTTATTTATTATTTACAAATAAAGGGATTTGACCAAAGTCAAATTCTTTTTCCCTCCAATAAATATAATAAAATATTCCATAAAAGTTGGATCTTTATTTGGTTAATAATATTTTAACTATGCACTAATATCTAGACTAACTCAATACTTTGTTATAAATAGAAGGGGTTTTCTATTCATTCACTACCTTTTGTTGCATAAAGATCACTCTGGATCTATACTTTTGGTTTGACTTTGATCCACCATCATTGTCATATTTTGCTATCATTTTTCTTGTGAGATCCCTTTGAGTTCCATTTTTTTCTGGGTTTTCTACACCATCAAGAGAGAGAGATTTTAGATCTAAAGTGTTGAGGACTTACAAGAACCAATCCCATTGAGGAGGACTGGTAACATCCTTATATGTTCTCCTCCCAAGTGCCATAAATACAAAATTATTTAAACATATTATGGTCTTGTCTATTGGATGCATGGAGCAACCCTTGCTTTTATTTACTACTTAGTGTCTATTAATGCATAGATCTAGATTTTTGGAGCATTTATCTTGGTCAACTAATTGCAGATCTAAAGATATTGGCAGTGATCTTTGCTGTTAGGGTTGTTTGTTATGCACAATGTTAGCTCCCCATAATTTTCTAAATTGATTGAGATATAAAGGTACAGGGTAACATCAAAACAATCTTTGTAATCCTAGGACCTAACCTTCCTAGATTCGGAGAGGGATCTCTCTAGTAGGTGCCAAGATGTAAACTTTCTTACTGATTAGGGTTGATTTTAGGCTAGATGTTAAGTGCAGGTTATTTTGATTATTTTTGGTTGGGTATGATGCTCAGATAGATTTAGATAGAAAACAAGGAAGATTGTTTAGTCATTGGTCAATGGATTCAAACAAGGTCATGCAAGAGTTCATCAATGGTTTCAAGAGCATTTGCAGGGAAATTTAACTTGGTTGGTGAATCTTTAAGGTTGTGAAGGATCATGAGATGGACATTAAACTTGGGAAAAAGCAAGCTAATAAAGGGCAGAAGTAGAATCCTTTATATACTTTTAAATTGAGAGAGTTAGAAGATTTATAAGCATAGCAAGAGAGTCAAAATGTTAAGAAGCACCTAATCCATTTGATTTCAGACTGGAAGCAGATAATCAACCAAGAAAACATTTAGATAAAACATACAAAGGAAAAAACTTGTTTAATCTTTTATGGGTTTTATCATCAAGAGTAGGAAAAACATTTAAGTTGCACAAGTAACTATAACCATAGAAGAAGAGATAAACTATAGCATCCACAGTGACAGATATGAGAGTTCCTTGAGACAATTTTAGCTAAGTAAGGCAAAGAGCATGGTTAAGACAGACTTCTTTGACAAGCTATAGGCAAAGCTGCTTCAAAATAAGATTTCAAGAACAAAGTATTTCAGAGGTAACAATATGCACAGCTAGCCATAAATCGTAATTGATACTAAATTATATAAATCATTCAAGAAAATATACAAGCCAAAAACTTATTAGAGAGAAAAATATGAATTCTCTAACATATCTTAAGCAGAAGAAAACATTTAGGTAGTGAAGGAAACAAACAGATCTAAGGTGCCATCAACAAGCATATCTTAGTCTAAATTTTTTTTCCTACTGCAACATAGATGGATGGAAAAAATATGAGAAACTTAGAAAACATTAACAAGAGAAAAATTCACCATCAACCAGGCCTATCGATCCTACAAACAGTCCTTCTCCATCAACAACTGAATCAGATCATGCATAAGCTCCAAGACATCAATTTCTCATCAAAGGCTTCAAGGGACTATGTATTACTTCGGCATAAGTCATCAACATCCAAAAAAATATACAAGAGCCTCATGATCTATTTATGGAGCAAATGAGGAGGTGGAAACCCTAAGAAGCTTCCAGAAACCCTAATTCAGCCATAAATGTCATAAATGTGCTTAATTACCATGCAAGACCCAAGACACATAAGAGATAAGAAAATAAATGAAACACACCAAAACATAACCCCCCAATCAAATCAGGAGTTTTTTATCCAATAAAATATAAAAAAACTAATTTTCCATTAATTAGTATCTTTTGTTGACTTTTTGGCAAAAAGTTGTCTCTGTGCGTAGCTCCATATCAACAAAAATTGGGGTCTATTGCAGCTGAGTTTTGGACCCCTTCCCGGCATCGGATTCAGGCCCGTGATGGCTCGCTGGAAATATTAGACATTCTAATTTCCAGAAATACTTGATTTGTACTGAATGGATGCCATTTAGCTGCTCAAAAATCCAATCTCCCACGACTGCACAACGCGCAGCGCCAGGCCTGAAAAGGAGGCAGAAAGGTTATGTTTGAGGTGTCTTTTGACCTTTTGAGGGAGAAAAAATACTCCAAATGATCTGAAATTTTTTATAGAGACTGTTGGATACATTAAAAACCTAGAAATTTAAACTTTAGGAGCTGAGGATGCCCCAAAAAAGAGCATAGCGCCTAGGGTGTTGCGCTCCTAGGGGCCAAAATTTGGAAAAAACAAAAAATGTCTGAATTTTCTTCAAAATCAGTGGGTAAAACCCTGAAGGGGTTTTAGACACTTACTGAGAAGAATCAGCTAAGATCCCAAGTATATCATGAACTTTGGTCCTTTTTATCTCTTCTAGCTCTAGGAGGGCTTGCCTCAATTTAGCATTGACAATCATGCTCTTCCTTGCATAATGTTTCACCATTTTCTTCTGCAAGGCAAAGCCCCTCTTCACCTCTTTGAAATTCTTGTGCTCCTGTTTGTAATAGTAAATGACCCTTTATGCCCTTTCAAAATTCTTTTCCCATTCTTGAAGCTGGGCATCTTTTTCTAAGAGGAGAAATTTTGTGTTTATCCCTTGGTCCTCATTATCACTGTCTAGATCAACAAAGGGAGGACCTTGAGAAGCTATTTTCATCCTTTTTCTCCTCTTGATTGTTGCCTTTGGCTCAACACTCCTCATTCTTTCTTTGCCTTTTTCTGATGCTTTGGTATTTTGTGAGGAGGTGGCCCTTTTCCTTTTAGAGGCAGCAAACACACTCCTTTTCCCTCTATGGTAAGTGTATGAGAGAGGGGAAATCATGCGAGTCTCAAAGGAAATGTTGACATTAATTTTTCCTTCACTATGCTCTTATTTTTCTATGTCTTCTATGGACTGATTTTTGTCAAGACAGTCATGACAACTGTCATGACTGTCATGACTCTTTCTTGGAATGTCTTGGGCACTTGGATAGCTGCCTTCCTCATCTGATTGTTCTCCTTCTTCACTATTTTCCTCTTCTTCCTCATTTTCTTCTTCCTCTTCATCATCATTTTCATCTTCCTCTTCATCATCATGTTCATTGTTTTTATCTTTGGGACTTCCATCACCGATTTCATCTTTGTTTTCTTCTTCATCATCTTACTGCCTTTGGCCATTGCTACTTTCTTCTTGGCCACTTTCCTCTTCCTCATTTTATTCTTCCTCTTCATTAGCTTTGCCATCTTCCTCTTCATCAAATTCTTTCTCACTTTCCTCTCCTTGTTCATCATTATCTGTCTCATCTTATTCCTCACTATTGCCTCCTATTTTCCCTTCACTAGGGCTACTGTCAGCCCCTTCACTTGGTAAATCAGGGGAGGAAGTAATAGGTAAAATTCTTTGTGGAGAAGGCACATGGGGAGATGATGGCTATGTGGAGGTATATGGTTGTGAAGTGGAAGGCAAGCTCTACTGGATGAAGTCCCAGGGGTCTGAAAACACATTATGTGAGATGAAGGTCTCCCAAGATATACCTTGTTTTTCTAGTTGGTATAGAACAATCATCTTGATCAGGGAATGATGAAAGAGGCTAGGCATTTGATGGTCATACCTTTTCCTCTTGACAGCAGAGGCCATTTTATCAATACTCCAGAAAAGGTAATAAGGTAGGTTCATCATTTTGAATTTGGAAAAATGCATCAACAATCTAACATGATATGAATAGAGCCGGCAGTACCTTCCCTCACATGTGAAAAACTTGATAATCTGCTTCATTAATGCTACATACCTCTCTAGAAAATAAGAAAAAAGGAAAAATAGCCTTGTAGTTTTGCTGGCAAGTAGGTTTCAAATAAGGCGCATAATAACCCAAATCCAATTTCTTTTGTTTGAACCAAAGCTCACCAACATCGGGTATACCAGTTGCCTTGGAAATGATTTTAGATGAAAGCTCGAATTGGACCCCTGCTAGATCAACTTGGTGATTTTGTAGGCTACAAGAAAAAAACCTGGTTAAGTCTGGATGGTATTCAACTTGCTTGACCTTCTCAAAAAAATGGAACCATCCTACATCCTGGAAGCACGAAAGGATAATAGGAGAGGAAGTAATTGGAGTGGTGTCTAGGGGCTCAAACCTTTTAGCTTTTCCTCCATGACGTTTTGGCTTGGTGGGATTATGGCTCTCATCACCACTAGTGTGACTATCTCTCTCTGACGTGATGGATGGTCATTGATTCACCCTTAGATTACAACATTCTATTGGGTCATAGCTACAACTATGCAATGTCTGTTTTCCCATCTGCGGTTCACCATAAGATGTCCTTCCCCCATAATGGAAATATATTCACCATTTACCAGTTGACATATTACGAACCGAAGTCTCAGACCTCCCCTGAGTCCATCATCTCTTCGGTGGCCAATAAGAAAACCATCGATCCTTTGACTAGTGTCTCACTTGGAGTCTACAAAGAATCCTCTTTGCTTGGTACATTCCCTGGCCTTCCTCCTCCTGTCTCTGATCCCAGCTCATAAAATGTTTTCATGATGCAATCATCTCAAGCTTCCCTCAAGAAGTCCGCTTCAGCTAGTCAGTAGCCTCGCCCTTCGTAGCCTACTCTTAGCCCTTCGATTCAGCCTTTTGGACCCCCTCCTCCTGGCCCTTCACCTACAACTAGTATTGATGCAGGGGCATTAGACACTAGCCAACAATGTAGGAGTTTTGTCCACATGTTGTGGTTAGGAGGGTTTGAAAACAGTCAAATTGTCACAAATAGGTGTCAATACCTTAGCTGATTGTATTATTAGATCAGTTAGAGTCGTAGAAGTTGAATAGCTCAGTTAGTCTATCTGTCATATCCCAGTTAGTTGAATTGTTTTAATTAGACTGTTGATTTCCTGAAACGGTCCTCTCAGAGGAACCGAAGAGTCATAGGTTTATGTATATAATTGTAAACCCTTGTATGTATGGAAAAGGACAAGAAGAGGAGAGGAGATTTCTGCAATAAACTCTGTGTGTTACAATTTCTTCCAGTTGAATAATTTCAATTTTCATTGGCCATCGAATTGTCTGAATTCTTATTAATGAAGAAATTGTTTGATTGAGAAATGATTGTATACTGGTTTGGTGCGAATCGTTGTGAATGGTGATTGTATGAATGCCATATACCTCTGTCTGGTGTTTCCTAAATTTATTCGAGCAAACCCTGTGAAGTTATCACCACCCGCAGGCATGGTTTGTATATAAAAGCCATTGGAATAGAATCTCGTTATTGTGGATTGAAACCTGCCGAGGATTAACCCGAGGTTAGATGTGGGTTAATAAACAAAGAAGAACACAAACCCAAGGAGGAACCCTGGTTAAACACTGGGCACAAACCGCGAGTGGTTTCGGTGAACAGCAAAGGCTGGAAGCGGTATTCATCGTACCACTCTTATACGAAACGCGGTATTGAAGAATTGGTAGTGATTCCATAGAATGCCTGACGCGTGTCGCCGAGTGAAATTGGACAACCACTTTCCCGTATGGGCCGTCGTATGTTATCGTTTGCGCATGTTGATCAAGCGATATAGGTTGGATCGGGCAACGCGATATCAGCCGTCGGATAAGGAAACAAGATTAACAAAGGTACGAATCAGTCATATGTTCCACGTCAGTGCTGGGGCCCAGTTATAAATTATATTAATTAGAACCTTTTAACTAAGGTATGGCAGCATAATACAAGTCGAAAGATATATTTAAAATTACAATGGTTTTCAAATGATATTTATTTATCAAATTCCCCGGATTTGATAAATAAAATTCCAAGAAAAAGAAATAGACCACGTGAGGAAAAAGAAAGAGAGACAGAACCATGATGACGATTGACCACTCCTCCTCAGGACTGACTTTCAGCCTTTGTTGCGTTATTTTTGGTATCAAAGCTATTGTCTGAAGTTTTTTTTGCTGACATGGCAATCCGAGTTGGTAGAGGTGCTGGCAGGAGGAGACCTGTTGCCAACGCTGAGGTGTTGGGGATGTTGCAAAGGGTCGAGGCTAGAATGGATGTCATAGAGCAAAGATAGACCAGAGATCCTGAAGACATCAGCGAACCTGAAACAGAAGAAGCAGAAGAAAATGTTGAAATTCCTCCTGACATGAGGCTCCTTAGAACTGTTCTGGGGTCTACAGTTAAGCCCAGAATTTAAGTGTCAAGCTATGCAGGGGGACTGAATCGAGAGGAGCTAGTGGACTGGATTAATCAAATAAACAAGTGATTCGATTATGAAGAAATAAGTGAAGATAAGAAGGTCAAGTTTTCAGTGACAAAGCTGAAAGGACATGCTGCACTTTGGTGGGATGGAGTGCAGGCAGAAAGGAGGAGAGTTGGCAAGCAACCTATCAAGAGCTGGAACAGAATGATGGCTAAATGAAAAGGTAACTTCTTTCCTAGTGATTACCAGCTAACATTATATAAGCAAATGCAGAACCTGAGATATAGGTTGCTGACAGCAAAGGAATACACAGAGGAATTCTACAGAGTAAGCATAAGGGCTGGGCAATTCCAAGACACACCAGAGAAGACTGCCAGATATGTGAATGGTCTCAAGCTAGAGATCCAAGATGATATTGGTCTCCTGTCTCCTAAGACAGTGGAAGAGGCCTATTAGATGGCCTTGAAAGCAGAGGAGAAACTCCTGAGGAAACAGTCTGCCAAGAAGAGAGGTACTTTCCGGGGAAAGGGAAATTAGGGTCGTAGAGGAAAGCATGCTACACCCAGGGATGGAGCTAACAGTAGCTCACCTCAGAATGCATCTACAGAGGATGATGCAAGGGGAAGAAGGGGTTCTTATAGAGGAAAAGGAAGAGGAGGTAGAGACAGAGGCAGAGGTAGAGAATTGAGGTTTTATAGATGTCAGCAAGTGGGACACAAGCACTATGAATGTCGAGAGAATGTGGGTGATGGTCCAAGGAATGTTGTTGTTGGCCAGACTGGAGAAGAGGCAGAAATTGAAGAAGAAATTCTTCCAGAGAGGGGAGAATCCTTGGTGGTGAATAAGATCCTGTTGAAGCAAGCCAAAGAGGTCATTGAGCCTTCACAAAGAAAGACTTTATTTAGGAGCATATGCAAAGTCCAAGGGAAATGCTGCCAGCTAGTCATTGATAGTGGTAGCACAAACAATTTGGTTTCCATTGAGGTAATAGAAAAATTGAAGCTGAAGACAAGGGAGCATCCAACTCCCTACAAGGTGTCCTGGCTGCACAAAGGGCACCAGCTGGTTGTGAAAGAATAGTGTGAGATAGAGCTGCAAATGGGAAAATAAAAAGATAAGGTCCTGTGTGATGTAATGCCCATGGATGTGTGTCATATACTGCTGGGTAGAACTTGGCAGTTTGACAGAGCAGCAGTGCATGATGGCAAGAAGAAAACTTACAAGTTCTTTAAGGATGGGGTTCATCATACATTGATTCCCATGGAGGAAGGAGAGCCATCCAGCAGAGTGATTGATCCAAAGACCTTGTTGCTAAGCGGGAAGGAATATCTACAGCAGATAGAAGAAGAAGAGGTAATCTTTGCTTTAGTTTGCAAGCCTAAAGTAGTTCTTACTTCTACAAATATTCCTGATTTACCAGTAGAGATACAAGAGATGTTAGATGATTACTGTGACATTGTTGTGGATGATTTATCTGATGAGCTGCCACCTGTGAGGAAGATCAGCCATCAAATAGATTTTATCCCTAGTTCAAATCTGCCAAATAAGGTAGCCTACAGAATGACTCCCAAGGAAAATGAGGAAATTAGGAGACAAGTACAGGAGTTGGTGGACAAAGGACTGATCAAAGAAAGTCTGATTCCATGTGCAGTACCAGCAGTTTTGAGCCCAAAGAAAGATGGAGGTTGGAGGATGTGTACTGATTCCAGAGCAATTAATAAGATCACAATCAGGTATAGATTCCCTTTGCCCAGAATTGAGGATTTAATGGAATATTTGAGTGGTGCCAAATATTTCTCAAAGATAGATTTAAAGAGTGGATATCATCAAATTAGAATAAGAGAGGGTGATGAGTGGAAAAATGCCTTTAAAACAAATGAAGGGTTATATGAATGGATGGTAATTCCCTTTGGGTTGTCAAATGCACCTAGCACTTTTATGAGACTTATGAATGAAGTGTTTAAATAATTCATTGGTAAATTTGTGATAGTATATCTGGATGATATAGTAGTTTTCAGCAGAACTAGAGAAGAACATTTAAGGCATCTTAATCATGTTCTGAAGAAGCTGCACCAAGAGAAACTGCTGATAAATTTGAAGAAATGCTCATTCATGAAGGAAGAGTTGGTGTATCTGGGATTTTTTTTTTTCTGCAGAAGGATTGAAGATGTACCTAGAAAAGGTTAAGGCAATTGTGGAGTGGCCTTCACCCAGGAATGTTTTTGAGGTAAGAAGTTTCCATGGACTTGCTAGTTTTTACATAAAGTTTATAAGAAACTTCAGTAAGATTAATGCACCCATAATAGAGACAATAAAGAAGAAAAAATAGACATTGAAGTGGACTGTTGAAGAAGAAAGGAATTTCAAGCTGCTGGAGGAAAAGATAATAGAGAAGCCTTTTTTGATTCTGCCTGATTTTACAAAACCATTTCAAGTAAAATGTGATGCCGGTGGAGAGGCCATTGGAGCTGTGTTGAGTCAGGATGATAGGCCTGTGGCATATTTCAGTGAGAATTTGAATGACACCCGAAGAAAGTATTCCTATTGTGAGAAGGAATTCTATGCAATTGTTCAGGCACTGAAGAAGTGGAGACATTATCTTATGTCCAGGGAATTTGCATTATATTCTAACAATCATGCTTTGTAGTATATTGTATAGCAGCCCAAATTGAAACATAAGCATGCTAAATGGGTTGAGTATCTCCAAAGTTTTAATTTTGTTTTGAAACATATAAGTGGCCAAGCCAATAAAGTAGTTGATGCTTTGAGTAGGAGGCACATGCTTGTTCAAGAGACAAATTTTGAAGTTGTAGGGTTTGATTTTCTGAAAGAATTGTATAAAATAGATCCAGATTTTAAAGAAGCATTTGAGGCATGTAGTAACCCTATTTTAATAGATAGAAGCCAGTGGCTGGATTATTTCTTGCAGGAGGACTTACTATTCAGAAGAAGCCAACTATGTGTACCAAAATGTTCCATGAGGGAAAATTTGATCAAAGAGAAGCATAGTGGTGGACTTGCTGGACACTTTGGTACTGATAAGACTTATGAGCAGCTGATTCAGTTTTATTTCTGGCCCAAGATGAGAGAAAAAGTAGACAAGTTTTTGAAGAATTGAAAGATTTGTCAATATGCCAAAGGAAGGAGCCAGAATGCGGGATTTTACACTCCCTTACCTATTCCAGATAGGCCTTGGGACATGGTGAGTATGGATTTTGTTCTAGGATTGCCCAAGACTCAGAGAGGGAATGATGCAGTCTTTGTTGTGGTGGAAAGATTCTCCAAAATGGCACATGTTATTCCATGTTATAAAACTAGTGATGCCACCCATGTTGTTAACTTGTTCTTCAAAGTTTTTAGATTGCATGGGTTGCCCAAGAGTATTGTTTCAGACAGAGATACCAGATTTCTGGGCCATTTTTGGAGGACACTGTGGAAGAAACTTGGTACCAAACTAAGTTTTAGCTCAGCTTATCATCCTCAGACTGATGGGTAAACTGAGGTAGTGAATAGGAGTCTAGGAAATTTATTGATAAGTCTTGCAGGAGAGCATCCCAAGTAGTGGGATCATATTTTGCCCCAGGCAGAATATGCATATAATTACTCACCAAACAGAAGCACAGGGCAGAGTCCATTTCATATTGTTTATGGAATGCACCCTAGAGGGATATCAGAGTTAAGAAATCTGGGAAGAGAAAACCTAAGGAGTGCAGATGGTGAGGAATTATCTTCAGAGATCCAGGCCATACATGAACAAGTGAAACAACAACTACAAGGCAACAACATCAAATACAAAAGCAGAGCAGACTTGACCAGAAAAGAAGTTCATTTGGAAGTAGGAGATCAGGTTTTGGCACACTGAGAAAATAGAATGCCCCAAAGAAAGCAGATGTCAGGGCTCAAGAAAGTTCAAAAGATTAGCCATGTAAAGATAAGAAGAAGTTTTCTTCAAGAATGCTAAGTAGATTAGTCTACCTCAAGTTAAACACTTCCTGCTTTTAATGCTGTGACTTGGAGGTGTATACATGATGGGGAAGAAAGAGAAGCATGGCAAGGGTGATTGATTTGAGAGAGCAAATACCTCCACAACCATTTCAACCGCAGAGAAGACAATACAACACTATCCTAGCATCTAGAGAGAGTAATGTGATTGATCAAATGGAAGATAAGACAAGACAATTATTGATCAAGAAATGCCTTGGATGATAGGTAGATTAGTGGTGGGCATGGACAGAGCCCATGAAGCAAGATTTCCCTGACCGAGCGTGGTAAAGGACACTAGCCAGCAATGTAGGAGTTTTGTCCACATGTTGTGGCTAGGAGGGTTCGAAAACAGTCGAATTGTCACAGCTAGGTGTCAATACCTTAGCTGATTGTATTATTAGATTAGTTAGTCATAGAAGTTGAATAGCTCAGTTAGTCTATCTGTCATATCCCAGTTAGTTGAATTGTTTTAATTAGACTATTGATTTCCTGAAACGGTCCTCTCATAGGAACCGAAGAGTCATAGGTTTATGTATATAATTGTAAACCCTCGGATGTATGGAAAAGGACAAGAAGAGGAGAGGAGATTTCTACAATAAACTCTGTGTGTTACAATTGCTTCCAGTTGAATAATTTCAATTTTCATTGGCCATCGAATTGTCTGAATTCTTATTAATGAAGAAATTGTTTGATTGAGAAACGACTGTATACTGGTTCGGTGCGAATCGTTTTGAATGGTGATTATATGAATGCCATATACCTCTGTCTGGTGTTTCCTAAATTTATTCGAGCAAACCCTGTGAAGTTATCACCACCCGCAGGCACGGTCTGTATAGAAAATCCGTTGGAATAGAATCTCATTATTGTGGATTGAAACTTGCCGAGGATTAACCCGAGGTTAGACGTGGGTTAATAAACAAAGAAGAACGCAAACCCGATGAGGAACCCTGGTTAAACACTGGGCACAAACCGTGAGTGGTTTGGGTGAACAGTAAAGGCTGGAAGTGGTATTAATTGCACCACTCTTATACGGAACACGGTATTGAAGAATTGGTAGCGATTCCATAGAGTGCCTGACACGTTTCCTCGAGCGAAATTGTAAAAACCACTTTCCCGTACACGTCGTCACGCATTATCATTTGCGCATGTTGATCAAGCGATATACATTGGATCGGGCAACGCAATAAGAGCCATCGGATAAGGAAACAAGATTAACGAAGGTACGAATTAGTCGTATGTTCCACGTCAGTGCTGGGGCCCAGTTATAAATTATATTAATTGGAACCTTTTAACTAACGTATGGCAGCGTAATACAAGGAAAAATATATATTTAAAATTGAAATGGTTTTCAAATGATATTTATTTATCAAATTCCCTGGATTTGATAAATAAAATTCCAAGAAAAATAAATAGACCACGTGGGGAAAAAGAAAAAGAGACAGAACCATGACGACGATTGACCACTCCTGGAATGGTTCCTCTTTACCCTCCTGGAATGGTTCCTCTAGGCCTTAACCATCTTAGAGTCGTCCCGCTTGGCCATTACCCCTCCGGTGAGATACTGTTCCTAGCTCCCCCTCCTGGAGTGTTCTTAGTACCCGTCATGGCTACCCTATCTCTTCCCAACCTGACCCTGGGGATTCTCATCTGGTACCTTGATCCCCCAGCCGCTACCCCACCTAGTCAACCTAAACCTTATATTGCTTTGACACTGGTTCAATCGGTCCCTATGACCTCTCCCGCTGCTACTGTGCCTCAGCCACCTCAACCGGAATCTCCTCCTATTGCAATAGCTTCGGTTAATGGGGGAAAAGCCAACAGAAAGGGAACTAAAGACAAGGCTACTCCAACAAACCCTTCCCCTCCTCATCTGCCAAAGCATACTATCTAGTGTGCTTTGTATGATGTTTTCGGTCATGCCACCCATACCTATCCAGAATTGCCTCACCTCAAGCCCATGGTCAACGAGACATATCCGGAATCTAATATCCTTGTGGTGTATGTCACTATACCTGATTCAATCCCGAAACTAAAATCCTTGCGCACAAATCACCGTTGTGCTTTGTGTGATTTCCATGGCCATTACACTCACCTCTGTCCCCGCCTTGAGGAGTATTGTTCCTATTTGGAAGTGTTCCACCAATTCAAGGCCAAGCATAACAAGTTCACCTCCCCCTTGCTTGCGAGTTCTGCTTCAGTAGAACTAAAGGATCTACCTGTTCCCATTAACATTCCCCCTCCTGATGTCGAAATGACGAAGCCTTAGGCCACCATTTTCTACCTATCATAATCCATGAGACCCTCGGTGGAAGCCCCCCTGGAGACTTCCCCTGATGTTTAACTTTACCTCCCTTCAGCGATCACCCTGGGCTCAACATCGGTAGATCCTTTATCTGCTTACTCTTCCATCATGCCCCATGAAGTTGCGCATGTGAGCCTTTCTTCACGTGATGATGAGTCAGGTAGATCTACCTCTTCAGGTGGTCTCCATTCCTCCAATCACCCCATCTTCCATTCAGATGAAGACATTATGGAAGTGATGACCGACCCTGAATTTCCATGGGATGATATGCACCACCGTGCATACTTCCTCGCACAACATCCCCACGACCAATATGCTGTGGAAGCTAAAGACTTCATTCGTGATGAAGTCGATTGGTTTAGAAATACCATCCCTACACCAGATGCTTTCAAAGAAGGAAATATGGCCAATATCTCTCCTATCATTAAAATTGACATTTATGAAAAACCAGGGGTAGAAGAAAATATCACCATGGGCGTCCAATGCACCCCGGAAGAAATTGAGGCTTACACCAAGCTATTCAAATAATTCCATGATGTTTTCACCTGGTCATATTTAGAAATGCCCGGACTTGATCTCGCCATTGTCGAACACCATATCGATACATGGCTCGATTCCAATCCTGTCCATCAAAAGTTGAGACCCATTAATCCTTCCAAACGAGAGGTTGTCAAAGCTAAAATTGATAAGCTCAAGTAGGCTATTTTTATCTATCCTATCAAATAAACCACTTGGGTGTCCAACCCAGTTCCCATTCTCAAGAAACAAGGCACCATCCATACTTGCACTGACTTTCGCGACCTAAACAAAGCTTGTCCCAAAGACAACTTCCCCACACCATCCATTGACCAAATCATTGATGAGTGTGCAGGGCACGAGGTTCTATCCTTCATGGATGGTTTCTCTAGGTACAACCAGATTGTTATCCATCATGATGATCAGCTTAAGACTATGTTCATTAGTACGTGGGGAACCTTCGCTTATCAGGTCATGTTGTTCGGCCTTAAAAATGTTGGAGCCACTTTTCAATGGGCCATGTCTTAGTGCTTCCATGACATGGCTCATATTATCCTTACTTATTTAGATGACCTCACTGCACATTCTAAACATTGAGCACAACACCTCCACGATCTATTTACTATCTTCCTCTGATGTCACAAGTATAATATCTGCCTCAACCCGCTGAAGTGTGTATTATGTGTTCATGCCAGCTATATTTTATGCTTCATCGTGTCTAAAGATGGTATAACACTTGAACCATTGAAATTTCAAGCTATCCTTGATCTTCCTATTCCTCGTACCTTACGCCAATTACGAAGCCTCCAAGGCAAAGCTAATTTCCTTCATCGGTTCATACCTGACTATGCAACCACCGTGCATGGGTTCCTTAGACTCCTCCAATATAACATTCCATTTGTGTGGGATGCCTATGCTTAGGAGTCATTTGATGCCTTGAAACATGCTCTCACATCTGCACCCTTGATTCGTCCCCCTGACTTTGATAGGGACTTCATCCTGTACATCTTCGCTTCCACCTATTCGGTCGCTGGAGTTCTTCTTTAGGAATATGACAATGGAATAGATCATGTTATCTATTATTTCAGTAAGAACTTGGTATGCCCTGTTGTATCCTACTCACATGAAGAGAAATTAACACTAGTTGTTGTGTTCTCAGTCTAAAAACTTTGTCATTACATCCTCATGCGTTCCACCAAGGTCGTGACTAATTCCAACCCTATGGCCTTCATATTGAGTCACTGAATCATCAATGGGAAGTATGCATGTTGGATCATTATCCTACAGGAATTCGATCGTCAATTTTTCACACGCAAAATTAAGAAAGGTTTAGCCCTTGCTGAACTCATTTCTAAATTACCTACCGATACGTAGGATCCCCCAATTAATGATGATTTTCCTGATGAACATCTATTTTCCATTACCACAGATGATCCTTGGTATGGGACATCCTCACTTACTTGCAAACCCAAAAGGTTACCCTCCATCTTGATCGTGATGCCCAATGACATATCTAACATCAGGCCCCCGCTACCTTATTATTGGTGATGACCTCTATTGTTGTGGTGTAGATATTGTCCTTCGTCGTTGTCTCACACATGCTGAAGCTGAGAAAGTCCTCAATGCCTGCCATAGTGGTGCTTGTAGTGGCCACCTCTTCGGTCTTGCCACTGCCCAGAAAATCATGCGCACTAGGTATTTTTGGCCTTCTCTCTTCGGTGATTGCATTGAAGTAGTCAAACACTATTCCAATAGCCAACATTTCACCCTTAAGGCTCGAGCTCCTCCATCTCCCCTCCATCCTATCGTCTCAGCTGGTCCCTTCTGTAAGTGGGCCATAGAAATTATGGAGTGCCGACCTTCATTTGCTAGTAACCACAAGTACATCATCGTGGCGGTTGACTATTTCACAAAATGGGCTAAGGCCATGCCAACGTTTAACAACACGGCAGCTACCACAGCCCTCTTTTTCTTTAACCATGTTATCATTCAATTCGAAGTTCTGAAACAGTTGGTCTCTGACCATGGCCAAAATTTTGAAGATGACATATGGCGTGAGCTATCCTCATCATTCGGTTTTTAGCACCAATATTCCTCCTCCTATTACCCCCAAGGTAATGGCCAAGTTGAAGCAGTCAATAAAATCCTTAAAACCATGCTTCAACAGATGGAGGATATTCACAAAAAAAACTGGCACCTTATGATCTTCCCTGCTTTGTGGGCCTATAGAACTTCTATTAAAACCGCCACCAGGTTTACTCCTTCCCACCTTGTTTTTGGAGAGGAGGCAGTTTTACCGATCAAGTGTGAAATCCCTTCCCTTCATCTAGCCGTATAACTTCTCCCTGACACCAAACCTTTAGAACAATGAATTATCATGCTTGAGCGTGCTTCCGAAGACCATCATGTTGCATTGCAAACAATCGAAGTGGCTAAGAAATGCACCAAAGCTCAGTATAACTGAAAATTACACCCTCGTACTTTTCACGAAGGTGATCTCGTTCTAGTGTATGACCAAGCCCATGATGTCCTCGGTCATGGGAATTTTGACTCATTATGGCTAGGCCCTTACATCATCAGTAAGGATTTAGGTAAGGGGGCATACCTCTCAGATGATTTATTTCGAAGGACACCCCCTTCCTAATCCTCGTAATGCACTCTATCTTAAGAAATATTACCCTTAGCATTTCCATCCTGAAATGGAAGTTCTATTTCTTTTAAGTAGCCAGATCACGATTTCTCGTGATTTGATACTTCACCAGGATACATTTTGTCCAAGAAGCATCACTTCACCACTCCTCAAAATCGAATTTCTTCACTTGAAACGCTTGTACTTAGGGCAACACTTTTCCTCCATACTCGTCCATGTTCGTGTTGATTTTCATTGTGAGTAACCATTTTTTACTCATGTTTTTATGGTCCCCATTGGACCTTTACTATGTGGAAACATCATTGCGTCGCCCTTATTTAGAGCATCCGAGTTGAGTCATCATCACATACATGGAGTCTATCCCGAGTCCCTTTGTATCCCACTATAGTCCTCCATCCTTCATTGCTTGGTTCCTCTCTCATGTCCCACATTATGGACTCCAGTCCTACTATCCCCTATCCCCCTTGATATTGTGTTAGTTGCTGCTAGGTCATCCATGCCCTTTATGATCTAACAAGGGAAGTCGTTTGTCCACTAATCAATACCCCCCATTTCATCATCATCCCTGGTGTTAGTCTCTCAATCGCTCTACTATTTTCTCTCATGCCTTAGTTGAGAATATCTTATTGCCTCACCTATGGTGGACCTCCTTTCGTCGACATCAGATCATTCATTTTAGAAGACAGGTCTAGAGGGTGGTTTACCTTGGTTCCAGCTTCCACTCTTGTTCGGTGCCTCAGATCAAGCAAAGGGACTCCTTTGAGCCCTTTGAATTGTTTTTTTCTCAGCTCTAGCTCATTACAGCATGATCAAGATCCGTATACTTGATGGTTCAGTGATGCAGCAGATTGGACCAATGATTCCCGGGTATGTGTGAAATGTTTCAGCCCTCATGAGGGGGTGGTCCTACAAGTAGCCCCCCACATGCCCGGATGACCTCTTCATTATAGCCTTTGATGCAACTCCATAGATTTGATGATGTCGACCTCAGTCACTTGCAGCGCCTTTTTTTTTGGTTGTATCAATCAGATTTTTAGAGCCCTTTCCTGTTTACAGGGGCATTTGGGTTGTATTTGTATCTCATGTACTCAGATATTATTGTATAAGTCTTGGCTATTATCCCAGGCACAGTATGTATGTAGGATTCATTATCATATTTTATCTGGCTCATGTTTATGCCAGCATGTATTATATAGTTCAGTCCCTTGTTTACTGGTTGCATTATTCTTTGTACTTTGTCCTGACAAGCATAGGTATGCCTCGCCCGCCATTTATAGCATAGGTACTTACTCATAAAAGAGACTTGTAACACCTATAAGTCTCACCTCCTCAGGGTCTAGTCCTCCAGTGCTTTGGTCTACCTTATATTTCTCTCTCTCTGACTTCCCCTTCGGTGTCTAATGATTGAGTTCTTACAACGTACTTCGGTCATACGATTAGCTCCTAATGCTTTGAAGGAAAATACATCCTGGTACATCATCTAACTTTATTCCTATTGATGGACAGGAAATACATATATAAAACAATTTACTAAATGAAATAACTTTCACTATGAAAAATAACTTAGTAAACCAAATTTATTAAGTTGTTTATGGTCTAAATAGGAAATATGAAAATATTGATAATACATATTTGTTTGATTTTCCTCAAAGAATATTATTCAACATGGACTGATAATATTCTAGTCATATTTAACTTAAAGCAGGGAAAAATAATTAGATAAATCATTATTTATCTGCTTAACTCTAGGAATAATTATTTAAACCTTATTAAAGTAATATTCATGTACATAAAATTTAATTAAATATTTATAAATATTGAATAAATCATTATTTATTTCATTATTACTCAACCAAATCCTTAAAATAATAAATAAATCATTTATTTATTTATTGTTTACAAATAAAGGGATTTGATCCAAGTCAAATTCTTTTTCCCTCCAAAAAATATAATAAAATATTCCATAAAAGTTGGATCTTGATTTGATTAATAATATTTTAAATATGCACCGATATCTAGACTAACTCAATATTTTGTTATAAATAGAAGGGTTTTTCCATTCACTCACTACATTTTTGTTGCCTAAAGATCACTCTGGATCTATACTTTTGGTCTGACTTTGATCCACCATCATTGTCATATTTTGCTACCATTTTTCTTGTGAGCTCCCCTTTGAGTTCCATTTTTGTCTCTGTTTTCTACACCATCAAGAGAGAGATATTTTAGATCCAAAATGCTGAGGACTTACAAGAACCCATCCCATTGAGGAGGACTGGTAACATCCTTCTATGTTCTCCTCCCAGGTGCCATAAATACAAAATTATTTAAACATATTCTTGTCTTTTCTATTGGATGCATGGAGCAACCCTTTCTTTTATCTACTACTTAATGTATTTTAATGCATAGATCTAGATTTTTGCAACATTTATCTTGGTCAAATAGTTACAAATCTAAAGATATTGGCAACCATCTTTGCTTTTAGAGTTGTTTGTTATGCACAACTAAAGTGGTATTTTTTCGTACGCTTGCCACTAAGATTCATACTAATAGTTTGGTAAGATGCTTATCAAGGAGTGTAAAAGGTATATTATACATAGATGCTTTTCGTGGTTTTTTATTCACTTTCAAATTTCAACTATTATTTCTTGTCTCTCAGGGCGGTGTTGTTTCCTACCATCCTGCCACTGAGTTCTTACCAATGATAGATAAGGTATGAACTAGGTCTATTTAATATTCAGTTTTATGTTGCTTTATATTCATTATAGAGAGGCAAACATGCTTGAGTTTGTTTCATAGCTGCAGATGTATTCAACAATGTTAAGTCCATTTGTGCTCTATTTACCAATTTACAGCTTGTTCATTAGAACTTTTGTTGGCATTGTTGTTGGCTAGCATTTATCGGGCAAGGGATTAGGGAAGTGCAAAGCTATAGTTTCATCTAAGTATACCTTTTATCCAGGATTTTGCATTGCTTGTTGGGAAGACAAAAAAAATCAGTGTAGCCTTGGCTGAAAGTCACAAATATTGTGTTTTTGTACATTACCGTCCTGTTGAAGAGGAGGTGAGTTATGTATTGACATGCAAGGGGGGAGTATTAGTAAGTAGAGCTCCACGCAGTTCTTGTTATTTAATATCTTGAAATAAGCCTTTCTTTTATTTTCCCTGTATTTAGTGAAATGATTTCATTTGATTTATATCCATGTAGGTATGTACAGGTCTTGGTTGTCAGATCCAAATTCTTAGTTTTCCGAAATTTCAGATTTTCTTGCTTTTGTACTTTGTCCTTCTCTAGATTCAATTCAAGCCTCTGTCCAATAGTTATGTCTAAATTTCCTGTGTAATTTGAAGGCCTGATTATGTTGGAACCAAACTTTAACCAGCACTGTAAATTCATTCCCATGGATCAATTAAATAATTTATATTGTCTAATTAACATTAAACACATCTGAATACTTAACTATTTTTCATATGTTTTGGAGTAGAGTTGGGGTGCACTTGTAGAGCATTTAACATGTGTAATTAAAGAGGGTGATGCTCAAGTTTTGGAATGGAAAATGTGCATAGCGATGTCAACAATCAAGGGTGGTTAAAGTATTTTAACTGATCACCATATCTATATACAATATGCCATCATTTTGTATTTCAAGGGTATGTTTTTGATAAATCTGCTTGGTTGTCTTTGTAATTGAGCAATGCTCCAATTACATGGACATGATAAGTTATGGTGAGTTTTATTTCACCATTTTTTATTCTCAGATAGTAAAGTCATAAATGTTAAGAAAAAGGGGAAAAAATGAATAACAACATGGTGTTTCATAACAACACATTTGAGGATGTACAAGAATAGGATAGTCCTCTTCACAATGCACACTAGCAAATTATTGTCCTTCCAAAGAAAGGCTTGAAAAGTATATTTCCACTATCAAACATATATATTATAAACATGTTACATTACAGACGTCCATTTTCCAATAGCATTATAATAACTCAAAGGTTCAATATGTCTGCATGCAATATAAACCTACAGAAACTAGGTGAAAGAAATCATGTTCTATCACTTGGTATTTTTTTCATTTAGGAAAATAAGGCATCTTATATTTCATTCATTCTCACTAAAAGCACTTGGTCTCATCTTGGGGACCTCAGAAATAAATTTTCAACATCTGCAAGGTTAAAGATCTCCTTTTAACTTCCTTTTGGTATAATTATAATTTAACACATGGAACTGTTTTGACGAACTTAGCTACGATAGGGTGATTGAGTAAATGTTAATTTGTCAAACTAATTTTCACATAAACCTTTATATAACATACTTTTTGAACTTGTTTGTTATTTTTTTGTTATTTGTTGATTGTGTTTATTTTAATGATTTCGTTTTCAATTGAATTTCCATCTTGATTCTATGTTTCTTTTTTGATTTGCAGGGACTATGAGGGACTATGACCTCCTGGACTATGAGGGACTATTAGCTCCTAGGACCAGATGATTAATGAAGCTAGAGAGGTTCCAATGGAGGTGAACCTGTGATGCCCAAATTAGAATCCAGAGGAGATAACCATTGAGGTGTTAGTGGAGGATTTTTTGGAGCTCACTCGATGATACATGAGGAAAAATGAGGACCAAATTTGTCACATGAATGAGATGAAGAAATAGGGCACATGATCACGAGCTCATGAATAATTTCAAGTGCAGGAGTTTTATGCAAGATAATAAACCCCACCCCAAACCATCATTTGATTTTGTATATTTCCATAAGGGGCATAGTGGGAGTTAATGAGTGAGGACACGATTTCGTTAAATTATAAGCCTCTAAAAGGCCCAATGTGGCAAGAGGATGAGATTCCTCGCCCCTCTTAAGGTTTTTTTTTTTTAGTTTTAAAATGATATGCCTGCAAAATGTTAAGGAAGAAACTAGTATATTGTAAAGATCAGGCCAGAGAGGCAGTCAGGCTTTGAGAGGTCATTCCATGTAATCGTTCTTTTTTCTTAATTCAAGTTTCACGTGAATTCATGATCCTCGTGTGTTTATTCCATACATATAATATGTTCAATCATTGTGCCTTTTTTCATGAGGTAATGTCTGGCACTAGTTTTATTTCAAGTCTAGGGGATCTTAACTAGAGAGAGGAGAGAGTTCCTCGAACTCCGAGGTTGTCGAATGAGAGGGAAAGCTACCAATTCCCAAAGACATGAGGTGGAAGTAAAATTTCTTAGCTTCGAGTGATAAAGTTGGGTCGACATATAAGACCATGAATACTCTATTGGGTGAATATATTCAAAATTTAGGGTCTAGACTTGATTTGAAGTCATGCAATAATAGAGCTCTGAGTAGCCCATCCTCTAAATTAGGTAGGACCGAATCGAATGGTCAATCCATACTACAGTCAGGACCAATTGTGAAGAGATTGAAAGTAGGACCTCCATCTTGTTTGGGAGGGACATTTTGGTTTAGCCTCCAAAGACATTTTTTTTCAAAGTATATGGCTAGAAGATGGCCCGGTACACATCTCTTGATAGAAGTGAAAACACCATAGGTAGGATTTAGTGTAAGGTTGCTGCAAATTTTATTGAGGAGAAACAAGCTTTTGAGGCCCTATAACTCATAGGATCAAGGGATTCAAGTCACTTGGAGGTCGAAATTGAGAATCCCGAAATCGTTCTGTCATTAAGAAGAATGGTCGGTGGCAAGCAAGAGTAGGAATATTAAATAATCACATTGAAAAATAGCAGCGATATGAGTATAGAAAATTATAGATTTGAAGGAAACAAAATCACCCATAGTAGAGAAATTGGGAGGAAACACAAAGAGGAGAGAGTTTCCTTACTACAAGGAGATGGAAAATAAAAGTAAGATACCTCCATCATGAGAAGAGACAATAATGAAGAGATTAGCCACATAAATTCTAAACTATAGGAGGGTCTTCACATGATGACATACATGACCCATGCCTTCTTCAAAAATCACTTTCTCCTATATTTTTGAATTGACACACCAAACTCCTATGTTTATTTTTACATGGTAATTAAACACTTAGTACAATTTATCATTACCATAAATCACAAACTAATATTCATGTGCTCACATAATTGGAGAATTAGTGCTCTTAAGGGGAAAGGATTTGCTAACTTGTCTAATTAATTAACTTAACCATAGATAAATAATGAAAAAATAAGATTTTTGGAAATATAAAAAAGTGATGAGAAACCAAAAGTCATCTTTTCATCCCTTTAAACCCAAATGCTAGAGTTATGCACATTCAATTGCTATTTAATGAATAAATTCCTTGATTAATATTCTTATTGAATACTAAATGCATTCATGACATGATATGATTCTATTAAGTACATCTCTAATGCTAATATGATATGCATTTGAAACTAAGTTTGTATGTGCATGACTTGTGTGGTTAGAATTGTGTGCATTAATTATTTTCCATGGAATGATTTTATGGTTGATGTGATGAAAATATCATGACATTTGATATCAAAACTAAACTAACAATATAATAATATATATGTAATTAAATATTCATTCATCACCATCATATCCATGCAAAAAAAGGGGCAAGTTAAGATCATCTAGGAGTAAATATCATGGACACATTAAATCACCATAACTTAATTATCTGGCAAAGCACCCTTATCCAGTAGATCATAATACATTGTTTGTGCCAACACACATCTAACCATCCACATCTCTATTTATTTGAAAGAAATCCACAATATAGTCTTAAACTATATAAAGTCCAATACATTGTAGCAATTATATGTTCTAACCCTAGAATCAATGTTCATTGTTCATCTTGAACAATGTGTTCTGCTCATATGAAATGTGCTAGTGGAAAATTTTCCAGAATGGCATTATGATCATCTATCAATAACCTCCATTGTCACCTTTCTTTTCTACTCTTCACTTGCTTCAACTGCAACTGAGTTGCTATGACCAACTAACTATATTGGGCATAAATAACATCCCGCTGGTAATCTCGAAAAATAATATGATATTTACATTTCATTACTTCTTCAAAGAAATTTCCCATTAACACCATTGAACCGATTGGGTATGTATAATTTGATGGATCATTATACTCTTGCAGCAACGTGCATTTAGACATAGTGCATCGTAATAAATAATAATTCACTTTTCTTGATTATTTTCTGGTGCAATGATGACGAAGACATAACCTTCTCTAATCATACCAGAAACAAGATCATAGTCATTTTCAATCACAACCACTTTATTGTCCATTTCCTTGTGAGTCGTGTTTCCAAATGGGGGTAATGGTGTCAATTATTCGTGTTTCCATGGTTTAACAAATTTCTTAATTTGGTTTTCACAGTCATCGATGAACTCTGTCTGATCAATACATGCAAAAAAAAATGAAGAGCACTTTTGTTTCTTAATGAAATGTAAATTTTTCATGTTCTTACTCCTAATGTAGTGTAAACTTCTTGTTTGAGGGATTTCAAGGAAATTAAATGGCAACGATCTATCAACATCACCCATTGCAATATTCGAAAAGCACCCGCTTGAGAAAAACACACACATGTATGAGTCAAATTTTGACCAATATTTAATATTTTTTGATAAAAAAATACACACACATGTATACACATATATCTCTATACATGTATAATATATTGTTAGTTAAATGTGTATGCTTACGTGTGTACATTAGTCATCCTTGGGTTCGATACATGACTTAAATTGTCTTTGCACCAATTAACAACATCTAAATAATTTTCAAGTCGGGAAGCTGAGTGATTCAATTGAGGCCTCCTAAGTGCACATTTTACGTATGCCCCAACACCATCGTGCTCTCCTTTTCCATGCCATGTCTACAATAAATTCCATGTATGTCGAATGTTGGTTCTCTTATGAAGACGAGAAAACCAAAAGAAGGATCTTGCTAGTTTAAATTGACGATCACAACCATCTAACCATACCCAATGTTCTTTAACAGTGACCCATCGTTTCAACAATTTATTATAAATAACATTAAAACAATGCTGAAAAAAACATGTATCATGTGTACTATCATCATTGATGTAGAAATGGTACTCCTTAATCACCTCATGATTATTTTCATTGCTATCAAAACCATCGATATCAAGCTCTGCATGTCTATACAAAATATGCACAAATATAGATACTTGATATGAATGATAATACTCACTTTGTATCTCCTTTTGTGGACTAAACATGTACAATTCTTAGCAAAATCAACCATTGATAATATTGTTCCTTTTGGAAACACATCACTTGACTACTTGAACTGTAAATCCTGTCATCGTGCTATATGATAGTGCTTAATATATTTGTATATTTTCAACTTAAACTTCTCCATAAAATATGTCACTGAAATGTCGTCGTCAAGTAAAGTGATATTTTTTTATGTTGTGCTTGAATCTGCAACAGGAGTGTAAGTAAAATTTTCATATTGCTTCCAATTCGGATTGATATTTGACAGTCTAGGATCATTATGAGCAATGGGATACTTTGCATCGCAAAGTGCCAAATGAGAAATTTTTTGGCATTTTCTTCCACCAACACATTATTTTTTATAAAATAATTTATTATTCTCTTGTGCACATCATATCTTCGATAAAAATTCACGAACACTTGAAGGAGGGGGGTCATTTGACCAATATTTTATGCCAAAATTTACAAATGTGTCATAAAATAATTGGAATTCTACATGGTATCGATAACAACATGTGTCTCGAATAGTGATAGGCCTAACATACCATGGTTTAATCTTCGCAAATGTGTTCAGGGAAACCTTCACATCAGTATTACTCTCCATAAAGTTATGGAATAATTCTACATGAATGACTTGTGTTATATGTTTGGCATGAGTTTCATAAACTCCCTTAGGTATACGACATCCCACAACATCCCTTTCATTTGGTAACACAAAAGAATTCAAATTCCAAAACTCTTTTACCCTATCGCTCACACTATCAAGAATTCTATGATGATATGGATGCCTCTATATATTAGTCTAACATTCAAGTTCATCATTCTCATCTAATTGAATTCTAAATTTTGTATCCCTCCATAAAAAATTTCTTGATGTTTTAAACACGTTTGAAGTTGTTGACATCAACCAACTTGATGCAGTTTGTTTCGTGATTATGCCTATTAAAATTTCTCTATGAGCACTCTTTTCAACTTGAGATCATTTTTGGCTAGTGTGGCAAGCATCGATGTCGCATTTTTTGATACCATTTGATTTACTGAAACCTCTTTCTGACTTTTAATGCCCAATAATTCCACAATATTTCTGAGAGATTTTTTCTTTAAAAATATACTTAACATCTGAGCTTGTGCTATGGTAGATTTACCTTCAAAAAGATGTTTCAACCCCAAATTTACTTTATCTCAAACTGTCCATTTAGGCATTTGTGGTCCCAATTCTTCAATTTTAGTTGGATCCATATTCTCTAGAAAATTCTAGTCGTATACAATGTTCTTGGAACTTCCAATTAATTGCAATGAAATGCGAGGTGTGGTAGTATCTTCTTGTGGGTCTGATGTTGTCCCTGCATTAAAAACAATATTAACTTGTAATCTGAAATTGAAATACACACACACACACACACACACACACACACTTTTAAAACTATATTGAACTACAATGATTTAAAAAAAAAATACAAAATTCAAATTGAAGAAACTATTGACTCACCAGTGAGATCGATTTCAATATTCTCTCGGACATTTGTGTTTTCAATATTCTCGTTGACAATTTCCTCAACATTATCTTCAACATTTGTGTTTTCAATCTTCTCGTTTGCAAGTTCTTCAACATTTCTCATTTCCTCATCATTTTCATGCACCTCTACATCTCTTTCACAATGCTCTACCTCCACATTTATTTCATGGCTTAATATTTCCCTTTCCTCTCACCCTTTTTTTTGTAATCTCTCATTCCTTTCCATTGAATAAATTCTATTTCGATTGTGCCTCGATTTCCAATTCCTTTTGCTTCTCATGCTCACAAAATTGGAAACCTAAAATCCAATTTTATTTGGACCAAATACCCAAAAAAAATAAAGACTTTAGAATAAGTAATGCATGCCTTCAATAAGAGATAAAATTAAATAAATAATTAAATTCATGAAGACATTTTGCAAAAATACTTCATGCCTTCATAGAGACATTTTACAAAATATCAAGTAATTAAATTCTTATAAAAAATAAAAATGTCATGTTTTTCCCCATAAATTTTTCACTTCCCTTTCCTAAAAACATGTCCTCTTTAAAAAAAAGAATTAATGTTTAAAAAACATTAGTACTAAAAAATAATCGCACCCAAAAAAACTTTGCTAAAAAAATTTCGCACCCAAAAAAACTTTTCACCTTCGCACCCTAAAAAAATTCACTTCTTCTGTTCAGAATGGTGTGTGGAATATTGTGAATTTAATCTTTCAAATGAGAATATTTATATACAACTCTTGCCAAAAACATCGCGACGATACGATGAATCTTCCCAAGATTCCGCCAGCCGACGGTAAAATGTTTCGATTAAAATTCTCACCCTAAATTTTAATAGAATATCAGACGAGAGTTATATAAATCTCACTCGAGAGTCTTCCTTGATGCAAAACCAAAAATTAGTCATGCGTCGGGTGTATTTCTCGCACGCAAAATCTCGACCGAGAGTTTCTAAAACTTTCGGGTGAGAGTTTGCCTGCATGGTTAAATTTAACCTATGTTGGTTTAAGCTCTCGATTGAGATTTTAACATTTCTCGCCTGAGATTTTATTAAATGTCTCGCCCAAGAGTTTCTGGTCAATGAAAAACCCACAAAATTCTACAGTTTTCAGGAACTTGTAGCTTTGGAGGGTAGGAACACCTACAAAAATAGAATGTTATCTCTCAGACCCGGTACTAGTAGATTCACCTCTGAATCTAGTTTCTAATTATGTAAGATTTGTGAAGTTTCATTTAAAATTTTAATTTGTTATTAATTTTATACTAAACTGTCTCACTGTGGAATTTCACTGTTCTAAAAATTGCAGTGAATGAAAATTCAATAACTTTAAAATGGAAACACCGAAAAAATCAGAAAAATCATATTTCAATTCCTCTCCCTGTCTTCTTCAAAAGGTTATTCTCATTTTTCTTATTGATGATCACATTGAAAAGAAAATGTAGGGCTCATAAAATTTATTGAAACATCATCGTTTGTTGGTCTTTTTCAATCTCAAAAAATAATAAAAAAATAGTGATTTAATCTGAAAATTACCGAAAAATAGTCATTGCAGTAGTGCATTCTATGTATATTATGATGATATATTTTATTTCCAAAAAATGAATAACCATCCCTAAAAAACGTTAGGGTGCAAAAAATGACTAATTATGTTTGCCTGAAAATTTCAAGTATATGCAGTTGGTAAACAACAAATTTACCCCTCTATATGTCAATACATTATTTTTTATTTAAATATAAGTATGGAGGTAAGATAATTCTCTACAAATTTGTTTTTTATGTCAAAGCGTAATTTGCATTGAAAATATGAGTTTAGTGGAGTTGAAGTTGAAAAAACAAAGAAAATTACAATTTTCAACGTCAAAAAAAGCAAAAAGTGTTTCCCAACTTCATGTTTTCACCTATTATATATAAACTGTAAATATATGTATATAGGGTATAAATGTGATGGACACTTTTATTATTAATTTTTAAAATTTAGTTTGATGCCTTTTCTTTTTATTTTTACTTGTTATTTTAAAAACTTTTCGTATTTTGTTGTAAATATAAAAACATTTTTTTATTAATATAATTTTTATGTTTCTTTTCATAAATATTTTAATTATGATTGAACTATAAAATAAGCTTCAACCAATCAACATTATATATTTATATGTTTTATATTATATTAAAAATACAGACCATATTCAAACTTGTTTATTCTTAATGTCAAACTTGTTTATTCCTAATGTCATACAAGCCAATGATTTTGTTCAATTATGTATATAGTTACTATTTAAATAATTTAGTATATTTTACAAATCATGCTAAATGATTTTTCAAAATATTTCAAGTGGCTAGTTCAATGTTGTTAGCTATAATGCATTTTGAAGAGAAGAAACAATCGATCATAGTATTTAATTTCATGAGTTGTACTTGAGGACATTAAAAATAATAAAACAATTTTGAAGCCATCTTTAAGAGATAATTTGGGAGCACTCTAACATTTCGAGCAACAATAATATGTAGGCTTGGATTTTGAAGAGATTCATAATATTCTAATAAGTATGAAGAATAAACCTTTAGAGCAAACATACCAACACTTAAAGGACCAAACTCGCTTGTGTATAGCTTCAAGTGTGAATTTATCAAACACATCATAGTATTGCAACCACAAGTATGAAATTTTAATATATATATATATATAATAGATCCATTTTATAGAAATTGAGGTCTATTACCAATATGCCAACATTAAAGACTCAAAATAAAACTTTGAAATTATGATGGAAAAAAATGCTAATGGGCCATGGGTATGGACATTTTAACAGGGAAAATTTTAAGGATGGAAATTTATCTTAAAGTTTATAAACCTTGGCAAATGTTAAGGGAAAATTTTAGGGATGGAAATTTATCTTAAAGTTTAGAAACCTTGGTGAATCTTAAGAGTCCTTGATATGCAGATTCTAAAAATTTTGGTGATAGTTTTTTAAAGATATCCCAATTTCTAATGAACTTATATATTATTTATATTTTTTTGACAATTTTTAAGATAATAAACTTTTATACTATAAAAATGGAAATTGGTGAATCTTTTTTTGGAAAAGCTATGGAAAATTAGCCCACCTACGAATATTAGCCCATAAAAATTTCCATGAACATTTAGTGTGAGTGTCGAACTTTAAACTTGAAGCTTCAATATTCATAGTTTAGGCTTAAGTGTGTATAATGTAAGATCACATGATATGGCTAGAGATGAAGAACAATTTTTTTCTAAAATGTCCAAAACTCTACTATGGATGAACACTTATTTTAGAGTCTTCGACAACATATATATATATATATATAACGAGAGAGAGAGTAACCCATCAAATTTACAGTTTGCAAAATTAAGTAATCGTCATCAATGACATAAAGAATTTAAAATAGTTAGTATTTGGAGTCGAAAACGAAAATATTGATAAATATTTATGAAATATAACCCCTTTATATAACCCTATTAAAAAAATAAAATGCTAAAATTCCTTACAAATTTTAAATTTACTTGGTATTCCTTAAATATCTTAGTTTTTAATTAATTTAAAGGTGTCTTTAATAACACATTTACATTTAAATGACATTAAAATTTTATTGTGCAATTAGATTAAAATGAATATATGAATAATATTTGAATATAAAAAAAAAAATTGTAGTTAGGACATTTATATTTGAAAATATAAATAGGGTTTCTGTTATTTTATTAAAATTTTATAATATAAATGAGCTTCATAATTGAAAATAAAAACAGAATTTGGTTTTTTTTATTAACATTTCACGATATAAATTTGGTTTAGAATGTATTTTTTTGGTCTTTCTATTAAAAGAAATGATGATATAAATTAAATTTTGATTAAATTTGAATTAGAATGTATTATTTGGTTTTTCTTTTAAAAAAATGATGATATAAATTAAATTTTGATTAAATTTGAATTAGAATGTATTATTTTGTCTTTCTTTTAAAAAATGATGATATAAATTAAATTTTGATTAAATTGTAATTTGGATTACTAAGAATTTTAAAAAATAATGATATAAATTAAATTTTGACTAAATTGTAATTTCGATTAGTAAGAAATATAAGTTGAAAATAATTATATTATTTTATATTAATGGAGAAAAGGTTACATAAGTTGTAACGTATCTCCTTAGTTTAGGATCAGTTCCTAGAGATTAGGGGTTTGGTTGCAACTTCCTAACTTCTAGTATTGTACTTAATGATGTAATCTTTCATTCATGAATGTAGAGTGTATGAGAGTTCTCTCTCTGTTCTGAGTGTAGTCTCCAGGTGCAGGCCACACCTGAGAGCTACAACTCCTTCTTTCAATTCTGTGTGCATATTTTATCTTGGTATCGGAGCTCAGTTTGGGTGAGCCTGATTTTTTATCGCCTTTGTGGCTGGAGTGCCTTTGTGGCCAGTTTGCCTTTGTGGCAGAATCGCCTTCGTGGCTAAAAGTGCCTTTGTGGCCGCGTGTACACGAGAGCTTTATGCTCGATTGAGCAGGTGGACTGCAGAACACCTGGCTCGGACTCAGATGATTTTTTAATTTTCTGAGTAGAAGGGGGTTGGCGCATTTTTCGCGCTGACAGTAGCACCAGGAAGCGCGACTGGCGCGTATGTTCAGCTGTTAATCGCGCCACCGCGCCATTGGCGCGAAGTCGCACGGGAAAATCGCGCCAAGTGTATTTTACTTACACCGATTTCATCCGGGCGCGAGTTTTTCGTTCGGGAGGGCGCCGACTCACCTTCAAGGGGATCCGCGGGAAGCCTCATCTTCGTTTGACGATTTGCGGAGAAGGAGATCAGAGAAGTTGCGGATCTATCCGGGAGAGGCACATCGGATCAGTTTCGATCAGATTGATTTTTTGGCTGTATTGGAAAACAACGGATTTTCTCATCGGAGCGGGATTGATTTTGTAGATCTTTCAGTGGGTGGATCAGAAGATCTGGCAGAGAAGTGGCAGAAAAATGGCAGATCGGGTGACAAGATTTGACAGGTATCGATTTTTTTTTTACTGTTGAGTAGATTCATTTTGTAGATCTGATCAAAATGAGTAATACGATGGAATATTATATCCACGAGTTTGGAAAACTCGATGGATCTAACTTCACGAACTGGAAGTTTAAGATCCAGACCTTGCTTGAGGGTGCGAATGCTTGGTCCATAGTTACAGGTGATGAGCAGAGGCCGAATTCGAACACAGGGACACAGGAGCAAGAATGGGATAAACGAGAAAACAAGGCAAAAGTTTTGCTGAAGATGTCCGTCAAGGACAACATTATCCCCCATATCAGAGAATGTAAAACGTCTACAGAGATCTAGACGACCATCAAAAACCTGTATCAGATCCGGAAGACAAGTCGAATTATGGCACTTAAAAGTAAGTTATTTTCAATGAGGATGGACGAAAGTGAGACTGCTGCTGCATTCATTGCGTGAATCAAAGATGTGAAAGACGGACTAGGGGCCATCGGAGAGAAGGTCTCTGACTCTGATCTCGTCACAATCACACTGAACGGGATGCGAGATGAATTTCAAATGTTCATCACTGGATTGGCGGCAAGGGAAAAAGCGCCCACATTTGAAGATCTGACAAGCATCTTGCTGCAAGAAGAGGAGCGGCGACATAACCTGAACCCCCAGAACGATGATCTTGCGCTGATGGCGAAACGGCGACCTTTCAAAGGGAAGCAGCCACAGCAGCAATCACAGTCGCAACTGCAGCAGAGAGGAGGTACATCGCAGAAGAGTCCATATAAAGGTATGCTTGTAAATAATCCTATAAGAAGATGTTATTACTGTGGAAAGAAGGGTCATATGCAGGATAGATGTCTTAAGAAGCAAGCAGATGATGCAAAGAGAAAATTGGCAACTGCAAAGCACAGAGGATACTTTGTCGAAGAAGAAGATGTTGAAGAAGATGAAGATTTTAGCCATGAATTTCTGATCGTTCACAAGCCGACTGTGTTGAGATTTTTCTCGTGTTTGGAATAGAATAGGCAAAAACTCGTGAGGTGAAAAAAAATTAGGAATTTGCTGCTGATTAACTCCGCTTGTTTGGGAGGAGTTAATGCATCCTAAATTTGAGTTGATGGTCATAGATTCTCCCGCTATATACCGTAAAATAATACTCGATGATTTGAGTGTTCCAATTATGTAATCTCCTGTTTGAATTAATAAAGACTGCCAATGCCCTGTTGTGTGGACGTAGCCCAGGAGGTTTGGGTGAACCACGGTAAAATCACTGTGTCTTTATGTGCTTGATAAATTGCTGTGTGTTAATTTGCTGTGCATGATCTCCAACAATTGGTATCAGAGCGATGTTGGAGCGCTGGTGCAGCGTGCTGGAGGTGGAGCGCAAAGGCTGTAAGCCGTAAAGTGCTGGTGTGGTTCGCTGCTGATGCGTGTTGCTGCGGAAGGGGCGCATGAGCCTGCGTGTTGACTGTCGGTCGCTGGCGCGTGGTGCGTGGATAATTACCTGCGTTGCTGAGTTTAGAATGCTGGTGAATGAAGCTGCATGGAGCTTAGTTTTCTGGTGCACCGAGCTATTAAAATTGCTGGATCAATTGATTGCTGGTGCATAGTTCACGAGCTTAAACGCAGCTTCAATGCGTGGACTGTTGAACGTGTTCATTCAAATACCGTGTGCTAAAGCGTTGAATGGCGTCATCGATTGAATGTGCGGTGGCATGGCTGTAAGTATTACAGCGTGGATGGCATTGATACATTGACCTCACGCGTAGACTGGAAAGTCGATTGCCTTTTTTATTTGAAGTTTTTTTTTAAATCGATTTTTTGAAATGGGTTGATGTGCAGTTTTATAAAGTCGATTTTGGAGTTGTGTAAAGTGCCATATATATATATTAAGTGCAAATCGATATACATTAAAATCGATATGTAAAATCGAATGGTAATGGCATATGTTAAATCGATATGATTTAAAAGAGGGGTTTTTTTAAAAGTGTAATATTAAAACAAAAGGGAAATCGATTTGGAGTTTTAAAAAAAAAAAAAAAAGGGTCACATATCACATATGGTATGTGTTTGTTTTTACATAAATCGATTTTATTAAAAGGTCCCTTTTATAATATTTAAAAATGTAAATGCCATTTACATTTGGTTTGTTAAGTGAAAGGCCTTTTTTTTTTATAAGGTGAAGAGCATTTTTTTAAAGGCAAAGGTCAAGGATAATTTTTTTTTAAAAAGGGCAGTTAGAGGCACTTAAAAGGAGGCAAGGGAAATTTTTTAAAAGGGCATTCTTTATTTTAAAATTGGTTCTGGAGATTACTGTGTTTTTTGCTGAAACAAGATGGCGAAAACTCAAAATGCCCGGTTTGAAATTGAGAAGTTCAATGGCAAAAACAACTTCGAGATCTGGAAGGTAAAGATGCATGATCTCTTGGTACAACAAGGCGTGGCGAAAGCGCTGTTGGGGAGGAGCAAAAGGCCTTCTACCATGACGGAGGATGAATGGGTTGAGTTGGATGACAGAGCTCTGAGCGCAATTCGGTTATGCCTGGCAGATGACGTTCTGTTCAACATTGTGTCAGAGAAGACCGCCGCAGGCTTGTGGATAAAGCTCGAGAAGCTCTACATGACGAAGTCCTTGACAAATCGGATTCCCCTGAAGCGGCAGCTGTACAGTTTGCGGATGAAGGAAGGTACCTCGGTTACTGACCATCTGAATGTTTTCAATACTTTATTGGTACAATTACAAAGTCTAGATGTAAAATTTGATTCAGAGGATAAGGCAATAACTTTATTGTGTACATTGCCTGAATCGTGGGATCACTTTGTTACTTCCATAAGCTTTAGTAATGCAGCTGTCCTTGAGTTTGACGATGTGGTTGGAGCCATGTTGTCTGAGGAGACGAGGAAGAAGTCGAATGCTGACACCTCTACATCAGAGGCAATGATGGCTAGAGGTCGTTCTAGAGAAAGACGCTCAGGTAAGCGCAGCGATTCGCGTTCAAAGTCGAAAGGAAAGAAGAGCAAAGTGAAGTGTTGGTTTTGTGGCAAATCGGGGCACTTGAAGAAAGACTGCTGGAAGAGACAGCAAACAGAGAAGAAAGGAGACTCTTCGACAGAGAAGAAGGAGGCAAATGCGACAGATACAGGTTCGGCATCTGGTTCAGGTATGAGCGACGAAGTGTTGTCTGTTAATATGTCAAATCATGGTCAACATTGGTTGTTAGATTCCGGTGCATCAAACCACATGTGTATTCATAGAGAATGGTTTAAGACATATCGATCGGTTAATGATGGAGTCGTGTACATGGGTAATGATGTCACATCTAATATTGTTGGGATAGGAAGTATACAACTGCAAATGTTTGATGGCACAACTAAATTGTTAACAGATGTGAGACATGTTCCAGACTTAAGAAAAAATCTAATTTCATTGGGAGCACTTGACACGAATGGATATAAAACTGTAATTCAAGGTGGAGTTATGAAAATCTATAAAGGTATTTTACTAGTAATGAAAGCTAAGAAAGTAGGAAATCTGTTTCAGTTAGAAGGAAGAACAGGGTCAGTTCATGTGTCTACGGTGTCTGAACATGACAGTAGTTCCATTCGCCCATGGCATCAAAGGTTGGGCCATATGAGCGAAAGAGGGTTGAAAATTTTGGCTGATCGAACGTTACTTCCTAATCTAAGGTCTGGAAAGTTAGATTTCTGTAAGCATTGCTTGTTTGGAAAACAAAGTAAACAAAAATTTAAAACAGGCAAACATACTAGTAAAGGCATACTTGATTATATTCATTCAGATGTTTGGGGTCCAGCCCCTACAGCGTCATATGGTGGTTCGTCGTATTTTGTATCATTTATTGATGACTTTTCTAGGAAGGTGTGGGTCTACATGTTGAAAAGGAAGTCTGATGTTTTTTCAGTTTTCAAACAGTTTAGAGCATTAGTAGAAAACAGCACTGGTAGAACAATAAAATGTTTAAGAACTGACAATGGTGGTGAGTTTACTTCCAAGGAGTTTGACAGCTATTGCAAGGATGCAGGGATCGAGAGACATAAGACCACGGTTTATACTCCTCGGCAAAATGGAGTTGCTGAACGCATGAACAGAACTCTTCTAGAGAGAGCAAGGAGTATGCTGAGTAACGTCGGGTTGCAAAAGGAGTTGTGGACGGAAGCGGTGGCAACAGCTTGTTATGTGATAAACCGATCTCCATCGACGGCGATAGACTGCAAGATTCCGCAAGAGGTATGGAAAGGTCACCCTTGTGATTATTCTAAACTCAGAGTGTTTGGTTGTGATGCATATGCTCTAGTGCCTAAACATCAGCGAACTAAGTTAGATCCAAAGTCTAAAAGGTATATCTTTGTTGGGTATGGTGTTGGAACAAAGGGATATAGATTGTGGGATCCTACTACCCGCAAAATCATCATCAACATAGATGTAAAGTTTGATGAATACTCTCTTGTACAGTTAGATGTAGATAGAAAATTGAAACAGGATGATGTATTTGACTTTCAGCACATTCAGTTTGATAGCACTTCTAATGATAGTCATGATGACCATAGTTCAGATACTAGTCATGAACAGGTTTCAGAACATGAACAGGGTTCCAGTTTAGATCATGAACAGGTCTCAGATACTGATCGGCAAGAAGTTCCTACAGATGGTAGTCAACCAGAAACAACTTTAAGGAGGTCTACAAGGATAAAACGTGTTCTGAAAAGGTATGATGATTATGTTACTTCAGTTGCTTTGACCGCTAACGATGATGAACCTCTGTGCTATCAGGAAGCAATAGAAGGTTCGAATAGTGACAAGTGGAAAGCAGCCATGAAGGACGAAATGATGGCCTTGAGTAAGAGCGGCACGTGGGATCTGGTTGAGCTTCCGAAAGACAGGAAAACTGTGGGGTGTAAATGGGTTTACAAGCTGAAACGGGGTGTGAATGATACGGAGGACAGGTACAAAGCGAGGCTGGTTGCAAAAGGGTTTTCTCAGAAAGCAGGCATAGACTTTCATGAGATTTTTTCACCAGTTGTTAAAATTGTTTCAATTCGAATTGTGTTAGCTTTAGTTGCTTTGTTTGATTTAGAGTTACAACAACTAGATGTTAAGACTGCTTTTCTACATGGAGATCTAGATGAGGAAATTTATATGGAACAACCGGAAGGGTTTGTTCAGCATCGCAATGAGAAATTTGTCTGCAGGCTCAAGAAATCATTATATGGCCTGAAGCAGTCGCCTCGGCAGTGGTATAAGAAGTTTGATTCTTTCATGTTGAGTCAGAAATATGTTAGAAGTGAATATGATCATTGTGTGTATTTCAAGCAATTGAAAAATGGCATGTTCATTATCTTGGTGTTGTATGTTGACGATATGCTTTTAGCAAGCAAAAGCATTGATGAAATCAACAGGTTGAAGACTCAGATGGCAAGGACATTCGATATGAAAGATCTAGGAGCAGCAAGACAGATTTTGGGCATGGAGATTTTCAGAGACAGGAGCAATGGTAAGCTGTGGCTATCACAACAGAAGTATGTTGAGAAGATACTTTTGAGATTTGATATGAATAATGTGAAGCCTGTGTCAGTCCCTTTTGCTTCCCATTTCAAGCTTTCTTCGGGTTTATGTCCTAATACAGATGAAGAAAAGGATTATATGTCTCGAATTCCATATGCTAATGTAGTAGGATGTTTGATGTATGCAATGGTTTGTACTCGACCAGATATTTCACATGCAGTTGGGGTTGTCAGCAGGTACATGGAAAATCCGGGTAAAGAACACTGGTCAGCAGTGAAATGGGTGCTTCGGTACTTGAGAGGCACAAGTAGTTGTTGTATCACTTACAATAAGAGTAGTGAATTTGTTTGCGGATATGTTGATTCCGATTTTGCAGGTGATTTGGATAAGAGAAGGTCAACTTCAGGGTACGTCTTTACTCTTTCAGGTGGAGCTATTAGCTGGATGTCAAAGCTACAGAACATTGTTGCTTTATCCACTACTGAAGCAGAATACATTGCTGCTTCTCATGCTTGCAAAGAGGCGGTTTGGTTGAAAGGTTTGCTTGGTGAATTTGGTAGGTTGCAGGACAACATCAGGTTACTTTGTGATAGTCAAAGTGCAATACATTTGGCTAACAATCCGGCCTATCATAGTAAATCAAAGCATATTCCAATAAAGTATCATTTTGTAAGACAGGTTATTACTGAAAGGGGAGTCTCTCTTGAAAAGGTGCATACAAAGGAAAACTGTGCAGACATGTTCACGAAACCAGTTTTGTTGGAGAAGTTGCGTTGGTGTTTGGCTTCTCTTGGCTTGCAGAAAAGATAAAATAATAATAACAGGGCATCAGGCTAATTGTTGTCAAGGTGGAGATTGTTGAGATTTTCTGTTTTGAATAGAATAGGCAAAAATCTCAGTAGGTGACAAAAATTAGGAATTTGTTGCTAGATTAACTCCAGTTTTTTGGGAGGGAGTTAATGCATGCTAAATTTGAGTTGATGGGCACATTGGAATTCTCTGCTATATAGCACAGATAGCCATACGAATGATTTAGTGTGTGAATTATGTAATCTCTTGTTTATTAATAAAGGCGCAATGCTGTTGTGTGGAGCGTAGCCCGGAGGTTTGGTGGAACCACGGTAAAATCATTGTGTCTTTATGTGCTTGATAAATTATATGTGTGTTAATTTGCTTTGTACATGATCTCCAACGTTTGTAGCTCTTTCGGCATCTAATGATGACGATATTTGATATGTCGATTCCGGAGCATCCTCTCACATGACAGTATTTTAGCCTTTTTCCCAATTTAAAAAAAAAAAAAAAACTTTAAAAATTAATCCCTCCTAATCCATTAAAAATTTAGAATTAATATAAATCTATATTATATTTCTAATATACATATTAAAATAATGTATATGTATTTGAACCTGAGATCCATCAGGCTTAAAGTGGCTTTTTATATATATATATATATATAATATTTTTTATTTTTCTATCTTGAATGATCATATTTTTTTTTTTTTTTTCTATATATGGATGATCGCCGCCTTTACGTAGATAGCCCTCCATGGCAATATCGAATTGATTAAGTGTACCCGGGGGTTTACAATACAGAACCTTTGTTTCTACCTGTTGCTCTTCTTGGACTCGACAAGCCTCATTGCATAGGGTAGCAGGAAGACGCCACAAAGTTAAAACTGACTTGGATGCTGGTGCTATTGAAATAGGTGGTGCTTATTAACACTTGTCAATTCCTGCTAAAATAGGGGGACCAAAGCCTTTGCCTCTACCGCTGATGACGAGGGTGCTTTCTTTGGTGCTGCTGGCTCATATGCTTATCTTATTGTAGAATGAACAAATATCGGAACACTGCGGACAGGAATTTATGCATTATGAACACGTGTTAATATTCGATTAAATTTGTTTTACATCACATTACCAACAAATCTAAATTGCATCCCAAGTATGTGTTCTCAATATTAGAAAATGCTTTGTTGTGGTTTAGAATATGGCTTTGCTTACGCATTTTTTCTTAGATATTTGCAGGTGAAGAAATCTATTTAAAAAAATAATAATATCTTTATTAGATTCCTTTCATCATTACTATGATATGATGAGCACATGTTATTATAAAACATATGGGCTGAGAAATAATGATTAATTTTATTAGTCTTTATATGAGTTATGCTAATCTTTTCGATGGATTAATATTGGATATATATAGTATTTTTATTTTTGGATTCAAGTGTCAATATGTTTGAAGATATTGGTTGTGTTTAACTACTTTTATGTTGTTTAAAATAGAAATGATTATGATTGTAAATCTAATCAGTGTTCTGTATCTGAACTCATGGATTTGGAGAGATGTTTATGGTGGTATGAGCAAAATTACCATTATTAATCTAAGAAACACTTTATTTAACATTCTATATTTCCAAAGAGGTATATGTAAATATGAGGAGGTGAAGACTAGTTTTATAAGCTTAATTTCTCGTGTGGTTAAGTAATGGATGACTATGATTGTAAATCTAATCAGTGTTCTGTATCTGAACTCATGGATTTCAAGAGATGTTTATGGTGGTATGAGCATGATTACCATTATTAATCCAAGAAACACTTTATCTAACATTCTACATTTGCAAAGAGGTATATGTAAATATGAACACAAAAGTGGTCAATATTTAAGTTGTATCTCTTTTTAACATCACACATCTATTGAATTTAAATAAATTTAGAAAGTTAGAAACATATATATTACAAATTCAACATATTATCAAAAAAAAAAGATTAATAAATTAGAAACCAAATAAAATCATTTAAATTAATCTTGGAATTAGTTGAAAGATGGTGTTTTCATGGAAAAATTTTCCATTCTTTCCTTCTTCTTTGAAATGCTTTCATCGATGAAAAAAACAAGTTTGTGAATACACTGAGATCTTATAAAAATGAAAATAATATATTTAAAATTCAATCAAACCCTAAGAAATAAAAAATCTGATTTTAGTTAATTTTAACTTTATCAATTTATTAAAAAATAATAAAAAATAGATTTTTGTAATTAACGAAGTTGTTTCTTTCTGTTTATTATAAAATTTTCAAAATTTCAGATTAAAAAAAAAAAAAAAATCATTGGATAATATTTACAATGTACTAGTGTATTAACTTTATGTGTAACGTGATTACACCCGATTTTTTTTTTTTTTTTTTTTAAGTTATTTCTTAAAAAAAAAAACCGTGTCATGCTAATTGAAATTGTGAACCCATTCTAGTATGTCAAATAGTAAACTGGTTTGCACGTTTTATGGCTGGATCTTGGAGGGGGTGAGGGATGATGTTTTTTTACTTTATTTCTATTTTATGAGCGTAAAACTCTATACAGATATCCGTGGATAACAATTTAAATTACTTCGTAGAAAATATTGTCGGCAGCACATGAAGGTATGGTTCCTTTCATATTTTCACTGATATGCGTGGAATAAATCTCTGTATTTAATCCCACTTTCTTTCATGACCGTAATAATCGTTCAGGGTTTTGTCAATCGTTCAGGATTCTCTCCCCGGTGAAGGTCTAGAGAGACTAGCAAAACAATGTGCAAAGAGATATCCCGTGTGCGTTTAATAATCTGGTCGATCTGGTCACATCATTGGGATAACAGCCAGTCGCAAAACAATGTGCAAAGAGATATTTTGTGAAATGATTGCATATTAGCAGGATAACAGCCACTCGCAAAACAATGCGCAAATAGATATCCCATGTGCGTTTAATAATGTGGTCACATAATTAGGTTACATAATTGCCTCATGTGCCTTGATGTGCGCAGACAAGTTTCTAGTTTCCGTCCATTGCTGTTTTCGAATCTCTCCGTCATAAAGTATTTCTTTCTACAGCCTCGGTTTTGCCCCGGGTTTTCATAAAGTCTTTCTCTGAAGCTTTTTCCTTGTGGCTTATATGAGCAATTCTCTATGTAATGGAAACAAAGATATCGATTGTCCTCTATGAAATTTCCATGAATGGAGTAGGTTCGCGCCGGCTCTACCTAGGTTTATTGCATATGGCCGCTGTAGCAAAGGTAAGGGCATTCACCCTCTGATCTCTTTATCTTCAACTTTGTGCGTTATTGGTTAGTGTTTGAATACGTATTTCCATGGACTCCTACAACGGACGGAAACGATTGTTCGAGTTTCAAAAGGAATCACGAGCTTCCGCTCCACAGGAGGCCTCTCAAAACGAAACAGATCCAGTAGAAGGAAAACGCCAGCACAAGGCAATAGAAAGTACTGGAGACGATTTCGAGGAATTCGTTGCTTTGTTGGATAGAATTCAGTATATGAAAAGCAGAGATATGAAAAGCAGGATAGACAAAGTTATCACAAGCAAATCACCCTACACACCCTCGTTCGCCTGGGAAGACTTTTCTCCATCTGCAGTTGACGATTCGATAGCTACACAGAGGGATATATGCAGTCTTTCTGCGAACAAAGATCGGAGCAGCTGTGATAAAAATGGAAACGACCGTCCGAAAACGGGTTCTTCATCGTATCCCTATGGCAAGGGCCCTACTGAAAGTTTTGATCTGAACTTGGAGCCATTGTGACAACATATGTACTCTTTACGGTTATAGTTTGGGAACTTCAAATCGATCTGTGTGTGAGTACCATAGTTTTGTACGCTGAAACGCATATTTATTTACGTAAAATTCTGCAGTGGCATGAACCATCAGCGACTGTTCGAATGACATCCTGGTGTGATTAAGCATCAGCGTAGGATTTTTTCTGCAGATTTTTGGTTTGTATCTGATGGGAATTTTTTTTTTAAATTAGGCTACAGTGAAATTTGGCTGCTTTTTGATGATGCTGAATATGTTTTTAGCTTTAAAATGGTTGGAACACCCAAAAATCTAAGATTTTGCAAAAGCCTAAAAAATATATTCCAGCCCTTTTTATTGTAACTACTAGTGAAATATTTGCAGTATTTGTATGAGAGAGTTAAGATAAAGGGTTTGAATGTAGAATTGTATTTTAGGAATGTGGTATTGATAAGTTATAACATTGATTCATGGTATTGTAACAATGTTTATTTAATAGTTAAAATTTTTTATATTAAGATAAAGAATGAACATCAATAATTAAAAATTGTGTGACATGTTTTTTTTTTAAATCTATATATGTTTAACTCATATACTATATACTAGTGGTTAATAAACACTATTATACACCAAAACATTTATCTCATTATATATTTCACATTAACAATAAAAAAAAAGCCATAAAATTATGTCTTTCTCTCTCTCTATATATAACCATGCAAATTGAACTGTATGTCTTTCTAGATTCAGCTGTATGTTTCTCTAGATACGTGAATACAAATATGAATTACCATGGATGTTAAATCTCTACCTAATAATTAAATTAAAATTGTGGAAGACCTATTCTAAATAAAAATATGTATGATGTTAATTAATCCATTTAACTAAAAAGAGAAATATGGCATAACTCATTTTAATATAGATCTCAATTTTTGATATATCCTTACTACTAGGAATATTTGTTTGGAAGTTGAATCACTACCATATACCTGATAATTATTGATAGTTACATAAAAATTATAGAATCCATCTTCCCAAATAGACATGGCTATTGGAGTAAATAAATCTTATTATAATTAATAATAATAACAATAATTTAAAACGATGTTATAATTACACTGTAAGGCATCACTATTTGAAAACAACTCTCCTAGCTGCCACTTTGTCTGTGTTTGGGCCTTTGGATGAAATGTTAGACGATTGAAATGTTTTAGAACATTAGATCTAATATCTCCTTCCACCTTGCTATGAAATACGATACATCCCGTAATTTGAATCATTTCATGGTCTTGCCCTCCAATGGCCAGAAAGGCATAGATGCATATCAGCCTCACGTTGAAGACTTCATGCTGCTCTGCATGGATGATTGCATTGAAGACTTCGTGTTGCTCCGCATGGTTGATTGCGTTGAAAACTTCATGCTACTCCGCATGGCTAAGGCCGCCAACACCAATATCACATGGCCCTTGTGGTACCTCTCAGATTTGAGACCTCACATCCAAAAACATTTTAAGCTCCGGAGGTTCGAAACCTGCTATCTACAGTTTTCCTAGGATTTAACTAAATTTTAGTTTTTTATACAAAGTTTATCTATTTGAGGATTTTAGTTTTTAGTTACATTATAAAGTGGTTTATATAAATATTTTAAGCCATTCAGGTTTGAAATTGCTGTACATTGGTTCGAATCCTACCGTCCATGGTTTTCTTTCATGCTCTGAATAAATTACAGTCTTTTATACATTTTTTTTTTGAAAATTTTAGGTTTTGAATTATATTATAGTGGTTTAAATGAAAGTTTAAGCCACACATATTCAAAACCTACCATCGACGGTTTGAGTTTCTATCTTTTAACTATATTATGCTGGTTCCAATCGTCATCGGTATTTCAAGTGTTTTAACTAAATTATGTAGTCTTTTGTGAATAGATTTTGAAGATTTTAAGTTTTAATTAAATTATAGAATGTTTGATTGAAATATTTTAAGTGGTGTTGTAAATGGTTTGTATGAGCTGTTTTATACCAAAAAAGTATTCTGAGCTTGAAATCAAAGATAGTTAAATAGTTTCGAATCTCTTTGATGTAGTTATCGGTGTATTATTCCTACTATTCCCGATGAAATCAGTAGAGAGTGTTTGCTCAGAGTGCCTTATAAGACACATGATAACCTCAAAGCCATGTGCAGAAGTTGGGAGGTTGCGCTGAGTAGCCCTTGATTCTATGAGGACAGAAAGATCTCGGGGACTAGCGAGCAATTGATATGTTTGATACAAACCCTTCCTCAAGGGGATTTTGTTGAGGATAAGTGGCATGGCACCCCAGCTTATGGGTTAACTCTGTATGATCCTATACAAGGTATCTAGGATAGGCTCCCTTCAATTCCCCAAATTCCCAATGGGATTCCCTTCTTCTTTCACTATGTTTGGGTGAATGAGAAATTAATTATGATTGGGGGATGGCATCCCTCCCACTGGAAGGCATTGAAATCTGTTTTTATATATGACTTCTTGTCCTGTACATGGCAGCAGGGAGCCAATATTCCCAGGGTTCTATCCTTCTAAGCTTGTTCTATTTCAACCGATGGGCTTATTTGTGTTGCCGAAGGACACGATGACAATCAAAATTATTTGCGGGATGCAAAGACTTATGATGTGGAAGAAGATAAGTGGGAACTTCCACCCCCAATGAGCTAAGAGCGAGAAAAATGCCACAGAGTCTTTATGGATGGAAAATTCACTGTGATAAGCAGGTATGCCATAGAGTCTTAGGGTCAATTAGATAAGAGCGTCGAAATATATAATCCTAGTACAGGGCTTTGGAGCAAATTGGCAAATATGTGGAGCACCAATGAATGTCACAGGTCGTGCATGATGACATTTGGGCATCTATATTTATTCCATAAACAAAAAGTGATGTCTTATAACAGTAAGGAGAATGTCTCAGAAGTGGTGGCATCTCTTCCTGGAGGGATGGAGATTGTTACTTGCACAACAATGTGGCATGACAAGATATTCATGAGCGGTTCTACTTGTAGCTATGGAGATCAAGTGTCTTACATGTTTGAAAACTCAGGGAAGTGGGTTCCCATTGAGAGGCCCCAAGAATTTGGGGGATTTGTTAAATATGCAACATCGGTAGAAATGTGAGCTTCTTATGCTCATTGCACATATTTTTGTAATTACTAGCGTGCAGGAGGGGATTATGTGAACAGAGCACTGTAAAGGGATAGGACATAATAATTTCTCATATTCAAATTCAAGTTTCATGTGTCGGAACAAATAATACTCAAGTTTCATGTGTTGGAACAAATAATTCTCTTGTGGAATTTTAAGATTAAAAAATAATTCAAAATCTATATATGGCTAAATAATTGTCTTAAAACATTTTTCTAGTCTTGAGGCTCTGAAACCATAGAAATTCAATTTATTTTTCAAATCTCCGCAATGTAAAGAAAGTTAAGTGGAGGGAAGCTGTCATTCGGGCCCAACCATAAAAATTCAATTTATTTTTCAAATGTCTGCAATGTAAAGTAAATTAAGTGGAAGGAAGTTTTCATTCAGGCCTAGGGTAAGAATTTCAAATCTAAAATACCCATTAGTTTTTGCAATTCTAGTTTCATTTTGACTATTTTAATAAATAATGTTGATTAGTAATTTTAATTTGAATTTTATTTGAATATATACAACATTTCCTTTGCAACATCTGGTGATGGTACAATTGCTAGTTTATTTGATTTTTATGATCTATTTTTTAACTTGGTTTTATGGGCTTGTGTGACTCTCTGTTTTTTGTGTTTGTTGAGCATGTGATATTCTTTGGGACAATGTCATATGTATCTTGATGTAGTTGTTTGATTTTTATCATGGACAATGTGATAAGTATCTTGTTGTAATTGTTTGAATTTTAACATGGACTGATACAAACTATTTTTTTTTTTAAATTAAAGAACTTATATTACTTTAAAGAGTCAGATTACATGGTTGATAGTCGAACAACTCGAGGGAGGAAAACATTTCAACCTCTGCCATAAAAAAAATACCATGAAACTAAAACAATACATACAAACTTATATATTTTACTCTCCACATAAACAACCAAGACATAATTACCAATATATAACATAAAAAATCCTCGAGCTAGGCTCAGATCCCCAACCTCATGCTACACTTCGTCATAACCCCAAGAACTAGAGAAAGCTAATCAAACGCTAATCCACAAGTGTCCACATTCCAAACAAAATGAGCCTTGAAATGATGCAATAGAAGATGAACTCCCTTTCCCAATCTTCTAGTGAGTCGGTGGATTTTGTTCAAAACCAAAATCATGAACTCCACAACCACAACCTTACTTTGTCACCATTATCTGTGAATGAGGGAACTTCCACAAAACTTGTGAGAGTCATCCAGGAAGACCTAGATGAATCAGACCACCATTTGGCCCTCCTACTCATCCTTGGAGAAGGAGATGGTGGTTGAGGCCTGAGCACTAGAGCCTAGGGAATCAGTATTTTCCCCACCCTCAGTATCGCAAGGAATGTGAATTTCAACATGCATCAAGCAGGTAGGTATATTTCCAACACAAAATTGTAGATTCCCCAACGGCCTTTTCATGTGTTCAATGTAGGTGAAAATATTGTATTTTTCAACAACCCAGTATATAGATATGTGTAGATGTAATGTGAGAGATGTAATGTGAGAAATTTAATGTCAAATTTTGATATGTTGGAGTATAAGGAGATATATAGATGTAATATGAGAAGTGTAATGTAAAATTTTGATATGTCGGGGTATAAGGAAATGTGTAGATGTAATGTGAGAAATGTAATGTAATGTGACAAATGTAATGTAAGTGTAATGTAAACTTTTGATATGTCAAGGTATAAGGATATGTGTAGATGTAATGTCAAAAATGTAATGTAAACATTTGACTTATCGGAGTATAAGGCACATGTGTAGATATAATGTGAAAAATAAATAAAACCTTACTGGGGTATGGTAAATAAATAAAATATTTTTTTATATTTACTCCATAAACCTCTTTATATTTAAAGAAAACTTAAAAATGAGTTTTATTTAGATGACCCCATGGGAAAAATACTATTTTAATATCATGGGCCAAATACCATATTTATAAAAAAGTTATGGTAAATAAATAAAACTTAAGTATGGTAAATAAATAAAACCTCTTTTTATATTTACTCCATAATCCTATTTATATTTAGGAACACTCAAAAGAGAGGTTTTATTTAGGTGAAGCCTGTGAGTGAAATACCATGGGAAAAATTATTATTAATATCATGCCAAAAAAACATTATCTGTGGGAAGGATTAAAAAAAACATTATTTGTGGGAAGGATTACACTGCCAAAAAGCTGCAAAGAAATAAAACTTATTTTTATATTTACTTCATAAACCTCTTTATATTTACAAAAACTCAAAAAGAAGTTTTATTTAGGTGAAGCCTATGGGAAAAATATAATGGGACACATTAATATTAATACCATGGGCTCAATATGATAGGCCAAATAGCATATATATAAAAGAGGTATAAAAAGGTAAGGTAAATAAATAAAAATGTATCAAATAGGAGTAGAAATCAACATCTAATTATATTTGAAGCCTATGGACCAAATACGGTGGACCAAATTAATAATAATACCATGCAAAAAAAATCATTAACGTATGATATAGGTGGATAAATAGAGGGAGTGACAAGGGAGAGATGAAGGGAGAGGAGGAATGAAGAGACAGAGAGGGAGAGGAGAAAGAGAGAGAGATAAGGGTAAGAGAGGGAGAGGGAGGCATAAAGATGGAGGTGGGAGAAAGAGAGGGAGGGAGAAGGAGAAATGATAGAAGTGTAGAGAGAGAGAGAGAGAGAGGGAGGGAGGAGGGAATAAAGAGGGAGGTAGGAGAGAAAGGTAGAGTGAGGAATGATGAGAGGAGGAGGGATGGATAAAGAGAATGAGTTAGAGGAGGAGGGATGGATAAAGAGAATGAGTTGGAGGAGGAGAGAAGAAGAAAGGGAGTGATATAGTAACATAGTTGGAGAGGGAGATAGAGTGATGGGGGAAGAGAGAGGATTTGAAGGCAGAGAGAGAGAGAGAGAGAGAGAGAGAGAGAGAGAGCAAGGAGGGGGTGAATATATAGGGAGGGATGCGATAAAGGTAGAGAGAGGTTGACGAGAGAGGGGAAGTGAGAGAGAGGAAGAGAGTGCTGGGGGAATATAGAGGATTGTAAGGGAAAGAGAGAGAGAGACAAAGTGTGTGGTGGGGGAAGAGAGAGGGAGGTAGGATGGAGAGGGAAAGAGAGGAGGGAAAAGAGAGGGGAATTGAGAGATAGGAGGAGAGAGGGAGGGACATAAAGATGGATATGGATGGGGAGAGATAAATGGATAAAGATATGGGGTTGGAGGTGGAGAGAGATATGGATAGAGAGATGGCGCTGGATGGGGAGAGAGGGAGGGAAGAAGAAGGACATAAAGAGTGTCAAGTGGAGAGAGAGAGGGAGTGATAAGGGAGATATGGAGAGAGAGTATGTATGCTTGGGGGTGAGATAAATATACAAAGAAGAAGAGATGTAGATCATCGGGGAGAGAATGAGAGAGAGAAGCATATAGTGACAAAGTTAGAAGGTGGAGAGAGAGAGAGAAAGAGTTGGGAGAGAAGGGAAGAGAAAGAGTGGAGAGAGGTAGGGAAAGAGAGATGGAGATGGAGGGGGAGAGAGAGGAAGGTAAGAAGAAAGACATAGATTGTGAAATTTGGAGAGAGAGACAGGAGTAATAAGGAAGATGGAGGGGAGAGTGAGAGTGGATAGCAGGAGGGAAGACAGATAGAAGCAGGGGAGAGGGAGGGAAGGGGAAGAGAGAGAGAGAGGGAGGGAGTGGAGGGAGTGATAGATAGATAGATTGGATAAAGAGAGTGTATGTTTTGGGGTTTATATAGAGAAACAAAAGGATATAGAGATATAGATAGAAGGTGAAGACAAAGAAGAGATAGATGGATATAGGGAGGGAGGGACAAAGAGATTGATAAATATGGAATGAGAGAGTGTGTGTGTTTGTGGGGGTGAGATAAAGAGACAAAGAAGGAGAGAGGGACGAACATATAGATATATATGGAGGGGGGAGAGGGGAAAGAATATTTGTTACAATAGATGCATTGATTTTAGTGTAGATGGTGATTTCTAATCCTATTTGATTGCTTGCACTAGATACATTAATTTTAGTGTAGATTTTGATTTCTAATGATATTTGATTACTTGCACTCGATGCATTGATTTCAATGTAGATGATTTCTAATTCTATTTGATTTCTTGCACTAAATGCATTGATTTGTGTGTATATGGTGATTTCTAATCCTATTTGATTGCTTGCACTAATGCATTAATTTCAATTTAGATGTTAATTTATAATTATATTTGATTTCTTACACTATATGCATTTATTTCAATATAAATTATTTCTAATCCTATTTGATTTCTTGCACTAAATGCATTCATTTCAATGTAGATGGTGATTTCTAATCCTATTTGATTTCTTGCACTAGATGCATTTATTTTAGTGTATATGTTGGTTTTTAATCCTATTTTTTTTACTTGAACTAGATGCATTTATTTGAGTGTAGATGTTGATTTTTAATCCTATTTGATTACTTACATTAGATGCATTGATTTCTGTGTAGATGTTGTTTTCTAATCTTATTTGATTTCTTGCATTAGATGCATTGATTCCAGTGTATATGTTGATTTTTTATTTGATGTAATTGGATGTATGATGGTACATTAGTTTTAAAGTCATTGGATTAATAGTGTGCATTGATTTTAAGCTCACAAAATTATTGACAATGTAGAACAATTTTTCTGTTATAGTAATTAAACCTAATAATATTGGAGATCAAGAGAGACAAGGTATAATGTTTACTACAACAACTAGAGCTAAATATTTAAATTGTTTATGATTTATTTTTCTTATAATTGATATGGAAAGATGAAAAAAGGGTGACAACAAGAATTTTGATTACTTGCATTACATGCATTGATTTCTTTGTAGATGTTGTTTTCTAATCTTATTTGATTTCTTGAATTAGATGCATTGATTCCAGTGTATATGTTGATTTCTGATTTGATGTAATTGGATGTATGATGGTACATTAGTTTTAAAGTCATTGGATTATTAGTGTGCATTGATTTCAGTGTAAGCACACAAAATTATTGACAATGTAGAACAATTTTTGTGTTATAGTAATTAAACCTAATAATATTGGAGAGCAAGAGAGACAAGGTATAATGTTTACTACAACAACTAGAGCTAAATATTTAAATTGTTTATGATTTATGATTTTTATTGTATTTTTCTTATAATTGATATGGAAAGATGAAAAAAGGGTGACAACAAGAATTTTGATTACTTGCATTACATGCATTGATTTCTTTGTAGATGTTGTTTTCTAATCTTATTTGATTTCTTGAATTAGATGCATTGATTTTAGTGTATATGTTGATTTCTGATTTGACGTAATTGGATGTATGATGGTACATTAGTTTTAAAGTCACTAGATTATTAGTGTGCATTGATTTCAGTGTAAGCACAAAAAATTATTGACAATGTAGAACAATGTTTGTATTATAGTAATTAAACCTAATAATATTGGAGAGCAAGAGAAACAAGGTATGATGCTTACTACAATAACTTAAGCTAAATATTTAAATTGTTTATGATTTATGATTTCTATTGTTTTTTTCATATAATTTTTCATATAACTGATATGGAAAGATGACAAAAGGGGTGACAATAAGAATAGGAGAGGAAAATAGTTTGAGATTGATCACAATGGAAACTATTTCTAATTGACTACATTCTTATTATTCACATTTTATATCATTAAATATTATTACACTGTCACTTTGCATTCAAAAAATGTATTTCATCATTTATCATCATTAAAGTTATTTTACTATATTTATCATTTCAACAAACTTGGTAACTAGGAAAATTTAAAATTAAAATGAATCAATATTAATATTAGATGTATTTACATATTATTGATAAAATTAATCATAGGTTCCTCATATTATCGATAGATTTTCCTTGGTCACACACGACTGAAACCAGCGTAGATCCATCTTAACTCTCGATCTATCAAGCACCGAGAACGATAAAATCTATCGAGGTGCAAACCTATCCTCAAATTTGCACTTAAAAAAGAGGTTTGCACCTCGAGATATTTGATCCCCCTCAGCGCTTGATAGATCCATAGTTAAGATGGATCTAAGTTGGTTCCTTAACATCAACCCGGAGGTGTATTCGTATGTCAATGCAACGCTACTAAATTTAGGTATTTCCTGCACTTTCCTCTCATATTACCAGGGCTAGGAACCCATTTATACATGTCCTTTAAAAAATTGAGTCCAAGAGGGAATGTCTCTCTTCCCTAGGTTTAATTTCTAGCTCATGCATCTCCCGGTGCGTCTCTGGAGGAATGGCATTGAACTATGCCACTACTGAGTTGTGAGCAAACAACTTAGCACCCTATTTATTTGGTTGGCCTCTTGATCCTCCTCCCCTCCTCCATCTCCCTCTCTATCTCGATGGCATGTTGGACTACAAGAGAGCTCCTCTACTTCTTTATAGGGATTACTTCTACGTACAAATATATAAATCCACTATCACAACTAGGCCCTTGAAAACATTGGGAAGCACCAAATAACATCATCACAAAAACACCACCCATAGGTATTTACCTCTGACATAAATTCACAACCAAAGAGTTGGGTAGAGTTGGGTTTTGTGTGAGTGAGAGAGTCAGACCCCTTGAAGATTGAGCACGTCAAATGAATCCATGAAACCCCGACACTACAATAAACTAAACTAGACCCTGCCTACAAACTTTGTTATCCAAGAATCGACCACTCATGGACTCAAAATATCCAATTCGACTAGTAGACTCAAACTCAAACTCTCGAGGAAAACAACCCCTTAGTGACACAAGATTTCAGCATTCAGAGTTGTCCAAAACAAGGAAAGGAATAGAGATAATTTGGTTCATTTTAGCAATGGGAAACAATATCCCTTCAACTATAACCCTTCAGAGGTAATTAAGTTTCGAGGCTAGGGTTGCAGGTTACAAGGAGCCTTTCAAGTTTGGAGGACTCCTGCAAATAGCAACGCAATATATTTGATTGTTAACTTTCGATTGGTATAATGACTTTAGAGATTACTATTTCGATTGGTATAACGACTTTAGAGATTACTATTTCAGAGATAAATCCACAATTCACATTTTAGGACTGAATATGTAGTGGAGCACCAAATAGTCCACAGATTACCAAGCTGGGCGGCATACTATTTAACGCATTTGCTTACAATTAACGCTGCCGTAATGTTTTACATAAATACCCATGCGTTTCAGCGTACATCAGAGTGATTTCCATTCATATTTTGTTTTTAAAAAGATCAACGCCGTAACAGTAAAGTGTATATATGTCTTCACAAAGGCTATTCATTCAGGTCAAAATCTTCAGCGCGAATCGGATGAAGTACTCGATCCGGTTATCCTGTTTAATTACATGGTAATCCGGTTGATTTCTTTGCTTTTTTTTTTCCTCGGAACTGTTCGGATTATTCTCCACATAATGACTACGTATATCCCTGTGTGCGCAGACGTTATCTTCAGCTGCAGATGCCCAAAAAAACCTGCGATTTTGTTGCCGAATTTCAAATGCGTTGTTTTCATGCAGTTAATTCTATCCAACAAAGCCACAAATTCCTCGAAATTCCTCGACTGACGAGATTATAGCCGAATAATCAACGCACGGAGATATCCCTGTCCACATTATTTGACTAGTGGCTACTATCCTGCTAATATTTCGAAAAAATCCGAGTAACGCGCAAGCTCAGGAAAATAGAAGATATTATCGTTAAAGTTACAACTTGCGTGGTCGGTGAAGATAGGATTGAATGCAATGCGCATACGCTCTCTGTTCAATCATAGGATTTATTTTACACCGACTTGACATTTTGCATCAGTATATGGCATTGTGGCATCAGCATTATTAACTTTAATTTAATTTTAAAAAAAAATCATCTACCGAAGAAACTGATGAGGAATATTATTGGAAGCTTTATATTAATAATTGTTTTGAAGTGTAGTGGGATTATATATTTATTATGTCTAGTGACTTTAGATCAATCAAGACTAATTTAACAAAACATCCAATCATTATCAATTCAAGAATCTAATAAATTATATATATATAGATATACTCTTTTTCTACAATTAAATAAATAGAGATTAAGTTACTATTATAATATTAATATTAATAAAAAGATGATATGTTACCTGTGTCATGTTGAATGTGTCATGTTGAATTGTTCAAAATTAATTAAATAAATTACTCTCATTAAAATTAAATTTATGAATAATTTATTTCCCCACTAATAATATACTTTCTCCATAAAATTATTGTTACTTAAAACATGAATTACTAAAGCGTTACTCAAAAATCATATCTATCTATATAAATAATGATGATGATATTGGATGGAAATGGTTGGAGCTATGACAATCTTTAATGAAAATTAATAAAGTAATAATGATGATGATATTGGATGATAAGTTTATTTTTTCATTAATAAACTTATTCATAGTGTGATGTGATTATCTTGATATGATATTTGCATATTTTTATATTTAGATAGAAATGACATATTTTTATATTTAGTTAGAAATATATTCCATTTTAATTGTGTAGTTATATTTTTAGGATAATATTTAGTTGGATTTTTTTTTTAAAAGATATTTTATGGCTATTTAGACATGAGTTAGATATATTGGTTTTAAAGTTGTTTCATATTTAGTTGGATTCTTTTTTTTAAAGATATTTTATGGTTATTTATATATGAGTTAGATATATTGGTTTTAAAGTTGTTTTATATTGTGGTTGATTATGTGTTGATGTGATTGGAAACCTTGTTATGATCATTATTAATTCTATGATTAAGTACTTTGTTATGGTTAGTGTTATAATAGGAAACCTACATTAAAAATCATTCTCATATATATATGAGAATGATTTTTAATGTAGGTTTCTTATTATAACACAAATAGTATTGGACATTGATACTTGATATAATTCATAATAAATATGTATATGATGGATGTATAGTATCGGATATGATCATTATATATATGCACGTGCTAGGTTCCCTCATGTATACATGCATTGGATACCCTTCCTTTGAGATTCTTTAACATAATACACATGTTTGGATCACTTCATATAATTTCTACATGTTTTATGTACCTTTTTATTTAATGTGGTTCATAACATGATTTATGATTGGATAATGAAATACTTTATATGATAATCTAGAATGATGATGCTACATGTATGCATTTGCATTTTAGATGGACTAAAATATTATAGGTTGAAGTCTTGGTGGAGAATGGGGAAATATACTCAAGTGAATGAATCTTATCTCAATTAGGATTTCTATCATAGCTTAATATCTAGAAAGATTCCCGGATGCGTGTGGCCAACACGATGGATTGGTGGCAAAGGTGGTGGGCTGGTGCATGGGGTTCTACCACCGCCACCCTCCTTTGCATCCTGTATGCAATTAATTGCATTAAAAATCCTCTGTCCGAGGCATTTACGTTGCACAATTGCCCAGACTCGCGCTCGATTTACAGAGATATGGCTTCTCCGGGACGCTTCAATTCGGCTTTGTTGCCCTTTCGTTCTTGCTGTTCCTTGGCGGTCTCTGAGCCAAGCTCTCAGACTAACACTGGGCATAGGTGTTCGCTTTCCTGTTGCATTAACGTCGCTCCTGGGTTTCACTTCTCGCAGAGCTCCTTTTGCACTCAGAGATTTGGCACTCGCGTTGTGAAGATTGATTCTCATCCGCCTGTGGTCCTCAGTTTTGGCACGCCTGCACTGACCCTTTCTTCGGCTTCCTGTTCCTTCGAGTTCGGCACTCAACACCTGAATACCATGCCTCTTTTGCACCATAGAATGAGGAGCAGACGAGGTTTGAGCCGTGGTGGTCCTTCTCGACACCCTCCTCCCTCCTCGCCTAGCTCCTCTTCTCTGCCATCTAAGTCCATGAGGGGTCGGTATCCTGATACTCGCAGCGGTCGTAGCTCTTTGGTTGGGCATGGGACTGCTCTGCTCGCAAGAAGACTTTCCAATCTCCTCCCGGGTCAGCAACACAGGGCTCAGTTCCGCTTCCCTTGTCTGCTCAACATGCCTACGGTCACTGCCACTATCATGATTGATTTCAAAGAAGCGTCGCCTGATTCGATTTCTGAGCCGACCAACTCTACTCTAGTGCAATTGACGACCGATAGGCCCTGTTCTCCCTCTACTGCCAGTCAAAAGCAGAAGCTAGTTGAGGACTGCTCCTCGCTGGACCCCTTCTTGGATTCTGAGGCTAGCGGCTTCAAGAGAGGCTGTTCTTCTGCTCTGGCTGACAAGAAGAGGGTGGACACTACCAATCAGGATACTCCGGATGATAATGCTGTTGTGCTGGACGAGGATGACCCCGACACTTATGCTTGCCATGTGGTCGAGTCTCCTCCTTCCGCTCAAGGTAATTAATGCCCTTTCTTCTTTCAGGCTTGTTTTTGGCTGTTTGTTGTGCTAGGCTCAGCTCTGGTAATAATATGTTGTCTCAGTTTAGCTGGTTCTACTTCTACTGCTCTTTTGATTTCCGGTTTCCCCTTCATGGGCGGTAGAATATCCTGTATAAGACCGTTCATGTCTGTAATTCTGAAGCTAAATGTTGTGGGTTGATATATTGTTTGGACTCTCTAGCCGGTTTCCCCTATGAGGGCGATTTTTTTGTGGTTAGATGTCTGTCTGTGCTTCATTGTTGTAACTGTCTCTCGGCACTGTGTGCTGATATTTTGACAAATTGGCTTGGCTGCACCAGAATGCCCATCTCTTGAGCCAGAAACTCTGAGGCCTCGACCTCCATGTAATACATTTTTGTATATTAATAGATTAAGCTTATTCAGAAAAAGAAAAAAAAATACCTACAAAGATTAAGAAATATAAAATCAATTTAAAATGACCTCAAAAATTATGTTTGGTAAAAGGATAGAAGGAAAATGAGTTGTAATTCACTTTTACCCTATTCTAGGAACTTGTGATCTCATCACGTGTGCCAAATTTTCCATTGCATGAATAATATTGAGGGAAATATGTAATATTGAGAATATGTGACATTGATATTAATCATAAAAGGGGCAGAATGTGTGAAAATTCCTAAAACTGGGATCCTATTATAGCAACTCAAAAATATTCACCTAATTGTTAATCTTTACTTTAACAATTTTTTTGCAAATTCCCTATGACAAACATTGAATACATCACACTACAACCTTCACTACATAAATAAATATTCATAAAGAAGAACTGAACAAGAAGAAATAAACACACATATGACACAGTTGCTTTTGGACTGTCCCCGAAAAAATCTAATGCGGGAAAACTGGTGCAATAGCTGAGAGTTTGTATTATTAATCAGTAGCTTTGAATAAAATTTAGGATGCTTTATTGGCCATCTATAGAGATAAAATAACTCGCAAAGAGTTAGTGAGAAAATTACCTCACACTATCAATGATGAATCGACACTTATCCAACACCAATTTGGTGAGCCTCAAGTTGCCTCTGCACAATCACTACATTTCTCTATGTCACAACTGAAAGGGACAGAGTGACACCCTTGGCTGGTCGATCTTCTGACTAGATGATCCAATCTCTAGCCGCCCAGTCTCACATGTCAGCTCCTGGCACTAGAACTGGGCTTACCCTCAATAGAACTGTGAATATCAAGTCACACTCTGAACAGAAATTGTGTGGAACTGTGCCTCCTAGTGTAGTTCTATGCTACCTCTATGGATCTCTTTCTACCACCTTTTCGTTGTACTCTCTGGTTCAGGAAAAAAACTTCCACCAGAAACTATCCCTTCCTCTCGTTGCAAGAATCTCCTCGATGATCTCTCCAGGTTATCTATGCTACTCACTTAAGAAATTGATCTCTTGATCCCCCTCGAAGTGGTTTCCAAATTCCCATCTAAGTCCTTCTTATAATCTTCTCGTTGAGTAATCAATGACCCAAATTAAAACATAATCAAAGGCTAATATTATCTTGACTTGATATTCATATTTTTCTAGAATATTGAGACCTAGTTCTATTAATACCCTTTAATTATTTTAATTTCCTAAGTTTAGACTTAAGAATCCATTAAAATTAATTAATTATTTTAATAAAACTCTCTCCGAGTGGAATTTACCAAAACGATATCTAGGTATTCTGGAATACATGTCTCCTAGCCTTCCTGCAAATTTTGAGGCATAGATCACATCCGATTCTACCAGAAATCAACAGCATGACTATTAGGATTGATGCATTTGTATATAAAGAAGATGAGTTGGACATAATCTATATTTTTGTCAACCAATCATGTGTATATTAAGGGGATATGAGTATGCATGTAACATGAAGAGATGCTAAATATCAATATTCATAGTTCCTTGTACCTTTTACTTCTCTCTAACTACCACTTATTGATTATTACAATCACATAAAAGTGGTGTCCTCTAAATTGGGAATAAAAAAAGAGTACAAAGAGCATGATATGCTGAGCTTTACTACCTCCTCATGATGTAGGAAAAATATTTTCTCCCTAATTTACAGAAATTTAGATGTAGAGACATAGTTCTTCCAACTCATAATCCTCATAACACAAGTGCAAAAAGCATACATAACTCAATAGAACATTACCTCATGAGTCAATTTCTAAGTTGGGAATCCGCATCAAATTAATCTTACTACCACATCTAGCTTGAGTCATGCTAATAGGGAAACACCTATGAAGATGGTTTCATTGGTTGGGTGGAACATCAACACTTGGTGTAATTGCACCCTTGGTTATTGAAGTCTAATTTGTAGACTGGTTGAAGAGTAGTTAATGGGTCTATTCTACATTATGCTTATGGATATTTATACATGCTGATTTATGGAAGCTAGAGTGATTAGATTTACATTAGTCTTCTTTAATTTACATGATCAATTATTTTACATTGAATATTTAATTGTATAATTTTTATTATTTGAACAAAATGATATTATGGTATTTGCATTCAATGTAATGCCATGCATTTTTATTAGTGTCTTAATTGGCTTATATATGTATGTAATTAATGATTCTACATTTGGTCTACTCATGATATATATAGTTTTTCTCTTTTCATGTTAATGTGATTTTGTCTAGCTATTTAATATTGGAAGTCATTATTATTATGAGAACACTTATTATAGGTAATACCCTAATCATATGTTAGAAATTAAAAAGAAATATTATACTTATAAATAATAATAAATCATTCTTAAATTTATCTTATTGTTCATGTAAATGCATCTTAATCATAAGAATAATCAAATCTCTTAAAACACAAACTTTTTCCTTTTTCCAATTTAAAAAAATTTACTCGACCCTTTAGAATTAATATAAATGTAAATTATCTCACACATCAAAATAATATATTTCTATTTAATAATGAGATCCGTCATATATTCGAAACCCCTTTTTATATTTGAAGAAATTTTTAAACAATTAACTTTTTTATATATTACTTTTATTTGCCGTAGTCTAACTAGCCAGAGGAATCGCTCTGAAAATCATGAAAATTCCGATAAGATTTTCAGAAAATCCGGCAGGAATTTTTTTAAATCCATGTTATAACTATCAAAGTTTAATATTTTGGGTGTCCTACAGGTTTTTGATGGTGCTGAATCCATTTCTAATGTCAAAATCAGGATTCAAACACTGTTTCTGCAAGATTTTTTAAATTTTTTTGGCCCGGATTCCGGCCAATTTTGACCGTCCAAGCAATTCCTCCGGCTCGTTAGACGACTCCCTTTTATTTCATTACATATCTTCTAAAAATAATAATCATCGAAACATAATTATAAAAATATTAATTCTTGTTTTACTAATTTTCCCTTTTCCTAATTCCTGCTTTTTTACATAACAACACATACATTTTTTATAAAAGTCTGTCGTTAACATTATGAATGACACATACCTATAATCAATGCTTTTTCTTATCATAAGCATTATGAACACGTCGTAATATTCGATTAGGCTTGTTTTACATCATATCACTAACAAGTCTCTTAATCTTCCATACATATTGCATTGCAAGTATGTGTTCTCAACATGGAAAATTTTAGGGGCTAATATTCGCAGGTGGGCTAATTTTACATGGTTTTTCAAAAAAAAGGATTCGCCAATTTCCATTTTTTTATAAAACTAATTCGCCCAAATTTTACGATACAAAATTGTTTTACATTAAAATTTGCCAACATTATATAGATAATATATATAATATCATTAGAAATTTTAATAATTTTACAAATACATCATAAACATTTTATAGTTTTCATATTAGGGACTAGTGAGATTCGCCAATTTTTTAAACTTCAAGATAATTTTCCATCCTTAAAATTATTGAAAATTGCTTTGTTGGGGTTGAGAATATGGCTTTACTTGACTCGTTTTTTCTTAAATCTTTCTGGGTGAAAAATAATATTTTTTTAAAAATAGTATCTTTATTAGATGTCCGTTCATGAGAATGATATGAAGAGCATATGTTACTTAAAACCATATGGCTGAGAAGTAATGATTATTTTTTTTCTAAATAATGTTTTTATTAGATATTTTTAATAAATACTAGAAGATTATCTTAATAGTTTAGGGAAAGACTTAGTTTATGCTTGTTTTCCTATTTATTAGTGTTTATGTGAGTTATGTTCATTTTTTTTTGGATGATCAACATTTGATATATACTATTTTTTTTTATTTAATGAATTTAGTTTCAATATGTTTGAAGATATTGGTCATCTCTAACAATGTTTAAATGTGATTTGAATCCGAAGCTTTATATTTTTACTTTTAGAAATCTATTAAGAAGAGAATTTGGTGAAAATTAATTCTATAAATTCAACTTTGGTGTGTTGAAATCTATAGAATTTGTATTAAGAAGAGAATTTGGTGAAAACTAGTTCTATAAAATCAATGTTCAGTGTGGTCAGGTAACGGAGAAAGTAGGTTCTAGAAAAGAATGTTATTATATGGGCCCATGGATTTGGACTGCCGTTTATGGTGGTATGAGCATGATTATCATTATTAATCGAAGAAACACACTCTATTTAAGATTATGTATTTGCAAAGAGGTATATGCAAGTATGAGCATAAAAAGTCGTCAATATTTAAGTTTTGTGGTTCTTCAATATCACAAATCTATTAAATCTAAGTTTAGACGATTACGCACATAGATATTACAAAGTCCATACATTATCCCAAAAAAGTTAAAAATAAATTAGAAATAAAGTAAGGTTATTTGAGTCGTTCTTGGAATTAGCTAAAAGATAGTGATTTCATAGAGAATTTTCCATTCCTTCTTCCTCTCCTAAATGCATTTATCAATGAAAAAAGACATGTTTGTGAATAAAGATAAAATTAGTATATTTAGAATTCTATCAAATAGTAAGAAATAAAGAATCGTTAGAAAAAAGAGTTTTAGTTAATTTTTACTTTATCACTTTATTAACGAATAGACATTTTTTAATCAATTATTTTGTTTTTTTAATTTAAAAATATCTTTTAAATATAATTATACGTTCAAAATAAAAATAAATAAATTATTATTAAATAATATTAGATTTTTTGAAAATTAATTTAAATTAGATAATATTTATAATAGTACTATTTTATTAACTTTATGTGTAACGTAATTATAATGATTTAAAAAATCCATCAAATAGTAAGAAATAAAGGATCTTAGTAAAAATGATTTTAGTTAATTTTAACTTTATCACTTTATTAACGAATAGACCTTTTTAATTAACTATTTTGTTTTTTTATTTAAAGATATTTTTTAAATATAATTATATCTTTAAAATATATAAAAATAAATTATTATTAAATAATTTTAATTTTTTTGAAAATTAATTTAAAATTGGATAATATTTATAATAGTATTATTGTATTAATTTTATGTGTAACACTGATTTTTTTTTAAAGTTATTTAAAAAATAAAATGCTAATGTAAACATGTTTTTGAGCCCAAAGGCTCATTTACAACCTAGTGTAAAAGCTATGTATAAATATGTTCGTTCCTCTTCAAATAAAAATAAAAAAGTTATATATATATATATATATATATATATATATATATATATATATATATATATATATATATATATATGACTTAATAAAATTTTATGTAATGTAATGAGAAGTAAACCAAAACAAAATTGCTAGTAAATTTTTTAGCATGCGATATCAACTTCATTTTTTATATATCTATTTATAGAAAAAAATGCTAAATGTTAAAGAAAAAATTTTAATGTTGATGATGATGATGCTGATGATGGTTAACGTCCATTGAGACCAATCTTTGGTCTATCAGACCTAAAGAAAAGAGTTATTTAATTTGATTTAAGATTTTATTCCTATGTTCAAAAAGCTTGGAGATTAGCATCCTGAGCTCATTATAATTTTGACATCTTAAGAGGCTAGGAAGGTCAGTATTGCAACAAAGATTATGAAATTGAGCTCTACTGTGGTTGTACGTGGGGCACCCGAAGAGGAAGTGATTTTCATCTTCGATGTTCGTATTCTCACAGAGATGGCAGATCCTTTCCATCCATGGTGTTTTAGGAACTATCCAATGACCTGTTTCACTATGGAGCTCATGAGAGTTCGTTCTAATCATGGTTCTATTAATTTTCTTCTTTGAGGTAGTTAAAATAAAGAGATACTTTTGATATTCTAAGGTGGGGTTGATGACCTCCTTATAATACCTTAATTTTCTTTTCATTGCTAGATCTTTCTCACACCACATTTTTTATTTGAACTTAGAAGTAACAAATTTTTTAATGTTATTGATGTTTTGAAATGCAACATTCTCATCGATCTCCCAATGGTTTAACCAGACCTTGGTGTCTTTATACCAACCTCGTTTAAGCCTTAGGTGGTTTTGGCTGGAATTTAAAGCTAGCTTAGGAAATCTATGGTCTCCTATGCTATTGAGCTTGTGCTTGTACAACAAAAGCCTAGTCATAAGTAGGCTCTCGATAGGGAAAAGACCCACTTCTATAAGGAGAATAGGATAGGGTGTATTGCTTTTGATTTTAAGGTTATACGTTATAAAACGCTTCTAGATTTGCTCAATATTTCTCCATGATTCTCTAGAGATGCTGCAACCCCAAACCTCACATCCATGTAAGATAACAGGAGTGACTAAAGTTTCAAAGAGGAACTTCTTTCTATCCCACGTTATGAGGTTTGTCGTTTTACAATTATTCTCAAGACCAAAATAAGCTTTCAATCCCCCATTAATCCTTTTTTGAATTCTATAGTTCCAGTTGAGCTTGTGATGAGTATTAATTCCTAAGTACTTGTAAGAAGACACTTCCTCTAAGTTACTATTGTCATACATAAAATTAGCGTAAGTGTCCTTCTTGGATTTGATACTCATAACTTTTGTTTTGTCAGTGTTAACAGGCGTACCCATGGTAGAGTAGAAATCCTTAAGAAGTCTAAATTTCTTATCAAGTTCAGATGGGAACCTTGCGAGAAGAACAATATCGTTAGCATAAAGAAGAAGGATGATGACTATCCCAGCTAAGATCGTGCCAGCACATCCTGCTTCCTCTAAAAAACCTTTGAGCCTGTCGATGTAAATGCCAAATAGGGTAGAGGAGAGGGGGCAACCTTGTTTAACTCTGATATTACACTTAATATCTTTCGACCACCCCTCATTGCTCTTTAACTTGGCAATTACATTCTCGTATAACCTTATAGCGGCCGCTCTTAGCTCGGAAGGAAAATTTAGCTTTTCTAATCTATTCCATAGATTATTTCTAGGAACCGTATCGAAAACCTTTCTAAAGTCCAAAAAGCAACATAAGAGATTGGATTTATCATTGCGTCATTCCTCCATAATGATCCTAAGCATAACGAGGTGGTCCGTTGTTGAGTGCTGCCTTCTAAAACCCACTTGGCCTTTAGCCCACTTACCTTCACTTTCAAGCCAAATTCTCAACTTCTTTTCCAAAATAATACCATATAACTTGGCTAACAGAGGGTTGATCATAATTATTCGATAATTATAGGGGTTATTTGCATCCCCACTTTTAAAAATAGGGATAATGAGGCTCTGAGTCGATGGTTTAGGGAACCCTTGCTTTATCGCTTGGTTGAAAAGCTTGTGGATGTGGGGCATGAGGATAGGACCTCCAATTTTCAATATTTATGCGTGGTAACCTTCAATGTCTTTAGCTTTCCCATTTTCCAGGCATTTAACCTCAAAATCAATGTCTTCTAATGAGAAAAATTATTTCGTTGTGAGTAGGGTTTCAAAATCCCTGGCATTTGGAGATTCATAAATCTTTTTAAGATAGGAATTGCAATTGTGTAAAGAAATTTTATTATTATCTTTAATTTTCCTAGTTAGAATCTGCCTCCAGAATTTCTTACGAGCCATCTTAGAGAGGTGTAAGAGATTCTCTTGTCTTTTAGGAATATATTGCCTTTTTTTCCTTTTAGTTAGGGCTTTGTAGATTTTTTTCTTGTTAATTTTGAGAGATTCATCAACAACTTCCTTAATTCCTCTCCTCACACTTTTACAATCTTTGTCATACCATAGGTTGGTTTTGCTATTTCTTTTATTACTTGAGACTTCAATTGAGAACTTGTTAATAGAATATGAGAGGGTTGTAGTAAAATTATGATAGAGTTCATCTATGTTTTGTATACTATATAAAGGAAGAAAATTAGTTTTTAATTCATTTAGAAAGAGATCGTTTTTATTTCTATCAAAGATTAAGTTATTTTGACTATAAGGATTATCCTCTATGAGATCTCTATGCATGACAAAATTGAGAGTTATGAGTAAAGGCCTACGATCACAGTCAGGCTCGTGGTCATCTAAGATGTCAAAATTTATCATTTCGTTGTATAAAATGAGATCGGAAATAACATAGTCTACCACGCTCCTGCCAAGCCCATGGATGCAGGTCATCTCGCTAGAATTGGGCCACTTCATTAGACCGTTACAAATTATGAGACCCTGAACACTACAGAGCTTGACTAGCTCCGACCCAAACAAATTATCCCTAAGGTCTTCAAAGCTCCTTTTGTACTGGTTAGCCAGAGTAAGGTCTTTATCTAACCAAAGAAGATTGGGGTTGGAATGATTGCTTAGAAGAATAGCTTGGTTGCTTGAAGTTAGAGCATTAAAGTCACCCATTAAAAGGATATTACCTTCATTCCTTAGGCTAGAAATATCATTCTCTAAGCCATTGTAAGGACTATTTTTATCTAGATTCTTTTTCTTATAGAAGTTATAATTAATGGGAGAAAAATAACAGATTTCTATGTAGGTTTTTTTATCATTAATGTCAGTAATCTCAATTCAACTATATTGGTTGTAAGGGTTGTTTTTATAAATCCTAGCATGGGGGGAGATGTTCTTCTTAATGTAGCAAGCTATGCCCCCAATGCCTCTACTGGAGGATTTCTTGTTCCAGGTAGACCATAGTGCAAAGCCATCTATGTTAGGGACCTTAAATTTTTCGTGCTCCTAAGTTTCAACAAGAAATACAATATCAACATCATTTGAGATCCAACTTAGCTTGGGGCCTTTGTTCCATGGAAAGCCCCGAAAGTTCCAAGAAAGAATTCGAAGCATGTTGAATTGGTATTTATTACTATATGTTTGGTTTCTATCTCGAATAACAGCTTTTCTATTTTTTATTATTTCCCATTTTCCTTCCTTCCTAGCTTCTTTTACCTTTGGAACCTCATTTCTTAATTCTGCTTGATCTTCTGGAATGAGATCTTCGTTTATAAATATTCTCGTTCCTTTTAGACTTGAGGTTTTACTAAGTATGTCATACTTATGGTCAATAGAGCTCACCTTTATTCGGATCAGCCTTCCTTTATTCTCAGTTAATTTCCCTAACGTTGTTACTTCTATGAGACACATGGTTTCAATTTGTAATTTATTATGTAATTCTGTCTGGGTTATGGCTAAAGTATCCTCGTCTACCTCCTCTTTCAAACCGAATATTATAAGGTTCAAGGCCCTTTTATTACGCTCATGGTCTAATTCGATCAATTTTTTCATTTCATCTTTAATTGGTTTGATATCTAATTTACCTGCACACTATTTAGGATGAGATTGTTGTTAAAATTTTCTTCTAGTTCTTTAATCATGTCCTTCTTTTTAAGACTCTCTATATTATAAGCATCTCCTTGCTGGGATGTTTGGTTCATATCTTAGTTTTGTTTTTCTATGACTTGCAACCTAGTTTCCATTGCCTCCATTTTATTCTCCAATAGCTCTATTTTATTTTCTATTTGCTTTTGGATCTTGTCTTCAAGAGATGTGAATTTGTTTTCCAGCATGGCTTCTAACTCCGTTTGTAGCTTGACTTCTCTTTCTTCTCTAGGTTTCTTTAAAGACTCTATATACTCATAAAGGCTCTGTAGAGTAACTGTGCTAGGTCTACCTTTGGTAATATTTGGTAGCTGTGGTGAATTATTCATACTTGAGAATATATGAGTAGATATGTATTATAAAAATATAAGGAATGTGTGCACCTGAATATCAGCGAACTGGACAGAAGACCTCAAGTGCACAGGTCCGAAAATTTATCGAAAAAAAATCACGGCAGACCCAAGTAGTAATGGAGAAAATTCACCGCAGAAATTTTCACCGCATAAATTCACAGCAAACCCAAGCATTAATCCAGAAAATTCACTGCAGACCCAAGTACTAATCGAGAAACCCAAGTATTAATGGAGAAAATTCACCGCAAAATTTTCATCGCAGAATTTCACGGCAGACCCAACTATTAATTTATTTATTTAAAAAACATAAATTATGAATAAATTATTTTAATATAAATTAATGTTAACATATACTTAAAAATATATTAATAAAAATAAATCAATTTAATATGCTCTATAATAAATATGCTATGTAATTTTTATAACATTTAAAAGTTCAATTTAATCAATAAAAAATAACACATTGTTTTTTCAACTCTCAAACAAATTTACACTAAAAACAAATTTTATTATCCTTCCATAAAATAAAATAATAAAATTATTCATTAAGATAAATCTATCCTTAGGTTATCATGTTAATTTAAATTATGAACACATACTGGTATGTGAAAAAGTAATGTGATTATCACCTATTATGGCCACAGAGGAGTGAGGGATGATGTTTTTTATTTTATTTTAAACGAGAGTAAAAGTCTAAAGCTATTTTAGAGGATAACAATTTAAATTACTTCGTAGAAAATATTGTCGGCGGCACATGAAGGTATGATCCTTTCATATTTTCAGTGATATGCCTGGAATAAATTACAGTATTTAATCCCACTTTCTATCATGACAAAAATAATTCTCTCCACCGCTGAATCTGTGTTTTTAGCTTTAAAATGGTCGAAACAATGTATATTTAGTAGTTAAAACTTTTCATATTAAAGTAAGAATGAATACTGATGATTAAAAAATTGTGTGACATGTTTTTTTTAAATTTATATATATGTTTAATTTATATATTAGTGTAGTTATATAAACTATTTGGTTAGTAAATATTATTATACATTAAACAATTATTTTATTATATATTAGAAATATTAAAACAATTTTAAAATTAAATATATTATGTAGATTCAATAATAAGTTATTATGGAGATCTTTAACATGTAAATAGACATTGTTAAAATATTATAGCTTATTAATACCACATGCCCAAAATGCCCCATAAACCATAACTCATATTCATATAACACAATTTGATATGACTTTTTTTTTCTAACTAGCACAACTATATAAATTAAATGGTTAGTAAATCTCTATATACATCAATCTACTATAAAAATCAAGTCACTTAATTTATTAATTTAAGATAAATTAATTAAAAGAGAATAACTAAGTTAGAAATAAATCTTAACTCTAGATATGTGAATGCTACTATGAATTTCCATGGATGTTAAATCTCTACAATCCACTTAATAATTACTAATAATTAAATTAAAATTGTGGAAAACCTATTCCAAATAAACACTTGTATCATTTTAATTAATCCATTTAACTAAAAAGGAGAAAAATGGCATAACTCATTTTAATATAAATCTCAATTTTTAAATATCCTTACTACTAAGAATATTTTTTGGAAGTTAAATTAATACCATATACCTTATAATTAATGATAATTACATAAAAATTATGGAATCCATATTCCCAAATAGACATGGCTATTGGAGTAACTAAATATTATAATAATTGATAATCATAACAATAATTTCAAACAATGTTATAATTTATTTTATTTTATGATTTATTTTTTAACTTCGCGGTTTTATGGGCTTGTGTGAGGCTTGTTTTTGGTGTTTGTTGACCATGTGATCTTCTTTGAGACAATGTCATAACTATCTTCATGTATTTGTTTGATTTTTATCATGGAAAATGTGATAAGTATCTTGATGTAATCGTTTGAATTTTAACATGGATTGATACAAACTGTTTTTTTTTTTAATTAAAGAGTTTATATTACTTTAAAGAGTCAAAATTACATCATTGACAATTGAACATCAAAAGGGAGGAAAACATCTCAACCTCTGCCAAAAAAAAAAAAAACCATGAAACTAAACCAATACATACAAACTTAGATATTTTACTCTCCACATAAAAAGAACAAGACATAATTACCAATATATAACACAAAAAATTATCGGGTGAGGCTCAAATCCCTAACCTCAGGCTACACTTCGTTGTAACCCCAAGAACCAAATAAGATTGATGAAAAACCAATCCACAAGTTTCCACATTCCAGACAAAATGAGCACTGAAACCATGCAATAGAATACGACCTCCCTTTCCCCAATCTTTGAGCAAGTCGGTGCATTTTGTCTGATACCAAATTCGTGAACTCCACAACCACAACCTTGATACGTCACCATTATCTTGGAACTAGGGAACTTCCACAAAACTTGTCAGAGTCATCCATGAAGACCTCGAGGAATCCCACCACTTTTTGGCCATGCCACTCAACCTCAAAGAAGGAGATGGTGGTCGAGGCCCGAGCACTAGAGCCTAGGGAATCAATATGATCCCCAACCTCAGTATCGCAAGGAATGTGAATTTCCACATGCATCAAGCAGGCAGGTATATTTTCCACACAATACCTTAGATTCCTCAACATCCTTTTCACATCTTCAATGTAGGTGAAAATATTGTATTTTCAACTTGTTTGTTCCTTAACATCAACCCAGAAGCATATTCATCTATCAATGAAATTCTACTAAATTCAGGTATTTCCTACAATTTCCTGTCATATTACTAGGGCTAGGAACCCATTTATACATGTCCTCTAATAACTTTGAGTCCAAGAGGGAATGCCTCTCTTCCCCGGATTTGATTTCTAGCTCATGAATCTCTTGGTGTGCCTCTGGAGGAATGGTGTTGAATCATGCCACCACAGAGTTGTGACAAAAAAACTTAGCACCTTATTTATTTGGTTGGCCTCTTGCTCCTCCTCCCCTCGTCCTTCTCCCTCTCTATCTCGATCGCATCGTCAGACTATAAGAGGGTTCCTCTACTTATTTATAAGGATTACTTCTACGTACAAATATATAAAGTCACTATCACAACTAGACCCTTGAAATAATTGGGAAACACCAAAGAGCATCATCACAAAAAGATGACCCATAGGTATTCACCTCTGACATAAATTCACCATCTAAAGAGATGGGTAGCTTTGTGTTAGTAAGAGACTCAGACCCCTTAAATATTGAGCACCTCAAATGAATCCATAGAACCCGGACGCTATAATACTCAATAGCTCAGAGAAATAACTAGACCTTACCTCCAACCCATAACAAACCTTGTTATCCAAGACTCCTCTACCACTCCTGGACTCAAAATATCCAATTCAATTATACCAGGTAGACTTAGACTTGAGGAACACAACCCCCATAATGCTACAAGATTGACATAGACCCTAGCCTTATAAGAACATGAGCCATATTCTAAAAGAGACCCAATACCCCATATTATTAAGCCCACATATGACTCAAACAAAATTGACTACTCACAAGGAAACAAAGCCAAAAGAAAGATATAAAGCTTACCAATTTGAGACGCACACAAAAAAACACCAAAGGAAGTTGCGAGCTCCCCACCTAAATGCAATCGAGCTTGCAAAATACTATCCAGTGATAAGGAATTGGAATCGCAGGACCCTGTGGCTTTGCTCTGTAATCTGAACTTATTCACTACAATATCTAAGGAATCCGATACTGAAAACAGAGTCGGATTCACCACCCTCACCAATGAATTGCTAGCAATGGATACCACTCAATTCCTAAACCAGAAGCACATCATAAACCTGGCTTTCCCATCCCTATTTTTGTATATGCCTTCAAGTATCATCTCCATCACCTCATAAGCACCACGCCAACTTTAAGGTTGGATGCTCCATCATGAAAAGTGCCAAGTGCATACACCGTATGTAAATGATCCATCAATACATTGAGAGTGGTGAGCACGATGACCCATGTTCCTCGCCAACAATATTAACACTCCCATCAAGACATATTAATACTAACTATTTAAATTATATACTTACACTAATTTAATTAAAATTTTGTATATTTAAATGTAATTACATTAATTAATTTTCATTATTTACATCAATATTCATTTAAAAAATTTGATTAATTTAATTAATTTTAATTTTAATATTTCCTCACACTTGAAATTGAATCCAACATTGTTAAATGAAAATAATGAATAATGAATTGTTAAAGGAAAATTTTGAATAACGAATTTAGAATAGGAGATTTTTTTTTTTATATATTTAGAATTGTATATTTTCAATTATTAATAAATTCATTTAATATTTGGAAAATATTAATAAAAATATCTTAAATTCTATTTTAAATAAAAAAAATATTTTAATATATATTTTAAAAACCTTAATTTTATTTCATAATTTATATTTTAAAATTATTTTATTTATTTCAATTATATATATATATATATATATATATATATATATATATATATATATATGAAAATATACTTTGTAAAATTTAGTGTGAGATAGATATATATAGTTTATTTAGCAAGTGATGTATGCGTACGCTTGCTCACACCCACATATATATGTAGTTTAAATCCTTTATCATTTATCAAACAAAAATGGATCATATTTTTTACTCTACATTTATCAAGCAAAGCGGGGTCATTCTTTGAAAAATGTTTTTGTTTTTAAAGGATAGATCATTCTGCGTATTGTTAAATACCCATGCAATGAATTCGACATTGTTAGATGTCTTATAAAAATTTAACAATTTTTCGTTAGTTGGATGGATGATATGATGCATGGGAATCTTCTCTTAAGGTTAACCATGTTGAACAAAACTCAAAAATTAAAAGGGGTCTTCAATATCTTATAAAAAAAGTTCATTATTTTTAGCAATTTCTTTAAATTGTAATATTTTAATCTGTCTCGTTAAGAAGTTATCCTAAAATATCCTCAGGGACGGATGTACATGATTGTTGGATAGAGTGGCATCTAGAAGAGGGAAAGATGTAGCTATTTCTTTGGATGGAATGGCATCTAGTTTTTAGGAAGTTAGTTAACGAGCTTCATTTTGTAATAGAGCTATTTTAAAAAGGATATTAGTTAATGGAGACGTATAAAGTGAAGAATTACGCTGTGGAATTCAATGTAATTATGTTGTTCTAAATAATTGTAATTTCATGGGTTAAGTTTATAACTATGTATTCTTTGTGTTTTTTATTATTTATATACTTTTAAAAATATATTGATTCAATTGTCTGATGCTTTGTGGATTCAATGTAATCAAGCCACAAGAACGATTGTGTGGTTGAAGGATTCACATCAAGGATTATAAGTACCGAGGGGAGTGAATTCCAAGATTGTCAATTGTGGTTTGTGGTTGTCCTAGGGTTGCTTATTCAATCCGTATTTGGGCCAAGTTGTGGTTTTTGTTTATTGAACCTAACATGACACCCAAAATCTCTGCCAGTCTTCGTTGGAATCACCATCAAGAGTTAGGACTCCAACGCATGGCTCCATCTTGAGTCTTGGTTTCGCAAGCAAACATTTTGCCTATGGAAATTTGCCAATCCATGTCATGTAACAACAGGTCCACAAGGCCCAAGCCAAACTCTTGAATGGGTGGATAGCCAAACCCTCAAACAAACATCTGGATATCCATGTAGATAGAAGATCATATGTGATGCCGAAGGTTACTCAGATTGCGAAAAATCTAGCTTGTGGAGTATTCGATAGTGGAAAGAGTGTGATGCAGCGTGTAAGCCAGATCCCAGGACCTCCTGATTAAATTTTTGTGAGGTAACTATATCCGGAGCAGGTCCCAGAAATATAACACTGCAAATGAGAGCAAGACAAGGTTCCGCCGAACAAGTGGTTCTATGAAATCAGAGTGGTTTTCACGTGGGGTTTTTAAGAGGATTAAACAAGAAAAAGAGAGGAGGCCCTGTAATAAATTATGGTCGTCCATGTACTTAAATTATAGTGTCCATTTACTTGGGTAGTTTTCATGGTGGTTTTCTCCACTCTACGAGGGTTAATGGAAAATAATAAAAATTCATGTCAGATTATGACAAAACTTGGCAGGAATTCCTCGACTAACGAGATTATAGCCGAATAATCAATGCATGAAGATATCTTTGTCCGCATTATTTGACGAGTGGCTACTATCCTGCTAATATTTTGAAAAATTCCATGCACTGGCACTTGAAAACCACTTTCAGATGTGTGCAAAATCTTCCATTATTTTCCAATTTAATGGATTATGGCCGCATTCATCAGATCTCTACCAATGGATTCATTCCACTTGGACCTATAACAACAAGGTTATCTTCTGCTCTAAGGGTTTCTTTATAGTTATGTTTTCTTTCAATGAATATTATCAAAAATCCTTAACAAGTGGTCCTTGGTTTTGGGGAATAGCAGGGCTATTCCTCAGACCCTGGTTTCTAGACTTCAACCCTTATACGACAGTCATTACCAAGCTTCATATTCATGCTTCCAAATTTACCTGGTCCTCTATGGCACTTTTCTATCTTTCAAGGAATTGGAAACACCCTTAGACACTTTCTGTGAACAGATCCCTCTAAGGGGGAGATGGGCATATACACCTATGGCAGAATATGTGCTGAATTAGACATAAGTAAAGAGATGCCAGATCAAATCAATATGAAAGTTGGTGATTTCCATTGGACACAGACCTTGGACTATCAGAACACTTCTTTCTAATGTCATCAATGCCATCAAACAGGGCATCTTCAGAACTCCTATACTATATTTCTCGCCTGAAAGAAGAGAAGCAATCGCAATTCAAACTCTAAAAGCTGGAAACCCTGTGAACCACCTCCAATGGATGGCATTGAATCCTTCAGCTTGGATGAAGAGAAGATTTAAGCATATGAGGAGGTTGCAAAGCAAGAGAAGGATATGCTCTTGGCAGACCCTAGAGGGTCCAATGTTTCTTCGAGTTCTCAAAAACGATCTCATGAGTCCTCCTCCTCAGATTCAGATAAGGAGACTACTCCTTTAGTCAACAACTGTCTTCAAGTGGTTTTATCCCATCTACTCCATGACGGTAGGGTTAAAGTTAAAAAAATAAAGGAAAGAAATGTCGTATTGAGGATTCTACCCATTCTGGGTAGATTCCTATGTCTATCTCTTACGGTTCGCATTTTATCTTCTTGGATCTCTTTGTTTCTCTCTTGGTTACTTAATGGTATCGAGGTTTATATTTTAACATTTCTGGCTTCCCTGCTATCTAGCCTCTCTTGACTGTAACTCCATTTTGTATCATATGTTTTTTTAATATAATTAATCTTATTTACAAAAACAAAAATTGGAGACCAGGATTTCAAGTTCATGAGGATGGAATACAATCCAAGGAATTTCCCAAAATCTCCAAAAATCCTTGGAGAAAATAAAATAAAATAAAATAAATATATTAGATGGGAGATAAGAATCTAATATATACCTCAGTAAAGTGGATTGTTACTGAGAAGAGGTGAAATAAAACTAGAAAGAGGAAAAATCTAGCTTTAAAGAGGTTTTGTGGAAAAAACAAATGTAAAGCCTAGGCTAAAGGAAAACAACATCCTAAATTAACTAGACACAATTATGGAAACATGCTGAGGGAAAGAAAGCTTAAATAAGCCATTCCTAGGTAGACAACAGCGTGTCTACACTTTGGAGAAATTAGTCTTTGCTCGGGGGGAGATGTGGATGAAAGCTAAAAGTTGGGTGGAAAATAGCCTTTATGAGAATTGGTATGCAGAGTTGTTAAATTTTGTCTTATGATTCTATTATAATGTTGAGAATTGATTAATATTCAATACGATTTAGTTATGATTTAGCTAAAAACTCAATATCTTGAATTGCAAGTCTTTGTGATATCATGTTGTATTATTAGCTAGAAGTTGTCATGTGTATTTAACAGGAGTTTAAGTATAGTAGGTATAGTTAGTTCCTCTGTATAGCTACACAGACTAAATCAAATAATTTACCAACTCACAGAATTTCTAAACCCAAAGAGAAGGGTTTAAATCTGAGGTTAGGTCTATGTTAATTCTATTATTACAAATATAAAATAACTCATTGGGATCAAATACAATTCTAACCGTACTAAGAGAAACATAGAAAGCGATATTAGAAATACATATTTATTTCTATAAACTAATATTGAAGCAAATATGTATATAGTTGAATGATTTATTACAATTAAATCAAGAAAGTATAAATATGTACAAGTAACATACTTCAGATTTAAACTGTACAAATTCCTAATTTAGGAAACATGCAGACAAATAGAGGCAATAGGTGTATTAAAGAGGAACCATAAAATATTCATACATAGAGATGAAACATGTATATAAAAAGCGAATCATAATTCACTTATATCACACTATAGAGGATATTAAAGTCCTCTGATAGAGTTAAATAGAAAAATATAATAAAACTCAATGAAAATATCAATTACAATAGTCCAATTCATATTGACTAAAAGTCATATTTTACAAAAATTAATTATAGAATGTACAAATACATTGATACAGATCATTAAAGTCAGATGGCTGAAATCTGTACAATGGATCGACTGACCTGGAGGTAGGGAAAACTTGTCGTTAGAGCTTTTGATAATAAGGTGAAGGAACTGTGAGAAAAATCTGAGAAACAGAATTTACCTGTAAGTAAACATGTAACATGATGTTACAATAACATCAACTATGATAAAATATTTATAAAATGAAATTACTAGAATAAGCAAACAAATTCAAACTGTAGCTAGTTAAAGTGCGAGAAGGAATTTCTTGTACAAGAAAATAGTACAATATTACATTCAGAAAAATACATGAAATATAATAAATGTGATATGTGAAAGTAGTTAAAGTTCATAAGAATAATTTATAATGTAATTATAAAATTGAATATCATGTACAGTACCTGTGTTAAGGGCAACAATAGAGTAAAAGTGGCTGAGTATATTGTGGAAACAAATATGGAGCAAGAAGTTGTTCTTGAATTGGAAAAACACGAATTATTCAGAGAAAAGATAAATGTGATAATTCTATTTTATGATGAGAAATTACAATCTAAGTGACACTCAGATTGTGTGATTAAATCATAGTTTATTAAATTTGAATATAGGCAGAGTCTTACCATATCAGCATAATTAAGGAAGTTATGAACTATCTACAAACCAAATTAAAGTCCACGGAAAAATAGTTCTCTCTCTATCTTGAATATATATCATAGGAAATAAAAAGGGTAATTACAGAACCTATGTAACAATTTTACATAATTAAGAATACAAAAAAAATGGTTAATTTATTTGAAATTTAATGAAGTAACCCTCGCTGTTAGTGTAACGAGAAATTAAATAGAACTTCTGGGAACAATAAACTGATTATCAAAAGAAGGTTAAAACCGGTAATGTTGAAGAGAAAAGCGATAATCTCTGAGGAGATATGTGTTATACGTTGCTAAATAACGTATCCAGAGAAGTGGAAAAGATGTGTATCATTCATAATTTATTTGGTTGTGAAATCACTAATTAGTGAAACTCCCAATTTGTGAGGAAATTAATTGGGGAATTAATGTTGTAAATATGAAATGAAATGACTATGTGATCCAGGTGGATTAAACAGATACAAGTACAAGTGGCTCAACACAGATGGCTCAAAAATCAAAGTGTTCAAAAATATCTCTAAGTAGGTTCATGTTGTAGATCTCATCTTTCTGATTCCAATGGCGTAGAAGGCACTCAATTCTGAGTCCGTATGAAGGAGTTAGGAGTGGTCAAAGTTTTGGGTTGACTTGGTGACTGGGTAGCCTTAACAAGGATGCAAATTGGACCAAACCCCACCATAGGATAAAACTTTGCCCTTGAGAGGTTGAAAATTTTGGCCTATTTTAATTTTCTCTTATTAAAAAATCCTATATTTTTTCAAATGGCTATTTTTAACAAAACAAAAACTATTTAAAAAAAAAAATTAGCAGACATTTTTACATATATAAATACGTGTGTAACATCTTTGATTATATATATATATATATATATATATATATATATATATATATATATATATATATATATATATATGGGCGGGCGGGCCATGACCCCCACCGGACCCCGCGAAGCTCCCCACCATAAAACATATGTATTTGTTAAAACACATATATAAAATATATGTTAAAACATATGTTATACGTTGTAACGGAGATGGTTGGGGGAGGGCCGCCCAATGCGGGTCCAGCCCCCCAAAAACAATATAATATTGTTTCTTATAAAAACAAATGCGCATTCCATGGGGGAGGCAGGATTTGACCACCCGACCTCCTTTAACAAATTACTATATTTTACCAACTTAGCCCACGGGCTTTACTTTGTAAAGTCCGCCCACAATTTTAATATAAACTCAGATTTTCATAAGTGTGCCCAGGCCATGGAGGAGCACGCACGCAGATCGAGATTTATTAATTTTTTATTGCAGGTCATATGGAACCATGAGCCAGAAAAGAGGCAGGCGGAACCCTGATTGAGGCCAACTTTCAGGAGGGCGAAATTTTGAAATTTTCCAAATGGGACAAATTTTATGTCATTTCTGTACTACTCGATGCTACGAGTCTGATGGCATGCTCCTTTTCTTCATCTGTGTTTTTGATTTTTTCAGCGACTTTTGGAAGTGGGTTATGTAGGTGTCATATTTCTGCATGTGAGCAGTCGTTTTCACCTTTTTCGATTCCACAAGAATGATGGTGCTTTCTGATTCAACCACAGAGCAGCTCAACATTCAGAAAATGACAACATGAGGTATATGATGTGGATTCCATGTAATTCTTCATTTCTTTCTCTTTGAGATGCATTATGTCTTGCAGATCGCAGTTGATACATGAGTTGTAGGATCTTGCCTTGTGTTGTTATTGATGTACTTTCAGCTATGAATTTGTGTCATGTATGAGATCCCTTTTATGCCACATTGGCGGGATGCTCTTTTTCATATGTGTATTGTTGAGATCCCTTGTTTGCCAGGATTGGCGGGATACTCCTATTTATTACAAGTTAGTTATGGTCATACTAATAGGAGTCTTTCTTTATGTATGAGAGTTCCGCAGTGGAATATCTCTTAAAGAAGTCAAGCCACTCCTGCGTGAGGGAAATTTTTTCCTTGTATGCTATAGGGAAACACATCCATGTAAATCTTCTTCTTACAACACATAATGCAGCGACATACACCATCTTGACACTGAGGCCCAGAGATGTAGTCCCTCCTGGACGAACTCTATCATCAAACGACGTGTTATTATGATTGTTGATCTTGTTCATTTATGTTCTTCTTATTTACAAATACAATTGTTCATTTCAGTTCATTAACATCTTAATTAAATGAAATTCTAATTATCATCCAAAGTAAAAGGTCTTGGTTAATGGTATCAAGATTTTACCATGGATCAAGTGGTATCAGAGTGGGTATTCTTGCTGATTTAATTGCAGGCGTGAACATTAAATGTTTGCTAAGTTGAGCCATGGAGAATGTCAAGGACATGTATAAAACCATGCTCAGGGTGTTCGAGAAAGCAGACATATTGTACAAGGCTTACAAAAAATAGGCAGTAGAGAACAAAGAATTGAAGACCCTCCTACACAAAGAGAAGGAGGACAAACAACAGTTGCAGCTTGAATTGCAAGCCACAATAGAAGCGTTGGAATATTGGAAGTGCAACAATGAAATTCTGCAAGAAGATCATGATGCCTTGAAGGCATTCGTACATGAAGAGAAGGAGGAGAAGCAGTAGTTGCAGCTTCAGTTGCAAGCCACGACAGAGACATGGGAAAATTTGAAACGCAACAACGAAACTCTTCAGAGAGATCATGATGCCTTAAAAGCATTCTTACAAAAAGAGAAGAGGGAGATGCAGCAGTTGCAGCATCAGCTACAAGCCTTGTCAGAGGCATTGACGAAAGTGAAGCGCAACGAGGGCTTACAACAATTTTCTTCATCTGTTTCACAATCAACACCTAAGTTAAACAATGTTGATTTTGCTTCAGTTTCTTCACATGATATAATTTCAGTTGGAAGTGTGGAGATACCTATCACAGGTACCGGCATGAGACTCCTCACCAAAATGGGGTACAAAGGAGGAGGACTTGGCATTCGTGGCCAAGGCATATCCAAACCATTGGAGGTTGTGCAACGACCTTGTTATTGCAGGTTTGGGGTACACTGGCGAAGGATGTTCGAAGGACATCAAGGGCAAACAGATAATGATGAGCTCTCCAAGGAAGAGGAATGATAGGGACACTTCGCCATCATTCCATGGCAGTGCACGTTGTAGTGAAGGAACTGAGGTGAGCTCCCATCATCATGATCGCACCAAAGACCACCCCAGAAGGTATATTAAGTCTCATTATTCCAGAGTGCATTTTAATTATAAGAATGTTGATAACCATGGTTGTAAAATATGGCATTGTAAAAATTGTTTATTTTTTGGTTTAAATAATGATGTGATTTCTGAGTGCTGGAAGAGGATGGCAGCGCAAAGGAGGAAGAGGCATGAAAATCCTTCTCCCCAACAGGAAAATAAATCGGTTAAGCAGGTTTGAAGGAAAAAGAACTTTTGCACCCATTGCGACCGAAGTGGCCACCAAAGAGCCACATGCTGGAAACTTCATCCAGAGAAACGCCTTAAAGAAAAAGCGCCCATGCATACACCAGTCAAAAGAGCTGATCGACAAGAAATTTCGCCACAGGGAGATGATCCACTCGCTTTAATAAGTGAGAAGTGGTTCTTCTAGATTGGTTTTTTTTCCTAGAGATGTTAAGCTTTTCATGGCCAAGTTTGTAAATCATTTGTCATTTTTTTATTATGAAAGTGATGATGTGTTTCCATCACTCGTTTAAGCGACCATGATATCTTTTTTTTTTGGACTTGTTTTATAAATTGTGTGTTGGATCTCTTTCATGTAAAAGTGATGATGTGTTGCCATCACTTTGAGATGTCAAGATTATGTTTTGGTCATGTTCTATGAGTCGTCTAATGCATTTCTTTCATGTAAAAGTGACGAGGAGTTTTTCCATCACTTCGAAATGCGACGATGAGGTTTGGTCTTGTAATTTTGTTAAAGTATGATTTCCATTTTTCTATAAGCTTGACCACCGAGTACATGTTATAAACTCGTGGCGAGTATGGAAATATTTGGGTCATTGTTGGTCACATTAAGAATGTAATGTTCATTGCAGCTTTAGGCAGGTGTTGGCATTCTGATTGCGAAGGACGGAAGTGAAGGAATCTTCAAGGGATGTGCCTTTTTAGAAATTTTCATTTCCAAAGTTTCAGGTGTTGGCTTTGCATCTTGATTCTGAAGTACGAGAGGTGAAGGAGTCTTCAAGGGATGTGGCTTTTCAAACATTGCATTGCAGCAGTTGTAGATGATGGCTTTGCATCTTGATTCCGAAGTACGAGAGGTGAAGGAGCTTTCAAGGGATGTTCCTTTTCAGATATCACATTGCAGCAGTTGTAGAAGATGGCTTTGCATCTTGATTCTGAAGTACGAGAGCTGAAGCAGTCTTCAAGGGATGTGCCTTTTCAGACATCACATTGTAGTAGTTGTACATGATGGCTTTGCATCTTGATTTTGAAGTACGCTAGGTGAAGGGGTCATGGGGGGATGTGCCTTTCAATGACATTTGCAGACAATTGATGATAGGTAAAGCTTGATGCTTTTAGAGGACGAAAAGCTCCTTAGTGGGGAGGAATGATCCAGGTGGATTAAATAGGTACAAATACAAGTGGCTCAACACAAAGGGCTCAAAAATAAAAGTGTTCGAAAATATCTCGAACTAGGTTCATGTCGTAGATATCGTCTTATTGATTCCAACGGCGTAGACAACACTCAATTTCGAGTCCGTATGAAGGAGTTAGGGGCGGTCAAAGTTTTGGGTTGACTTGGTGACTGGGCAGCCTTAAGGAGGACACAAATTCGACCAAACTCGGCCACCAGATTCCGGCACACTTAGGGAAGATTCCGAGAAAATTTTTGGCCTATTTAATTTGCCTCCTATGGTCAAAAATCTGGTATTTTTAAAATGGCTAATTGTTTTTAACAAAACAAAAATTATCTAAAAAAAAGGGTGGCAGGCCAGCACCCTCGCCACCCCACTCGTCCGCATGTCACAAAATATTAAAAAATTTATATATATTTATGGGCAGGAAGGCCATGACCCCCGCCGGACCCCACGGAGCTCCCCACCATAAAACATATGTATTTGTTAAAACACGTATATAAAATATATGTTAAAAGATATGTTATACGTTGTAACGAATATGGTTGGGGGCAAGCCGCCCAATGCAGGTCTAGCCCCCCAAAAACAATATAATTTTATTTCTTATAAAAATGAATGCAGATTCCATGGGGGAGGCGGGATTTGACCACCCAACCTCCCTTAACAAATTACTAAATTTTACCAACTTAGCCAAGGGTAAAGTCCGCCCACAATTTTAATATAAACTTGGATTTTCATAAGTGGCCCCAAGCCATGGAGGAGAGTGCATGCAAATCGATATTTATTAATTTTTTATTGCAGTTCATGTGGAACAATGAGCCAGAAAAGAGGCAGGTGGAACCCTGATTGAGGCCAACTTTCAGGAGGGCGAAATTTTGACTTTGTCAAAATGGGACAAATTTTATGTCATTTTTGCACTACTCGACACCACAATTCTGATGGTGTGCTCATTTTCTTCATCTGAGTTTTTGATTTTTCAGCCACTTTTGGAAGTGGGTTATGCATGTGTCACGAGCAATCGTTTTCACCTTTTTCGACGCCACAATATTGATGGTGTTTTTAAATTCAGCCGCAGAGCAGCTCAGCCTCCAGCAAATGACAACATGAGGTATATGATGTGGATTCCATGTACTTCTTCATTTCTTTCTCTTTGAGATGCATTATATCTTGAAAATCCCGGTTGATACATGAGTTGTGTGATCTTGCCTTGTGTTGTTATTGATGTACTTTTAGCTATGGATTTGTGTCATGTATGAGATCCCTTTTATTGCACATTGGTGGGATGCTCGTATTCATATGTGTATTGTTGAGATCCCTTGTTTGCCAGGATTGGCGGGATACTCTTATTTATTACATGTCAGCTACGGTCATACTAGTAAGAGTCTTTCTTTATGTATGAGAGTTCGGCAGTGGAACATCTCTTAAAGAAGTCAAGCCACTCCTACGTGAGGGAAATTTTTTCCTTGTATGTCATAGGGAAACACATCCATGTACATATTCTTCTTACAACACATAATGAAGCTGCCTACACAATCTTGACACTGAGGCTCGGAGATGTAGTCCCTCCTAGAAGAACTCCGTCACCAAACGATGTGTTCTTATGATTGCTGATCTTGTTCATTTATGTTCCTCTTATTTAGAACTACAATTGTTCATTTCAGTTCATTAACATCTTAATTAAATGAAATTCTAATTATCAGCAGATGTAAAAGGTCTTGGTTAAGGGTATCAAGATTTTACCCTGGATCACTGTGGGAAATACAAACACACTATGGGAAATTCAAAGAAACCCCCTCAAAAATTTACGAAATTTTGGATGGCACAGTGGGAGTGCATATCGATTTTTTAGTATAAGGTGATATCAATATCAGTAGAAACACTAAAACCCATTACATGTCAAAAAAATCAAATTTGTTTCAAATACTGTACTCAAGAGGAGTTGTTTTAACAATTCATATACAAGGAATGGATAGCATAAATACTTATCAAACTAAAAAGTATGAACTAACTAATTTGCAGCAAATAGATTTCAAAGGGAAAATGGAATTTCACTGAGAATTTCTACAAGAAATCGATATCCAAGTTAACACAATTTAATGTTAAAAACGAAATGATAAATAAGGAAATTAGGGAATGTATTTGGGGAAAATCCAGTTCACGTTTCAACCGAAAACGTATACCAAAATAAATCCCAATCTTCGTTCTTTGTTCTTCTAAGGAGAATAAATCGTCAGATTTGGGTAAAGCCATTCGACGAATAAAATATCCTGCAAACAGAGACTGTGGTAGAAGTAAACTCGATGACATAGCAGTAGTTGAAGGTTGAATAATTACTTCTTTTTCCAGAAGGGGAGTTCGTAGGAAGAGTTACAAACCTCATAACCTATAACAACCAAATCAGTAAGTATATTAAATTAAAAACAAGAAGAAACAATATTGAATACAATCAAAATAGAACGGTGCCGAATCTACCTTCTATGAGTAGGAAGAGTAAAAAATACAATAAGAATATTCAATGTTGAAAAAAAAATGAATGTTTATGTAAAGCAGAGCTTACCTACGTAGATTCTCAACTTAAATGTAAAATGATTTGAACTAATGCCTTCGGCTCTGAGGAGTTCGCCTCATGAAAAACAAGAGAGATGACAAACAACCGTGGAGCTAGTCTCAGATAACCAAAAATGTTACAAATGAAAGTGACAAAATCCAAATCGTAAACCCTAACCCTCGAATGTTGAACTGGGAGGGAGGACGAGTAAATCTGAACCGTTGAGTTCATGCGTGATCGACCATATAATCGGCCTACCGTAAGGAAGCCCAGTGAAGACCATCACCATATGTATGAAAACCTTTATGAGTGTTAAAAATTAAACGATAAGAACTGCAGGTATGGTTGTCCAATTAATATAAATGACAGTACAATTAAATGCAGTCATCCACCAAACCAATAAAATAAAGATTATTTCAATCTTCATAGATATTCTGAAGCTTTCAAATTTATATAGTTATGAAAGTGAGTGGGATGTCTCATTTACGAAGGAATTAATCAAAGGGTTAGTGGGAATAGGTATAAGTAAATGTTTATTCCCAAAACCTTATTCATAATAGATAAGTTTACAAGTCTATTTTAATCTAGTGTGCATATAAGGGAATTAAAAGTATAATGATAGGGTTATGAGGATAGGTAGTCTCTCTCTCTCTCTCTCTCTCTCTCTCTCTATGGTTGTCCAATTAATATAAATGATAGTACAATTAAATGTATTCATCCACCAAACCAATAAAATAAAGATTATTTCAATCTTCATAGATATTCTGAAGTTTGCAAATTTATATAGTTATGAAAGTGAGTGGGATGTCTCATTTACGAAGGAATTAATCAAAGGGTTAGTGGGAATAGGTATAAGTAAATGTTTATTCCCAAAACCTTATTCATAATAGATAAGTTTACAAGTCTATTTTAATCTAGTGTGCATATAAGGGAATTAAAAGTATAATGATAGGGTTATGAGGATAGGTAGTCTCTCTCTCTCTCTCTCTCTATGGTTGTCCAATTAATATAAATGACTGTACAATTAAATGCAGTCATCCACCAAACCAATAAAATAAAGATTATTTCAATCTTCAAAGATATTCTGAAGTTTGCAAATTTATATAGTTATGAAAGTGAGTGGGATGTCTCATTTACGAAGGAATTAATCAAAGGGTTAGTGGGAATAGGTATAAGTAAATGTTTATTCCCAAAACCTTATTCATAATAGATAAGTTTACAAGTCTATTTTAATCTAGTGTGCATATAAGGGAATTAAAAATATAATGATAGGGTTATGAGGATAGGTAGTCTCTCTCTCTCTCTCTCTCTCTCTATGGTTGTCCAATTAATATAAATGACAGTACAATTAAATGCAGTCATCCACCAAACCAATAAAATAAAGATTATTTCAATCTTCATAGATATTCTGAAGTTTGCAAATTTATATAGTTATGAAAGTGAGTGGGATGTCTCATTTACGAAGGAATTAATCAAAGGGTTAGTGGGAATAGGTATAAGTAAATGTTTATTCCCAAAACCTTATTCATAATAGATAAGTTTACAAGTCTATTTTAATCTAGTGTGCATATAAGGGAATTAAAAGTATAATGATAGGGTTATGAGGATAGGTACTCTCTCTCTCTCTCTCTCTCTCTCTCTCTCTCTCTCTCTCTCTATATATATATATATATATATATATATATATATATAATAGAAAACTATCCAAAGTATGGTTCATCCCTAGTGGGAGATTAAGATATGATATATATTGTAAATGTTTCTATAGGTACATTATCTTCAAAAGTATAGTTACATATATATGTTGAGGTGAATATATATCAAACTATACTATAATGATAATGTGATTATTAAAATTTGAAATTACCTACATATCTTAATGCTAACACTAACATGTGTAATATTAGTTAAGGAAAATCCTTGGGGCAGTATAGGGATGTAATATCCTTAGAGTTAATTAGAAATTTTGAAAAATAAAATAAATATTTATCAAGTAAGACAAGAACTGAGATAAAGTCTTTATTAAAAATCTGAAAGATATTATTCATGCGAGAAAAATAAACAAATGTAAAGGATATAAAACCAATATTATTGATATAAATATATATATATTTTTGGGTTAAGTAGAGTTGTTACAGTAATTATGTGTAGTCACCTTTTTAGGATGACATTTAGCTGGATTCCATTTTTAATATATTTCATGATTACTTATGCATGTGTTAGATATATTGGTATAAAGTTGTTTCATATTGTGGTTGATTATGTGTTGATGTGATTGGAAACCTTGTTATGATCATTACTAACTCTATGATTAAGTACCTTCTTATGGTTCGTGTTATAATAGGAAGCCTACATTAAAAATCATTCATATAAATATGATAGTATTGGACATTGATACTTGATATAATTCATAACACATATGTATATGATGGATGCATATTATTGGATACTCTACCTTTGATATGGTTCATTATATATATGCACATGCTAGGTGCCCTCATGTATACATGTATTGGGTACCCTTATTTTGATATGGTTTAGCATAATACACATGTTTGGTTCACTTAATATAATGTCTACATGTAATATGTACCTTTTTACTTAATGTGGTTCATAACATGGTTTATGATTGGCTAATGAAATATTTTATATGATCAACTAGGATGATGATGCTACATGTATGCATTTGTATCTTAGATGGACTAACATATTATAGGTTGAAGACTTGGTGGAGAATGGGAAAATATACTCAAGTGAATGACGCTTCTCTCAATTAGGATTTCTATCATATCCTAATACCTATAAAAATTGAGAAATAGAAAATTCTTTAAAATGACCTCAAAAATTATGTTTGGTTAAAGGATAGAAATTAAAGGAGTTGTAATTCATTTTTACCCTATTCTAGGAACTTGTAATATCATCATGTGTCCCAAATTTTCCATTGCATGAATAATATGAAGGGAAATAGGTAATCTTGAGAATATGTGACATTGATATTAATCATAAAAGGGGCAGAATGTGTGAAAATTCAGAAATCTGGAATCATATTGCAACAACTGGAAAATATTCACCTCATTTTTAATCTTAACTTTAACGATTTATTTGTAGTTTTGCTACGAAAAACACTGAATACATCACAGTGAAACCTTAACTACGTAAATAAATATGCAAAAACAAGAACTAAATAAGAAGAAATAAACACACATATGACACCGTTGTTTTTGGAAAAATGTCCCCAGAAAAACCCAATGTCAGAAAATTGGTGCATCAGCTGAGGGTATTTATTATTAATCAGTAGTTCTAAATAAAATCTAGGGTTCCTTACTAGCCATCCATACAGAGAAAATAACTGGAAGAGAGTTAGTGATAAATATACCTTAGACTATCACTCATGAACTGACACTTATCCAACCCTAACCTGGTGAGCCCCAAGATGCTTCTACGCAGTCTCTGCACAATCACTGCATTTCTCTACATCACAACTGATAGGGATTGCATGAGTCCCTTGGTTGATCAATCTTCCGATTGGATGATCCAATCTCTAGCCCTCCAATCTCACACCCCAGCTCAGAGAACTAGAACTAGACTCTCCTCAACAAAACTGCATATATCCACTCACACTTTTCATTGACTCCGTGTGGAATTTCATTGCCCAGTGTGGCTCTGTGCTACCTCTCTGGATCTCTCTCTACCTCCTTTGCGTTGTACTCTCTAGATTAGGAAAAAAATTCCATCAAAAACTATCCCTGCCCTTCAGTTCAAGAATATCCTCGATGATCTCTCTAGCTGATCTGCACCGCTCACTTGAGAAATCGATATTTTGATCCCTCTCGATGTCTTTTCCAGATTCTGATCAAATTCCTTCTTGTAATCTTCTCATTCAGTAAACAACGACCCAAATTAAAACATAATCAAGAGATAATATTATCTTGACTTGATCTTTATATTTTTTTAGAAGATTCACACCTAGTTCTATTAATATCGTTTAATTATTTTAATTTCCTAAGTTTAGACATAGGCATCCATTAACATTAATAATTATTTTAATAAAATTCTCTCTCGGTGGAGTTTCCCAAAACAATATCTGGGTATTCTCGAAGACATGTGTCCTAGCCTCCCTGCAAATTTTGAGGCCTAGTGCGCATCCAATGCTACTAGAAATCAACAACATGACCATTAGGATTGATGCATTTTTATATTAAGATGATGAGTTAGAAATAAGATATGTTTGTCTCAACCAATCCTATGTGTATTAAGGGGATATGAGTGTGCATACAACATGAAGAGATACTAAATATCAATATTCATAGTTCCTTATACCTTTTATTTCTGTCTAAATTATGGGACATGACTATTTTTTAATTGCAATCTCTAGATAAATGTGCTAATAAGATTCTTGCAATGCAATATGCGACTACTATGTGGTTTTTATCACTAACAAAATATGAAATTAATATCCATCCCACTCTACAAGGATAGTACTACCACTTGTTGATTATTACAAAAATGGTGTCCTCTAATTTGGCAACAAAAAAATAGTAGAAAGAGCATGATATACTCATCTTTACTACCTCCAGATGATGTAGGAAAAATCTTAGCTTCCTAATTCACACAAACTTAGATGTATATACATCGTTCTTCGCAACTCATGATCCTCATAACACAAGTGCAAAAAACAAACATAAATTAATACAACATTACCTCATGACTCAATTTCTCAGAAATTGGGAATCGACATCACTAACTCATTAAGTTTGCGTCATGCTAATGGGGAAACACCTATGAAGGTGGTTTCATTGGTTGGGTGGAACATCAACACTTGGTGTAATTTCACCCTTGTTTATTGAAGTCTATTTTTTAGAGTGTTGAAGAGTAGTTGATAAATCTATTCTATATTATGCTTATGGATATTTATATATGCTGATTTATGGAAGCTAGAGTGATTAGATTTACATTGGACTTCTTCTTTAATTTACATGATCAATTATTTTAAATTGAATGTTTTAATTGTATAATTTTTATTATCTGAAAAAAATAACATTATAGAAAGTTGTGATTTTGTTTTGGTAACTTTGTCCTCAAAGATGCTAAAGTTGAGATGCGTTGTTTTCATGTTGTTAATTCTATCCAACAAAGCCACAAATTCCTGGAAATCGTTACGAAAAGTAAAGATAAACAACGAACTTGTCCTCGACTAAGGATATTATAGCTGAATAATCAACGCACATAGATATCCGTGTCCACATTAGTTGACGATTGGCTACTAGCCTGCTAATATTTCGAAAATTTCCTAGTAACACGGAAGCTCAGGAAAATAGAAGACACTATGTTTAAGGTTGCAACTTGCGCGTCGGTGAAGATAGGATTGAATGCAACGCGCATACTCTCTCCGTTCAGTCCTTGACATTTTGCATCGGTATATGGAATTGTGTCGTCAGCATTATTAACTTTGATTTAATTTAAAAAAATCATCCCGGCAATACCGAAGAAATAGATGACGAATAACTATTATTGCAAGCTTTATATTTATAATTATTTTTGTAATTTAGGTGGGATTAAATATTTATTATGTCCAATATATTACCTTGATTATATGAAGGAATTGAATTAAGGATTTTACAGTGTCTAATAAAAACACTCAATTATTGTCTATCCAAGAATCTAATAAATTATATTCTTTTTTTCTTTTTTCTTTTTCTATCATTGGTTAGAGATTAGATTACCATTGTAATGTTGAATAAAAAGATTATATATTACATGAGTGATGTTGAATTGTTCGAAATTCAATTAAATTTATGGTTTTAAGGATAATTTATTTCCCCACTAGTAGTTTACTTTCTCCATGAAATTATTGTTACTTGAATTATTATTTTTTTATCATGAATAAATAAAACGTTACTCAAAAATCATATATATATTGGATGGAAATGGTTGTAGTTGTGATAACCTTTAATGAAAATTAATAAAATTATTCGTATTGTGATGTGATTCATCTTGATATGATATTTTAATATTTCTATATTTAGTTAGAAACATATTCCATTGTAATTATCTGTAGCCACATTTTGAGGATGCCATTTAGGTGAATTCATTTTTTAAAGATATTTCATGATTGCTTATGCATGTGTTAGATATATTGGTATAAAGTTGTTTCATATTGTGGTTGATTATGTGTTGATGTGATTGGAAACCTTGTTATGATCATTACTAATTTTATGATTAAGTATCTTGTTATGGTTAGTGTTATAATAAGAAACTTACATTAAAAATTATTCCTATATATATATATATAATAGCATTGGACATTGATACTTGATATAATTCATAACACATATGTATATGATGGAATCACAGTATTGGATACTCTACCTTTGATATGGTTCATTATATATATGCACATGCTAAGTTCCTTCATATATACATGTATTGGGTAACCCTTCCTTTGATATGGTTTAGCATAATAAACATGTTTGGTTCACTTCATATAATGTCTACATGTATTATGTACCATTTTACTTAATGTGGTTCATAACGTGGTTTATGATTGGCTAATGAAATATTTTATATGATTAACTAGGATGTTGATGCTACATATATGCATTTGTATCTTATATGGACTCACATATTATAGGTTTATAGGTTGAAGTCTTGGTGGAGAATGGGGAAATATACTCAAGTGAATGATTGTTCTCTCAATTAGGATTTCTATCATATCCTAATACCTAAAAAGCTTGAGAAATATAAAATGACTTTAAAATGACCTAAAAAGTTATGTTGGATAAAAATATAGAAGGCCAAGGAATTTTAATTCACTTTTACGCTATTATGGGAGCCTGTAAGTCCGTTAAGTGTCCCAAATTTTCAATTGCATGAATAATATGAAGGAAAATAAGCAATCTTGCGAATATGTGACATTGATATTAATCGTAAAAGGAGACGAATGACCATTAGTGACACAGCAACAAGGTGAATTAGGATTCCAAGGAGAAGTTGGTCAACTGTGACGTGGCCATGGTCGTATTCCCTTTCCTTTTTCCTACGTGGTCTTTTTTATTCTCTCAGCAATTTTATTTATCAATTTTAGAAAAACTGATAAATAAATATAATTGGCAGCTTTTGAATGTTATATCGTAATTCCCAGCTTATATAATGGTCTCCGAAATTTATGTAACTGTTCGATCCTTCATAACCTTTATTTTAATACTCCACAAACAAACCTTTATAATAGAGCCTTCACCTCGGGCCCACACACACATATATATATATATATATATATATATATATATAGATATATATATATATATATATATATATATATATATGTATCAATAATCAATAAAATGTATGCATCATACTCGTTTATAGTCCGCGCACTTGGAGTATCGTTCGTGCATCTACAGCAAGCGACCCCCATCCGATCGCCTTTGCCCAGATCAACGGCTCTGAGAAATTCCGCTGCCCTTCCAACGTCAGTCTTTAATGCGCGAAGGCATACTTTAAGCAGTGGATTTGGAACAGTGGCCCAAGCCACGTGTCCAACAGTCTATGGAATCGCTCCTCGTTGGGAAATACCACCTTCTCCGCAAAAGTGGTGCGGGGAACTCCGGAAACCACTCGTGGTTTTTGTACAGGGATTAATTATGGTTCACGCCAGTGTATTACCTCCTTTGTATACTTTTACTCAGGGCCTGACTCTGGTTAGGGGTTCAATTTGCGGTAAAACAAGAGAATTCTCTTCAGGCGGGAATCTCACAAACATTTAAATAGGATTCACAACTATGATTTCCCTACACAGGCCTTGCCTACGGTGGGACAATTTCACAGGATTGTCAACCAATTTACAGGAATTCAAGACAGAGAACAGAATTCCTAATACACAATTTCCTCGCAATCAAACGAATCTTCACGCAATTTACATTTCCAGACAATTAAACAACCAACAGGACTGAAATTCATCTAATTGGAAGCAATCGAAAATGCACAAGGTTTTATTGCAGAAGCTCTCTTCTCCCTGCTCTCTCTCTTTCCCTCAATGCATCCGAGGATTCAATTTATATACATTATAGTGTGACTCTTCGGTTCCTCTATGAGGACCGTTTCAGGAAACCACAAGCCTAATTACAATTTATTCAATAACTGAACTGACAGCTGGATCAAATCCAAATTTATTCGACTTCTATAACTCTAACTAGTCTAAATAAAAATAGTCAGCTGAGGTATTGACACCTAGCTGTTACAATTTGATGGATTTCGAACCCTCCTAGCCACAACATGTGGACAAAACTCCTACATTGCTAGCTAGTCTCCAATGCCCCTGCATCAGACTCCCGAGGGAAGTTTTCTTCATGGTCTTGTGTCCATGAGCTCTTCCACTGATCTGCCTATCTTCTGCAACATTCCTTCAGTCATCCAAGTGGCATCTTCCTCTGGCTTGTCCTTCCATTTGATCAAGTACTGAAAGTACTCTAGTCCCCTGGTCCTTCTGAACACTCTCTTGTCCAATATCTTCTCTGGTTGCAATGGTTGTGTTGGAGGTAGCTGCTCTTTCCACTCAATCTGTTCCTTGTCTGCTGATCCTTCTTCTGCACCATCATCTTCATACTTGTACAAATCTGCAACATTAAAAATGGGAGATATTCCAACATCAGGTGGAAATTCAATCTCATAAGCATTTGCAAAAAACTTTCTAAGTATCCTGCATGGCCCAATATTTTTGAACTTCAATTTATTATATTGCTTCTTTGGGAACCTCTCCTTTCTCAAGTGTGCCAAAACCAAGTCTCCTACTTCAAAGTGAACTTCCTTTCTACTCAAGTCTGCTTTGTTTTTGTATTTGATGTTGCTGCCTTCTAATTGCTGCTTCACTTGTTCGTGTATGGCCTGGATCTCTGAAGCAAATTCCTCACCATCTGCACTCCTTATCTCTGCTCTTCCCAGATTTCTTAATTCGGATATCCCTCTGGGGTGCATTCCATAAACAATATGAAATGGACTCTGCCCTGTGCTCCTGTTTGGTGAGTCATTGTATGCATATTCTGCCTAGGGAAAAATATGGTCCCACTTCTTGGGATGCTCTCCGACAAGACCTCTCAACAAGTTTCCCAGACTCCTATTCACTACCTCAGTCTGTCCATCAGTCTGGGGATGATAAGATGAGCTGAAACTTAGTTTGGTACCAAGTTTCTTCCACAATGTCCTCCAAAAGTGACCCACAAATCTGGGGTCTCTATCTGAAAAAATACTCTTGGGCAACTGTTACACAGTAATTTGTCACTGTCCCAACCATTCCCCGTCCTGCACAATGGAGGACCCATTTTGTGACCTCTGAACATTGTCATACCTTGAAAACATCATCAATGCATTCCTCTAAGCATGAGCTTCATTTGCCCTTGAGACATCTCCTTGCAAAAATTATGAAAAACATCCCTTTTTGCATTGGCGCGGTCAGGCAGTGCATTACTCGCGCCAATGGGGAAAATCCTGCAAAGAGGTCACGCCAACTGGCGCTCTGTCATAGAGCAGTAGTCGTGCCACCCAATTTAGGGACTGTTTTTTAAATAAATATGGTGGAAGTTGAGTTCCAACAAACTCAGAAACCATTGCCTATCTTGAGTTGGGAGGTTTGGCTGCGGGAGTTCTATGGAAGGGAAGTGGTTTTGACACCTCCCATGGAACCTTCCTTGTTGATAGGGCCAATCCCACAATAATAGGGATCCCAACTCCCTCCTTCCCCATCTATAAAAGCCTGCTCAATTCCATGGCAAGCTAGTCTTGAAGTGCCTAAGCTTTGAATCTCCATATTCCCAAGAGCCTTTGTGCTGTAAAGAACCCTCTCTTTCCCTTAAGGCCGACTCAAGTAAGGAGACCATCGTTGAGAGACTCCAGAGAGGTTTTCCCTTTCCTTGGCGAGCTTTGCGAGACGTGGACGACTGGAGACCCATCCGAAGGAGACCGCGACGTCAGAACTTGGTTGTAATCTCTCTTCGTTTGTTATTTAATAGATGATTATGATTATGGTTCCACTCTGTTTTCCATCATGTTAATATGAGTAATATCCTTTCTGACTGATGTTTAGTTACGTATGCCGGATTTTATGCTTGTATCTGTTTGTTTCTTCCATGTGCAGGTGTTCATCCGTGGAGATCGTGGAGGGATTGTGATCTGCCGAGGCTGAGGAACGGGGACGCTTCTTCTTTAGATCATAGTGTTGGAATCCAGGTAGGCTTCTATTTCTAGCCTTTTCATTCGTAACTAGGAACTTGCGTCGTAACATTGTTTGATTGTTGCTAGACCCCTGCTGGGCTAGTAGGGATCGCCTCTGTCCGTAGAGGGGATTTACCTCCTCAACAGAAACCCATGTAGTCTAACAACTCCTTTGAAAAACAAGTTAGCAACATGGGTGGCATCACTAGTTTTATAACATGGAATAAAATGTGCCATTTTGGAGAATCTGTCCACCACAACAAAGACTGCATCATTCCCCCTCTGAGTCTTGGGTAGTCCTAGAACAAAATCCATACTCACCATGTCCCAAGGCCTGGCTGGAATAGGTAAGGGAGTGTACAATCATGCGTTCTGGCTCCTTCCTTTAGCATACTGGCAGATTTTGCAATTCTTCACAAATTTATCCACTTCTGCTCTCATCTTGGGCCAGTAATAGAAATGACTCAGCTGCTCATAAGTCTTGTCAGTACCAAAGTGTCCAACAAGTCCTCCACTATGCTTCTCCTTGATAAAATTTTCTCTCATGGAACATTTTGGTACACATAATTGGCTTCTTCTGAATAACAAGTCCTCCTGCAGGAAATAATCCAGCCACTGGCTTCTATCTGTTAAGACATGGTTACTACATGCCTCAAATGCTTCCTTAAAATCTGGATCTATTTTATACAATTCTTTAAGGAAATCAAATCCTGCAACTTCAAAATTAGTTTCTTGAACAAGCAAGTGTCTCCTACTCAAGGCATCGGCTACTTTATTTTCTTGGCCACTTATATGTTTCAAAACAAAATTAAAACTTTGGAGATACTCAACCCATTTAGCATGCTTATGTTTCAACTTGGGCTGCTGTACAATATACTACAAAGCATGATTGTCAGAATATAACACAAATTCCCTGGACATCAAATAATGTCTCCACTTCTTCAGTGCCTGAACAATTGCATAGAATTCCTTCTGATAAGAGGAATACTTTCTCCTGGTATCATTTAGCTTTTCACTGAAATAGGCTACAGGCCTATCATCTTGACTCAACACAGCTCCAATGGCCTCTCCACTGGCATCACATTTTATTTGAAATGGTTTAGTGAAATCAGGCAGAATCAAAATAGGCTTCTCTGTTATCTTTTGCTTCAAAATTTTAAAATTTCTTTCTGCTTCAGCAGTCCACTTAAATGGTTGTTTGCTCTTCTTTATTGTTTCAATTATGGGTGCATTAATCTTACTGAAGTTTCTTATGAAATTTCTGTAGAAACTAGCAAGTCCATGGAAACTTCTTACCTCAAAAACATTCCTGGGTGAAGGCCACTCCACAATTGCCTTAACCTTTTCCGGGTCCATCTTCAATCCTTCTGCAGAAACAACAAAACCCACATACACCAACTCTTCTTTCATGAATGAGAATTTCTTCAAATTTATCAGCAGTTGCTCTTCGTGAAGCTTCTTCAAAACATGATTAATATGCCTTAAATGTTCTTCTTTAGTTCTGCTGAAAACTAATATATCATCCAAATATACTAT